>OY757190.1:36009191-36089191 GCA_963583895.1 Melanophora roralis | reverse complement strand
TTAAAAAAAAATAACGGCAAAAACAACATTAAAGCTTCTTATTGCTGCAAAATCTCCGAATGAATGCGTTTGCGTTTTTCTGTGTGTATTGTTGATGTTGTTGTTTTTGATGTGGATGTTATTTACATATTTTATTCTAGAACAACGTTCGACCTTGACAGTGAAAAATTTGTGCCAAAGTCTTATATGCACCTCAGCGTTGCCAGGGAAAGCTACGAAAAGTAACATTTTTTCACCCCAGAAGCTACGTTTTTTCTTGAAAAGTTACATTTACGAAAAGAAGTTTTTTTAAGTTAAATTTACAGAAAAAACAAGAAATTGCAAGTCGGCATATAGTTGTAAAATGTTTTTAAAATATACATACATAAAAATTATAAGGGCCTTATTTCGCAAAACAAAGCATTGATTTAATCGTACGTATTTGACCAATTCCACGTAAAGCAGCTTAAAACGGGAAAAAATATTTTTTAACTTTTATAAATTATGTACTTTAATAATACCCGTACCAGTCGTTATAGATTTTTTTGAAAATTTTAAAGTTCTACAATCTCTATGAAAAATTGCCTTTCCCGTCACAATGGAGCGTTATGACACAAATTAGTTAAACTTGATTTTATTTATTTAATTAGCTTTAATCTTATGAATGAGTTCTAAGATTATATGAGTTTGTGAGCACTAGCTGCCTACTTGGTTTTAAAAAGGTTGTATTTGATGTATAATAACTCCCAATTTAGAGGTAATCAATAATATAAGTACATTTTAAGTAGTCCAAGGAATCTCCTTTCCCAAGTATTGTGCGTTGTTCTGTGACTAGAACAAAATGTTACGAAAATAAGGCCTAATACGTTAAAATTTTACATGTTACATAGAAGGTCAAAAAGTTACATAAAATGTAACAAATGTAACCAACTGGCAACGCTGATGCACCTAGTTGTTGCTGTTGTATAATCTTCATTTACACAATATAAATTTTGTCGATTTTTTCTCGTTTGTTATTGCAATTGTTGGCAAAGTGTTTGTTATTTGCGTAATTAAGCATGTTTTCGTTAAGTGAAATAAAGAAATTTGTTCTTTGATATTTGATGTGTTTTAATTAAAACGTATAAAATAATTTTGTACCAAAGCGAGCAGCAGCAACTAGTGTATTATAGTGTGCATAATGTGATCTGTGAAAAATTCGGGGGTGGTCGTATAAGTAATTTTAATTAGTACATAAATTATTTTTTGCTTTTTAAATTAATTACATAAATGTTTTTTTTTTTTATTTACAGGTAAGACACTAACCCAAATTTTTAAAATCAACCACCTTAAAAATTTTTAAACGTAAGTACCAAACAGTACCCTTTACCACCTAAGAACACTGTGCATGCAGCCCTTTTGTTATCCTAAGGTTAGCTAAGAGCAGGATGTATGTAGTACATGGCAGTAAGTGTTTTTGTATAAGGATTTGCAACGTGTCCATAAAAAAAGTATAAAATATTTGTATTTATGTATTTTTATCTGTTAGAAAATTGAAATTTTTGAATTCTTAAATCTTCTCTAAAAACCAAACTATATTTTATCGTTCTTGTGCCTTTATTATATCCCAAGTTTTGACCAAAGGGCTTGTTCTGTAACAAGTGGTGGCAGTTTTTCTTTTATAAAACAACTCTTTTTGAATATAAATTTGCCTTTAAAAACTCGTACTATTATTTAAATTTAGTTAACCTGTAAAACCCAAAGTAAAAAGTGTTTTTTCTCTATTTATAAGCAAATCAAGAATTTAAAAATTTCAAAACTATTGCCAAATACCTACCCATGCACACAAAAAATAAATAAAGCATTTAAATATATTTGTGTATGAACTACAGCCACCAACGCTTTAGTTTGTTAACGAGCAACTGGTTAAGGGAAGGCGCTGTTAAAAGGGAAACAACATGAAAGCGGAACTAAGTTCTAAGTTTACTTTGTTGCATTTTATTTATGTGTATGTGTGTGTGTAAGCAGCTACACATACCAACAAATAAATGTACTGGGGGCATATTTTCAAGGGCACGCGCATTCTAAAGCAGCGTTACATACGACTGCAAAAAAAAAATAACAAAAACAATGTAAAAACTAAATCTTAACGAGCAATATGCGTCCGATCTTAAATAAACAGAATAATAAATGCAAATATGAACACAATCGAGCAAATAAACGACCACCACACAAACGAATGCACAAATTTTTACGCAAAGCGAATCACACACATACACAGCTAGTAGATAAAGCTTTAAATTTCTAAAAAAAAGCGGGAATATTGCGAGAGAAATTAAAAAATTGTTTTAAATTTAACGTTGGATATAGATAAGAAATAAAGAGAATTTTATTGCAATTATGCATACTGTTTGACTTTTTTAAGTGATGCCAACTTACATGTATTAAGTGTTTTAATATATTAGTTTGTTAAACTTTTTAATCAAACACCCAGAAAAATTATTTTGATTATTTTTCGTTCTAGGACTATCAAACATAATAAAAACAAATTTTTCTAAAAACAAAAGAAGGGATGGTCAGCTTGAACCCCTTAACATTAAAAAAAAATTTTTAATTACTTATTAATACTAATCGTCCCTCAAAACCCGTACTTGGATTAAAATGGAGAGTACTAGAACCAGCCAATATCCAACTGCCCAGAAAACATGCAAAACATTTGCAGAGAACATAAAAACGCTTGTCATGCTTTTTCCTATTTCCACAACTACGATTATATAAATTCAATTGCATTTGCGAGGTTATTAATCACCCATTGACCTGTTATGATTAACATCAGAATCAATACTTTCTTCCAATTACGACTTGTCAGCTGGATTAGCCGTTTGCAATCAAAAGAGGAAAGATTGAGCCCGTACTCGCAGCATTTTTATAAAGTGTCGGAAAATCCTGCTCTTAATATTCTTTGGAGAAATTGCAACTGATTTCGAAATAAAAATATGTAAAATAGATCTAAGTTAAGCCAGATCTTTTGCCCTTTCATTACCAAAGTAGCTCTGTATGTACAGGGACCCAGCCTAGACCACTCTTGCTTACATTGGCTGACTAGTAGAAACTTAATAAAAAATGAATAATAAAGGCGACACAACTGTTGACAAAAATCCCAATATTCTTGCGAATTTTTCTGTCATAAATACTGTCACAAGGACCCCTTACAATTAGCAATACTTTTGCTTAAAATGCGATGCGTTTATCAAACAGACGATATGAGGACATCCTTGGACCTCCTGAGTAGGCTCTGGTGTCCAACTACCATTAATGTGACAGACAGTTTTAAATAAGTGAGATACGTCGACTTGCTATTGCTGATGATGGCCCTTACTTAAATTTCCCAACTTTGTTGAAGCAGCATATACAATTCACTTTCAATATTAGAACCATCAACATAGTCTCCCATAAGACTATGCCCACACCACTCGCTCTTAAGTCCTTATTAAAAATTATTATTCATAGTTGCCTTACTTAGTCAACCCAAGGCATTGAGCATAAAGTTACTGATCATATCTGGAAAGTCTTCCGATAGTAGTATCAGAACTTTGTCACCTTACTGTCCTACTCCAACTTCAACCATAACCCAAAATAGTGGTGAGGTTCAGTACTCTGCGGTGTTATATGGTGCTGATATCAAAACATGCAACAATTCCTTCTAGATTAAAAAACTTGACGATATACTTTTTAACATTTAGTTTGGTACGAGTATGTTTAGTAGCTGGACTAGTCACGTTATTCAAGGCTTCTTTATGTCCACAAACGCTGCTGTTGTATATTTTTTTAAATTCAAGGGATTTGTTTTTGAAATCCACAATCTCATGGAGACTATTTCCAAAGAGCGACCCAAAGAGCATGATGACTTTTGGAGAGATGCTAAATATCTTATAATTATCACCGTAAATAAGATTCAATTCCTCTTAACATTCTTTTAATCAAAAGGATGAAGAGCTGTTTGAACGAAAGTCCTTCGAAATCTTCTGACCCTGTTACAGACCTTAAAAATGAACACGACCTTAATCCTTCTTTAGTTCCCCAGATAGGCAAATTCTAGATAACCTATAAAGTTGAGGCATAATGTGTTCCTTTACACTTTGCAGCATGCGTGGCTGGATGCCATCAAATCCTAGTGACTTGCGTGGAAGGAAACCGGTTGTGAAATTCTATCATGGAGGATTATATTTTCGTCGATCCCGGACTAAGCCCCATTCTCATCCACAGTCTCCATTGTAAGGTTTTTGCAGTCTGTTTGTTCATAATTTTTTGATTTAATGATAGAGAATGGATCTTATATTTATAAAAGTTTTATTTATTGTCGGCAATTATGTATGAAATATAATATCAGATAAAGGTCCGCCTCTGTTAGCCTCCAAAAAATTTCACGTAACTTTCTCATCGTCACAGTAATCGATGATTGATTTTGATAAATTTTTAACGATTAAAATACGTTGGTTTAGCGAATATTTTCCCACAATAAATTTGTCACGTCTCTATTTCACGACTGCCAAATACGAACTGTCAAGACAAATATTTACCAAAATGGCGGCAAAACAAAGTAGTAAACCCTGACGGCGGACACCCTGATAATAAACTGTAAGCAAATCAAATCCAAAAATCGCCAGTTTCAATAAGCTGAGTCTCCATAACAGAAAACTTATTTTTGCCAAGATTTATAAAATTGTTTTTGGGTTGGACATGAGTTTTTCGATTCTGCAAATGATTTTTAGTCGTTGGTATAGTTAATGATGGATGCTTTAGGCCTCTGCACAAATCTGGCTAAATTCTTTTTATGCCTCAAAACAGCTACAGTTACATTACTTACATTTATCATAAATCATGATAAGTTCAATTTAAAATCAATAAAAAGAGTAGTAAATTATTAAGAGAGGGAGAGAAAAAAATAAGAAAACAACGTGCAATTTTGGCTAAAAAAACACGCAAATACTAACGAATTAAAAAAAATATAAAAAGTGAAAAAGGTTTGTTTAAATAAATAACAAACAACAATAAAAACAAATACATTTGAAAAAACCGTTTAAACATTAATCAGCTGAAGTGAGTGTTGCGTTTTTGTTGTTGCAGTTTTAAATAAAATTCTCTTTCTATTATTGTTCCTGTTTTTGCTATCGTATTAAGTTTGTTAGTGTTTTTTTTTCTGCTGCAATATTTGTTTTTGTTGTTTGAATTTAATTTGCAAATGTTTGAGGTTGGTTTGTACTAGAACTAATTTTATTATTTTTTATTTTGATACCTATGAACATACATATGTACATATGTGCGATCTGAGTGTGTGATCGTTGGCTTTTTTTCTTTGCAATTTTAGTACATAGTTGTTTTTGTTATTGTTTTTTTTTCTATTTTGCAGTCGCATTCGCCTACTCTTACTTTAGAATCTATGGGGCCTTAGTTATTAGTTTTCTATGCAACCGTTAAGTCAGTCTCCATTTTGAAACGTCTGCTGTCGTAAAGGTGCTGGCTGGTTGTTTGTGAAAAAGTGTGACTGCATTCAATAAATTGCATAAAATTTAATATTTAATTAATAATTTTATGATCAAAAGCTAAAAATAAGCGTAACGGGACAAAAGTTTGTGGAATAAAGGATTAAAAAAATAATAATTAAAAATTAAAGGAAAAAAAGTGTAAAAATAATGAAAAACTAAACACATATGTAAGTACCTACAAGTATAGTGGAAAATATTTTCCTTTTTCTCTACAAAAAAACATGATTACGCCACGTTTGTTATGTTTGCGCGTGTTTCCGTCAAATATTGCCAATATACACACATACAAAGTGATACAAAATCTCACAGAAAAATTAAAAGTTCTTAATAATTTTATTTAACACAAATTACTATAAATAAAGCTTTAAAATAAATAAAAAAATATTTATATGTAATTTCCTGTTGAATAACAACAACTAAAATAAACTGTAAAGCAAAAAAAAAAAATAAATAAAAAACCCAAAGTATTATTATTTGCGCCCAAAATTTAAAATTATTGAAAGTTTTAATAAAAGATAATTATTTAAAATAGATAAGTTAAAGCTTCAAAAACATCATTTAAGCTTCTCGGCCAGAGAGTTTTTTTCAGTGTATTTTTCGCAAGGGGTTGCCAGATTTGCTTAGGCAATCTAGGGTAAGTGGTTAATATGTGATAATATTTTATAGTATAATGAACCGCAAAGGCGTGCATGTGTGTGTATACATACATACACATAATTTATAAACTTTTTTTTTTATTTTAATAAGTTTTTATTAGATTTGTTCGCAAAAAGTTTGCAGACTTACTGGCGGACAGAAGTGCCAAGAAAAAAAAAATATAAAAAAGCTGCAGTTTTTTTTATTGAAAAAAGTAATAAAAAACAAATTGTTGCTTTTAAAATATATTTCTTGATGATAAAAATAGTTCAGGATTTTTTTTTGTTTATAAAATGTAAAAATATTTATTAAATGGAGTCTTAGGAACAAAATTGCTGAATATAGTTTGGCGTTATAATCAAATCTAAATCAGCTGTTAAACATAAACTGAAGAATTAATTTTTAAAATGGTCTCTTAGTTTCCGAAACTTTTGAGATCCATAAAAAAGAAATGGTTACCAATTTCGCCAAATTGTGTATAGGGTTTTATTACAACTTGATAGTAAAATCTTACCTATACTTTTATATCGATAAATTTTGCAAAAAGTTTGACTTCACATGCAGTTAGCTATAATCTAGTTAAAAGAACCATTTTCAGGAAGTCTTGGGGCGCCTAGAACCGTTCAGATAGTATAGATGAACAAAAACTCTTTGGTACTCTCTGTTGTAAAAACTACGAAAACTTAATATTCGATCTATAAAAAACGAACACCTGCCGCTTTACTACAAATTCTAGTTTCCCAATACCATAGTCAGTGATTGCATAACCATGTTTTAACTAGTCCAATTCGAATAAAATAGACCATATGGTCCAATATTTTTTTCCGAAAAGGAGTATTAGATTATTGTTTTTTTATCCGCAACTTATAAAATGTTTACCTTTTTTGACCCATTGCCTGTGCTCATAGTGCTTTTGAGTTGGCATCACTGGAGATCACTTTAACTTTACCCTAATTTTACCTTTACACCTTTTTGAAAATATATCAACGGTTTTTTATTCCGAAGTGTACTGCGGTTACACATGATTGAACATATTTAGCATTCAGTTCGTTAGTCACGGATCCGAGAAACCCATAAAGAACTAAGTGGTAATTTGCTTTCTGGCTGATTTTACCCCAAATATCGTGTAAGAAATACCCACAACAAAATATTAATTCCCCAATCTTTCCATTTACCCGCTTGTGGACTCTTTTTTAATTCTTAAATTGCCCCACAACATATTTTAGGTCTCTACTGCACTTCCGTTCGTTGAACCAATAATTTTTGTACTTTCCTCCGAAGTCTTAGTCTTTCCCTCCGTGGAAGTTGTCAGCCAACGCTTTTATGTCTGAAGATTTTTTTTTGTTTGACTGACTTGGTTCACCTAGTACTTGATGCAGTTCGTGCAACGCTCATGCTCCTCGTCAACACAGATCGGGTCATAGATTTAAAAAAAAAATACTTTAAGTTGAGTAAAAAGAAATAAAAAACAAATAGAAACGCTTTTATAAACAATAAAATAATGTTTGAAAATACAATGCCCCTGTAGTCTAGTGGTTACAATTCTCAGCCCGGAAATCAGTAGGTGCCAGGTTCAATGCTGGATTGCGTCAATAAATTTTTTTCTTTTATTTTTCTTTTTGTAATTTTTTTTTTCTATTTTTTTAATCTCTTGTCTGTTTTTTCCTTTGCTTATGATTGTTGAGGTGGGTTGAGTTTAGATCAGTTGTGTTAGCTTTTTAATATCGTTGACAGTAGGAAAAAGTAATATTAAACTTTTACTTTTTAAAACAGAAAGCTTCGTTGACTGAGTGGATCGAGCGTAAGTCCTGCAATCGCAAGATCCTAGGTTCGAGTCGCTGTTGAGTCTGGTAATGTAAACTAAAATTAAATATATTAATATTAAATTAAATATATTAATATTCATATATTTGACATTGTAATTATATATATATATATAGTAAAATAAATATCTACAAATAAATAATATAAAAAAGTAAATTAATGCTTTTGAATGATTTAAATAAAATTTCTTACTTAAATTTTAAAAAAGAAGCAAACTTTTTAAACTTAAAAATTCCTTAGCTGATACTATCAACTTGTTTGCAGGCGGAGATTCAATCAAAATTTAATTGGAATTACACATTTCTTAATTGAAAACAACTTTGTACTTTTTGCGTGAACTGACTTTTTCAATATTTTTTTTATTAAAACTCAAAACTAACTTTAATAATTTTAAAAATGTGTGGTCTATAGCTACAAAAAACAGCTTTTAGGCAGTTTGGCCATATCCGACACTTCTTCTGTTAGTCTTACATAATTCAATACAAAATTTAATTAAACGCAATAAATATTCTACTTGTTCCAATTTCAACGTTTAAGATAAAATGTTTCTTTCAATTAGCATTTTGTTTCAATAGAAAGTCGTAATATTTGTAACTTATTAACACATAGTTTTTTACGTTTTTAATCGCAGAATTTTCTTTATACACACTAATTATTATTATTTTCAAGTTTATTATCATCTCATTTTTTTTTGTTTCTTTATTACTTTTGTATTACCTAATCTGCGATAACGAATAGTCATCAAATAAAATGTAAAGAAAGTACAAAGCGTACTGTTATCAGTTTGGAAAAAAATAAAAACGCATGTGCATTTGATACAGTGGGTCATAAAATATTTTTTTTAACATTGTCACTATTTGCTATATTTTACTCTAGCTGATGTGATAACAAGAACAAAAGCAAATTTTTTTAGAGACAAGTTTTTAATTTTTTTTAAAACATTTTACATTAAATGCCGTACAAATAGCCTCTAAACTGTTTAAACACACCTTTTTAGTAATTATACCCTTCACATAGTGATAGGGTATATATCACTTTGTCATTCCGTTTGTAATTTCTTTATTATTCATTTGCGACCCCATAAAGTATATATATTCTGGATCCTTATAGATAGGGAAGCCGATTTAGCGATGTCCGTCTCTCCGTCTGTCCGTCTGTCCGTCTGTTGAAATCAAGTTTCCGGAGTCAAATAAAAAGATACAGACCATGGTGTCAAACTATTACAAATATCCTGGAGACAATCGCTATTTAAAATCAGCAAAATCGGTTTACTATTGACCGAGATATAAGCGAAAACCCAGAGCAACCCTTTTTTTTTAGGACAAAATCCGTGCATATATCCCTATATATCTCAGTAAGTATAGTCACTCTTGCCACAAAACTTGGCACGGATACTCCTAAAGAAGGGATCTAAATAATAAAAAAAATTTTTTCAGATAGGACCAGGGGAAGGGGTATTTTTCCTACAATTGCACAAATTTGGTGAAATATTTTATGCGCTATATCTCGGAAACTATAACAGATATCGAAATGAAATGTTCCACAAAAAGTAATTGCACGCTAAGGGCTACGCCTTAAAAAAAATTTTTTTTGGGTGGGGGCAAAAAAAGGGGTAGCTCCCATACAAATCGACAATTATTATCAAATATTCGATACGCTATATCCCGGAAACTATAACAGATATCGAAATGAAATGTTCTACAAAAAGTAATTGGGCCATAAGGGCTACGCTTTAAAGAAAAAATTTTTTGGTTGGGGGCAAAAAAAGGGGTAGCTCCCATACAAATCGACAATTATTATCAAATATTCGATACGCTATATCTTGGAAACTATAATAGATATCGAAATGAAATGTTCTACAAAAAGTAATTGCACGCTAAGGGCTACGCCTTAAAGAAAAAATTTTTTGGTTGGGGGCAAAAAAAGGGGTAGCTCCCATACAAATCGACAATTATTATTAAATATTCTATAAGCTATATCTCGGAAACCATAACAGATATCGAAATGAAATGTTCTACAAAAAGTAATTGCACGCTAAGGGCTACGCCTTAGAGAAAAAATTTTTTGGGTGGGGGCAAAAAAAGGGGTAGCTCCCATACAAATCGACAATTATTATAAAATATTCTATTAGCTATATCTCGGAAACTATAACAGATATCGAAATGGAATGTTCTACAAAAAGTAATTGCACGCCAAGGGCTACGCTTTAAAGAAAAAATTTTCGAGTGGGGGCAAGAAAAGGGGTAGCTCCCATACAAATCGACAATTATTATAAAATACTCGATACGCTATATCTCGGAAACTATAACAGATATCGAAATGAAATATTCTACAAAAAGTAATTGCACGCCAAGGGCTACGCTTTAAAGAAAAAAATTTTCGAGTGGGGGCAAGAAAAGGGGTAGCTCCCATACAAATCGACAATTATTATAAAATACTCGATACGCTATATCTCGGAAACTATAACAGATATCGAAATGAAATGTTCTACAAAAAGTAATTGCACGCCAAGGGCTACGCTTTAAAAAAAAAATTTTCGAGTGGGGGCAAGAAAAGGGGTAGCTCCCATACAAATCGACAATTATTATAAAATACTCGATACGCTATATCTCAGAAACTATAACAGATATCGAAATGAAATGTTCTACAAAAAGTAATTGCACGCCAAGGGCTACGCTTTAAAGAAAAAAATTTTCGAGTGGGGCAAGAAAAGGGGTAGCTCCCATACAAATCGACAATTATTATAAAATACTCGATACTCTATATCTCGGAAACTATAACAGATATCCACATCAAATGTTCTACAAAAAGTAATTGGAACACAAGGCCTACGCTTTAAAGAAAAAAAAATTCGGATGGGGGGTGAAGAAGGGTAGCTCCCATACAAATTAACAATTTTTATAAAATTTTTCCATACGCTTCTTCTGGAAAACTATTACAGCTATCGACTTCGAATATTCTACAAAAAGTAATAATCAAATAATTCATACATTTTGGCGAAAAAGTTGGTGAAGAGCAGGGGGACTAGAACATTTTTTAGTTTTATTAACCTTTAAATATGAATAATGTCGAAAACTTTAAAAACTCTCGACCTCAAATCTTCTTCATCTATTTCTATTATTCATACAAACGTTAAAATTTTGTTATTTTTTCTATGGGCTTTAAAACTTGCACAAGGTTTTTTATTATATTATTTGCAGTACAAATTTACTCGGCTGGGTATATTTAAAGACCAATGTGAAGGGTATATAAGATTCGGCACAGCCGAATATAGCGCTCTTACTTGATTTTTTTTGTGATCGTAAAAGTAACGCCTCCCAATTTTAAGCTAAAGTTTTCATATGTCGGTTGTTTTCTCACACCTGAAGGAAAAAAAAATTGAATTAATATTTTAAGGTTAGTTTTTGTTACTCCTTATTTTGTATAAGACACACCACACACACCTGAATCCAGCCAATAACACTTTTCATAATAATTTTTTTACTTTTTAATTTATTTAACAATTTTTTTCGAATAGAAAATTTCACACTTTACATTCAGATTTTCCTCAAAAAAATGAAACGCTACAATTTGCTTTTAATTGGCGGTTTTTTAAAGGAACATTAAAGGGGATACAAATTATTATAAAAGAAAGGTTGATCCCGCATGGTTGCAAGATACACACAATAACATGCTGTTGGAAGAAATATGTAAATTAAATTGAGGTGTTAAAATGATTTACGTTTCCCACTAGGCAAATGTTTGACGAAATAGATATGGCCCTTTATAGAATGTTTTTATTCAATCTTAATGATAGTTTTCACGAAGCCAAAAATTTTCTTATACATTTTTAAAAGTCACAAAGAAGATATAACTTTTACAAAAGAAATATTTAAAACATTTTTTAAAATTTTCAACTTGAAGAGGCCTATTAATAAGTAAACTATAATCTTATGAAGAGATTATAAAACAAAACTATCATTAAAACTCTGTTTTATAAAACTTTTATAAGCCAACCTATTTAACATGATCTTACCCCAAAATCTTTTTACTAAAAATCTATTAAAATTATAAAAATATTTTTACATAAAAAGTTTCCTTTTAAATTAAAATTTGTTCAATTAAAAATTTTATTTTTTTTTTCAATTAAACTTTGCCAAATCTTCACATTTTCAAAACGAAGTTTATGCAAAAAATACCTATAATCCCCAAAGAAATTATAGAAGAAAATTAATTTTACCTTTTATGCAAAAAACAAAATTTATACCCGTTTTGCATACATAGAGGCTGTTCTTTCAGTTCTTGGTTGGAACAACGAACACATGGTACAATTACCTTACAAGGTACTAGCGCTACGTCAACAACTACAACAAACTCGATACCATATTTATGAAGTTGTTGTAAAAGCATCGTCGTTTATGTCAAAAAACAGATTTAGAGAGTGGAGCAAAAAATAGTCAGCTGTTGAATCGATACTACCTTGTAAGGTAATTGTACCATGAACGAACACATCAAAATCCGTGGGAAATTTAGTTTTCCTGTAAATGTTGCTCTTGTTGTTCTGCTCTTTCTCTTGCAATTATTTACATTGTTTTATCTGGCGTTTTTTATGTCCGTACATGTACATTTAAAGTGATAATGACTTTGTAATATGTAAATTGTAACAACAACAACAATCAATCTACAAACAAAATTATCTACAACCACTTGATCAGCATATACGTAAATAATAGAGTGCTGCACGGATATACTTGAACTTGTTGTATATTTGAGTATTTTAAAGAATGAACTCTTATTCGTAGTGTCTAAATACTCTCATACGCCAAGTACAGCTTTATCCGATTGCGTAAGTTTACATGCCTTATAACCATATAATAGCACAGTTAATCTAAGTGTTATTTTCGTTTGACGAGAAATTGATTTACTTTTAAACTGATTATTCCAAAGTTACTTCTGCTTGCAAGTATTGCTTTTCTTCGTATTTTCTAAAAGGTGCTTTTCACTTTTCAACAATATTAATAGCAAAAACAAAGATTTTTTACGAAATGGGAAGGACACTTATAACTCTGTGGTTGTTGGAAACAGAATCATCTCCTCTTTTATGGGCGGGGCAAAGTAAACTGTGGTTGTTATTACGCCTTTCCATTTCTTTCCCCTTTTCTCCCAATACATTTCTTGTGCCAATCGCGCTGACGTTGTCTGGAGTGTTTCTCAATGTGCTGCATTCTCTTTATCGTACAGTATGCAATTTGATCCGTTTTTTTTTTTTTAATTAATTGCAGCAATTTAGGGACGATTTTGTTTTTTTTGGACTTATGCTTTGACTGATTTCCTCTTCGTTTTTCGAAAAGAGTCACTCAAGCTTACGATTTGTCACGCGTCATAGGTTTGTCACTTTCGTGATCCTTAATATTTGTAAAGGACAAGCTTCTAAGCAGCCTTATTTTTTTTTGTCAATTATGGTTTCACCTTCAGAAAAGACATTTCCCAGTTTGCTATATTTCAGGGGAGTACTCTGCACAAAATATCATATATGTATCTCAAAAATTGTTAAAAAACGGTGCGAGAAAATTACCAAGTAAGTACGAAACACTTTACACTTTTAGTTTTAGATGGTTTAGGTACGACCACAATTTTAAAAGCTTGTTTGAAATTAGTTTTAGGGAAAAAGATTATTTTTATTGTTTTATTAAAAAAAGCAGGTAACTCTTTACGAAAAACTACTCAAATGGAATGTGTTATATTACTAGCACGTGACCCGCTACTTCGTAAGCGCAGTTTTAGAAATTTATTAAGTGAAGGTGATGTTTTGTGCCTTTATTTTTTAAACAATTACCAAATAAGCAGTACACAGAAAAAACTCCAGAAATTTTTAAAACAAATAGTTTTTTAAATTAATGGTTTTCTTCAGTAAATATTTTATTAGATTCTAATGATATTGTTATTTGATTTTTATGTCCTTTATATATATAGATTTCAAAAAGTTGCCAAACAATATTTATATTATGTCGAGACCTGTCGAACGCGATTTGAACTATTTTCTATCTTTATTGATGTAGAAGTGACAAAAAGTACCTAAAAGGTACCAGTTGGTAATTTGTTCCCTTTTTCTACCCCTCAAGGTAAAAAATTTGTAAAAAGTCCCAAAACTATATCCATATTGTGTCAAGTCAAACGCCGTTTGCATTATTTTTCTACCTTTATTGGTTCGATGCTACAAAAAGTACCTTAAAAGTACCACCATAAAATTTGTACCCTTTTATGTGCCTCTTATGGTCCACATTTTTTAAAATGTTTTAAAAACATATTCATATTTTTTTGAGACCTGTCAACCGCAATTTACATTATGTTTCTACCTTTCTTGGTTTAGAAGTTACAAAAAATATTCAAAAAGTACCATTATATATTTTTTACTCTTTTTTCTACCCCTTAAGGAACAATGTTTTAAAAAAAGTACCAAAAATATATTTTTAATTTTTTGAGACCTGCAAAACGCAATTTTAATAAAGTTTCTACCTTTATTGATTAAGAAATTACAAAAAGTACCTTAAAATTACCAAAATGTAATTTGTACCCTTTATTGTATCCCCTAGGGTCTTAAGTTTTTGAAAAGTATAAAAAAATTCATATTTTGTCAGGACTTATCGAACGCAGTTTGAATTATGTTTCTATCTTTATTGGTTCAAAAGTTACAAAAGGTACCAATATAGAATTTTTACCCATTTTTGAACCCTTTTTTACCCCTCAACGTCCAAATTTCAAAAAAGTGGCAAAAATGTATTCATATTTTTTTAGTATCTGTCGATTGCGTTTTGAACTATGTCTGTACCTTTACTCGTTTAGAAGTTACAAAGTGAACCTAGGCACTATCAAAATTTAGTTTTTACCCTTTTTTAACCTTTAGGGTCTAAAATTTTGAAAAAATGCCAGATAGGGGTCTGCTTGTTTTTTGAGTTAAATACGATCCTTTTTAAATTTTGTTTTTGTCGTTTGTAGTTTAGGAGATACTAACTTTCGGATATTTCCATATTTGGCCCATTTTAAGCCCCTTCGGGTCCGAATTTCCCGAAATCCCGTATTAGTGGATCTGAACATATAAAAAGGTACCCACAGTCTGAATTTCAGGTTTCTAGCTCTGCGCGTTTGGGCTGTGCGATGATGAATCAGTCAGTCAGTAAGTCAGTCAGTCAGTAACGTTATTCCTTTATATAAATAGATTAGTTCAAATTACCTAATGTGCATGGGCGTATTGGTGCAGGGCTTGATGTATGTCTTTTGCAGTGTGGCGCATAGAGTGGACGATGTTCTGCCATTGAGCGTAAATCTTATCAGGACTAGGAGTGGTCCCTTGGAGCAATTGGGGTAAAAAAGAGTTGGCAATACGTTGCGTGCGAAACTTCTTTACGTCTAACCTTTTGCGTAAAAGGGCTCATGTGTTCCTCACCACATTCAATCGCGTGCGCACTTTAGCTACGATGAGTTAACGATTTAAGTGAGTGTTCGCGAATCAAAGATAGATACGTCCAACAAACTTAAAGGTTGTCTTCTAATAACAACACGGTCGAGGACTTCAATAGCAACACGATCGAGGACTAATAGCCATAGTTATTTTACGATGGGTCAAAATTTTAATATTTTGGGAGAAGGGAGCACAGTTCTAAATTAAAAAAAAAGTTCATCTCTGAGGAAATTCTTCTTGTCAGAGTTATATTGTAGAAATTTTAAACATATAATTTTATTAAGGGTCTTACTCCTCTAGCTCCCCTCTTTATGGGTCATTTTTAAACTTTATTCCTTTTAAAAAGGAAAGAAATATTCTACCATATTTGCCATTCAATTTAGCTGACGTATCGTTATACTTTATATAATATTGTGAGGGCACCTTTATTAACTGTTTTGTTTTAAAAAAAATTTTCTTGACTCTTGATACGTATCTTTTCTAAAATCTTAACATTTCCTATAATTGTATATTTTAACATAAATAGTTATTTTTTAAAAGGATTAATGATAATTTTACAAACATGACATTTATTCTGTTTTTTTGTTACCACGATTTTATATGATGTCATAAACAATTAAACAAAATCTCTTATAAAACATATACAGGTAAAGAATTTATTAGAATTTTAAATTAAACGATTTTGTAATTAATTCCAATTTAATCTTAACGAAAGCTGTAAGATGCGAAATAATAATCACTATGTTGAAAAAAAATCGTGACAAGTATTCGAATAAGTCGAAACCAAAATCTTTACGTGTTTTGTTGTAAAGAAAAAACAAAAGTTCAAGGGTGACAAATGCTACTAACTCTGGCATCACACACACACGCGTACAGCTTAGTTGAGCGCAATTGCAACTACTTACTACCGGCAACTGTATAGAATACTATAAAAATCGTGCAGCTCACTGCTTACATAATGGTAATTGTTGTTGTTGTCGTGTAGTTTGTAATAAGCTACACACTTGTACTGTAAATGAAAAGCAGCAAGTGTAAAAAAAATTAAAGTTGTTTCTTTTTTTAATTCTTATTATTATTATTTTAAAAACAATGCTAAGAGCTTAAAGCAAAAATCCCAACAAAGACGGAAAAGCTAAAGAAATAAAAATTTAAATTATTTTTATTGTAATTTTTTTTTAATTAAAAATCTAAATGTAAAAAAAATAGTCGTTCATTTTACCCTACACCACAATTAATTTATATAATGCGCATGTGTATGTACATACATATATTTATTTATATAATTGTATAATTTATATAATGCTTATAAGGAAATATATTATTTTAGGGAGTTGGACTCATGTGGGACGCATGATATACTGCGACCTGTACTTTAGGTTAATTGCAAGTTCAATATACATATATCGGTTATGCCATATTTAATATTAATCATACGTATTGGAGTATATAAATATTAATGACCAAAAGCTTTCATTGCAGGAAGATTTGCTTACTTTGATATCGAGTTTCCAGATTGATCACATTAACATTTCTTTAAAACACTATTTTCTACATATGGGAGGCTTCCCTAAAAAGATTTAGTTTGAAAATGTACAAATTCTCGAATTTAAAATTTTTATCCTAAAAGTTTTATTATTTTTGTAAATTTGTATTAAATAATATATTTGAGCTTTTGTTTTACCCCAAGAGTTTAATCGTAGAAAAATATGATATATAAGAATTTATGGGTGCTTTTTTCTATGTTCGTCGGATACAGGCAAAAGCTGGGCGCCGCGCCTTTATGTTTTTTTAACTTACGTGCGTGGATCACACTTTGTAGAGGATTAAAAAATAAATCTGTCTTCGTTGAGACTTCAAAAAGGCTGGTTTTGTTATCGCTTGCTGCTTAAATTATATGAAAAACAATGAGGAATAAACAACAAGAGAACGTTCTTTAAAAGAGCCTGAACAGCACAAATATAATGCAAATAAAATAGTATAAGTTGCCTATGGCTGGGGTATGTTATCTAAAAAAACATATCATATTTTTGAACAATTTTTAATTTTAAAACTTTTTTATAGTTTATCCGGCTAATTGATTCAATTTCATTTCGTAAGAAGTGTATTTTCCCGACACTATATGAGTAAATTTAATTTTCTGTACTGAGCGTTGGTACTAAATATTTTATATTTGACCCACATTTACTTAGCGGCCAGACGTAAAATTTTTGCATTTAAAGTTGCAATACACTCATACTTTTTTTTTTAACACAATCAAACTTTTCGAACTTGAAAGCAACTTGATGATCAATTTTTCCATTCAAGTCGCCCTTCAACTTGATGGTCAAGTAAACAGCTGATTAAAGTTATTTTTCAAAAATTTTCGTTTTTTCACATGTCGCTTATGCAAATACTCTACCTCAAATAATTTTAACTAAATGTTCGTATATTAGCATCCATACATAAATTATTGTAAGCAGTTTGTGTGTCGTTGTACTACAATTCAGTCATAAATAAATAAAAAATGTAATAAAGAAATATATAAAACATTTTTTTGTTTCGTTTAACAAATATTCTGCGCAAAGTGAGCATTTTAAGTTAATTTTTTGACGACAGCATCTTAAGAAATGAATCTGATGATCAAGTTGACTATCAAGTTGTGTGCAGCCTACTACACAATTAACAATTCAAATGAATTTAACAAACAATATTTTTAATCAACTTGAAAGTGAAAACTTTAACTTGTGGCCGCAGCGTTAATTGAAATTACACTACAGAAATATTTTTTTGATTCAAATTCATATGTATAACTTTTAACAATTTTAATTTTTGGATTATAACGAAATCTACGGCCTGCTGTGTTGTTGTTGTTACTGTTTTTTTTATTTCGAACTCCTTGTTATTGTTTTCTATTGCGACTCGATTGGTGCACTTGTGAAGCCTGGGGGCAAATTACGGCATTCCATTCGAATCAAAATTCTAATCGATTGATCGAGCTATCAATGCTTTTAATTCTAATAAGAATTTTCAAATTTCGACTCGAATCGAATGCCGTAATTTGCCCCTAGATCAGTGTTTGGCCCAGAGATACTCTTGATTAACATTGTTTTGAAATGAGCGCGTATGATAAATTGTACCTTTTTTCTTTGAGAAAATAAGTCTTGAAATGAGAAATATAATTAAGTCAGAAAATTTCTAAAAACGACAAAAAAAAATACTCACCCAATTATAATATTTTAAGAAGACGCAGGCGTATTTTTAAATCGTTCCTATTAAGGATATAAATAAAATATATTTTGAGCTTTATGTTAATTTTTTTTTATTGTTGAACTAATTGCTTTTTAATACTTATTTTCGATTTTCAGTTTGGCTTTAGTTCATATAATTTCTTTTTATTAGAAAAAATTATTATTTTCCGTTAATGTTGAAAGAAACTTTCAATTTGAAAAAAGCAGATTTTTCTACCGCTACTAGCCGAGTAGAATGCATTTTCGAAAGCAGCTACGCAATTTGATCATCAGTACTCTTTGAACGGTAGTAGTGTATTTGGTTGTAAACATCACCTATTTAACTTACATGTAACAGAGAAAAGTATACGGTATCAGTGTTTTCCTTCTGTTTTTATTTTGTAAGTTAGGACGAAGTTTACTTTTAGTTTCAGTTAAAAGAATTTGTTGGGCTAGTTAAATATTTTAATTGCCTAGGCAACACTTTTGTTTGGTTTAAAAATCAAATTAAAATATTATTAGAGACTATTAAATAAATTTACTAAAAATTAAGTTATTTTGAACAAAAATTTTTTTGAAAAAAATTTTATATAGTTTTAATTGTGTTGTTTTATGCTTTTTCCTTAACGTTTTTATTGGAAATTTTTTCAATTATTAAGTTTTCTTTTATTTTTCATTACAGGTAAGTCTCCTCAAGGAAAAATTTCTTACAATTGTAAGTAAAAAAAATAAAATTTTATAAATAAATTAATTTATTTTTAAAATTTGAATTGATTTATTTTTGGCATGAACAGAATAATTTTAAATCGTAAAAAAAGAAAACTATTTTTGTATAATTTTACTCGTTAGCGAGAGAAACGCAGTGAATAAAAATTCACACGCCTACATAGTTTGTATTAAATTTTGGATAAAAATGACAACTTAAGGGAGTATCAGTGGCAGCAATGCCAGCAACAGCGTATTGCATATCATAACAACATGTTGCTGCTGCATATTTTTAAAGTTGTTGCGTTGCAGTAGCTAAAAGCAACTCAAAACTAATTGACAGTATCATGAGGATAGAAAAATGATTGACATTTAATAAAATACAATGATTTTTTTTCTTTTTAAAAACAAACTTCTTCTCGTTAAGCAGCTAAATTAAAAAAACTACAATATTTTTGATCATATATTTTGGTAATAGTTACTTAATAGTGTTAGTGACTGTCTCTTCAAAGTATTTTCATTTAATTTGTGCATTTTGATTTTTCTCAGATTTTTTTTTATATTTTGCACTTTTTGTGAATTACTTTGCTATTTTCCTGTGTTTACCATAATATGCTGTTCAATTTCAGTTTTTCAGCAATAATAGGAAACAAGATGAAATTAAAAAAAACAAGTAAGAGCGCTATATTCGGCTGTGCCGAATCTTATATACCCTTCACATTGGTCTTTAAATATACCCAGCCGAGTAATTTTGTATGCAAATAATATAATAACAAACCTTGTGCGAGTTTTAAAGCCCATAGAAAAAATAACAAAATTTTAACGTTCGTATGAATAATAGAAATAGATGAAGAAGATTTGAGGTCGAAAGTTTTAAAGGTTTTCGACATTATCCATATTTAAAGGTTAATAAAACTTATTAAATGTTCTAGTCCCGCTGCTCTTCTCCAACTTTTTCTCCAAAATGTATGAATTATTTGATTATTACTTTTTGTAGAATATTCGAAGTCGATAGCTGTAATAGTTTTCCAGAAGAAGCGTATGGAAAATTTTATAAAAATTGTTAATTTGTATGGGAGCTACCCCTTCTTCACCCCCCATCCGAAAATTTTTTTCTTTAAAGCGTAGGCCTTGTGTTCCAATTACTTTTTGTAGAACATTTGATGTGGATACCTGTTATAGTTTCCGAGATATAGCGTATCGAGTATTTTATAATAATTGTTGATTTGTATGTGAGCTACCCCTTTTTTTGCCCCCACTCAAAAATTTTTTTCTTTAAAGCGTAGGCCTTATTGCCCAATTACTCTTTGTAGAACATTTGATTTCGATATCTGTTATAGTTTCCGAGATATAGCGTATCGAATATTTTATAATAATTTTCGATTTGTATGGGAGCTACCCCTTTTTTTGCCCCCACTAAAAAAATATTTTCCTTAGAGCGTAGGCATTCTCGCCCAATTACTTTTTGTAGAACATTTCATTTCGATATCGTTTATAGTTTCCGAGATATAGCGTATCGGATATTTTATAATAATTGTCGATTTGTATGGGAGCTACCCCTTTTTTTGCCCCCACTCAAAAAATTTTTTCTTTATAGCGTAGGCATTCTCGCCCAATTACTTTTTGTAGAACATTTCATTTCGATATCTTTTATAGTTTCCGAGATGTAGCGTATCGAATATTTTATAATAATTGTCGATTTGTACTGGAGCTACCCCTTTTTTTGCCCCCACTCAAACAATTTTTTCTTTAAAGTGTAGGTCTTTGCGTACAATTATTTTTTGTAGAACATTTTAAGTCGATAGCTGTTATAGTTTACGAGATATAGCGCATAAAATATATCACCAAATTTGTGCAATTGTAGGAAAAATACCCCTTCTCCTGGTCAAATCTGAAAAAATTTTTTATATTATTTAGGCCCCTTCTTTAGGAGTATCCGTGCCAAGTTTTGTGGCAAGAGTGACTATACTTACTGAGATATATAGGGATATATGCACGGATTTTGTCCTAAAAAAATGGGTTACTCTGGGTTTTCGCTTATATCTCGGTCAATAATGAACCGATTTTGCTGATTTTAAATAGCGATTGTCTCCAGGATATTTCTAATAGTTTGACACCACTACCTGGTCTGTATCTTTTTATTTGACTCCGGAAACTTGATTTCAACAGACGGACAGACGGACAGAGGGACAGACGGACAGACGGACATCGCTAAATCGGCTTCCCTATCTATAAGGATCCAGAATATATATACTTTGTGGGGTCGCAAGTGAATAATAAAGAAATTACAAACGGAATGACAAAGTGATATATACCCTATCACTATGTGAAGATCATTCATTGATATTTAAAATATGCGTCAATCAATTATCGATGTGTTCGTTTTGCGTCATTTTTCCTTCACACATGAATGTTCACTTCAGAAACTATTCAGTTCTTATAATTGTGTATTTAAATGTCTTATACTGCAGTTTATTATGTAACTTATGATTGATAGTTTTGTTTTCTTTTTTTCTTCATACATATTTTTACAAAAAAAAAATTTTTTTTTTAAATTTTTGCATATTTTATTTGCTGTTTGGATTTTACCTTAATTCTTAAGAAGTAATATTTATTTATTACTTCAAATGATTACGATCATTTTTAAAAGCAAACGAATATTGAAAATAAATAAAATATTTTCAAAAGAAAACGAATCAAATCACAAAGATGACATTTAAAAAAAAAAAAAAGAGAATTATGTGCATAAGTTACTACCGAATGTATAACTTTTGGTAGTAACTAAACAAAGATTTTTTTGTTGTTTTAGTTTTAATTATTCCTGCTGATGTAAGTTTGTGGAATGTTAATATTTTCTTAATTAGTTAGCTGGAAGTGTGTTCATTATTTTTGGTTTATTTTTTTTTTGTTTGATTGAACATTCACTTAGTAAGAACTGAAGATATCAAAATGTCTAAAAATTATTATTAATCATACGCTTAGTAGGTCATTGTAGTTTAAATTAACTCAAAGCACATATTGGTAGCGAGATTATGCGCTTGTGTGAAAGTTTGTAACGCCCAAAAAAAAGGTCCACGTTTGATTTAGAATCATTTTCTTAAACAAAGTCTGTGCATCTGCCTGTCTGTCTGGCTATGTGTTCTTTTTTGTGATTAAAGTATATGTTGCATTATGAAAGCTGGCTATGATCGGTTCATTATTTCACAAAACACTGATCCATATCAATTCCTTTTGACGTTAATTGCGCTCCACTTATTCTCCCGAATGACGTGACATTGGTTCTACAAGGCCTAGATTTTGGCTTTGGCCTAAGCTTAACTTTCTTACTAATGGGGCATGGCTCGTTCCATACAAACTGGACCAAAATAAGTCATTCGATGTTGTTTGGATCTTGGTGTTTCTAAATAAAAAACGTCAATTCAGGTTCTGGATTATTTGAACCTTAGGAAGCAGTAAAATGGTCAAGTCGAGAAGTTGCTATCGGCCAAATGGGCGCTTTATGACATTTTCCATCACTTCGGCGGAACTTCGGGTGACAGTTTCAGCACTCGTATCGAATGTTGTCCTTGACAGCTTCCAGGATCTCGCTTGTTCTCGAAGGCACGAGATTAAAAAAACCAAAAAAACGTCTAAAACGGTTAAATCGGGCGATCTTGCGGGCCAATGTTAATCGCCAAAACGAGAGATGAGGCGACCCGGGAACGCCACCAATAGAATATTGGTTATGGCTCGCGCAGTGTGTGACGTTGCTCCATCCTTTGGAACAAATATTCTCTAGTCCTAATGCGCTCAATAGCGGCAGAAAAAACTTGGCTAGCATGGCCCTATAGCGCGCATCGTCCACTTCTGTCGTTTCACCAGCGGCGTCCTCGAAAAAAAAATGGCCCGATGATCCCTCCAGCGTGAACAACGCATCACGCAGTCATTTTGAGTGGGTGAACTGATTCCTCGTGCACCACTCGGTGCCCCAGTAGCGATAGTTTTATTTGTTTACGTACCCGCTGTGATAAAAAAGAGTCTCATCGCTCATTATGATTTTGGTTGAAACATCGTCCACTTCTGCCTCGAGATTGGGGATGACTTGGGCGTAGGTCACATGCGTTTGTCGGTCGAGAGGCAGCAGCTAATGCACGGACTGGACTCCGTGTGCGAACAGACGCAGGTTTTTGACTACAACTCGCCTTATGGATGACCGGCTAATGGCTAATTGCGAGACACGGCGTCTGGTCGATGTTTCTGGCGACAGCTCGACATCCTCGCCAACAGCGGCGATATTCTGAGCAGAACGGCCTTGACACTCTTGGAAGCGGCTCGTGCGATCCCATTTTTTTCAAGGTTGGCGGTTCGTGAATTCTATGATGTTCCCCAGCCCACAGCCAGAGGCCTCACCAAGTCCATCTAAAAAGCGCCCTCCCAACCACCGCTGCCAGCGGATTTGCAGCCCTACAGAAATAAGGAGAGTTTCTATCCATTTTGCTTGTCATATATTTCACAACCCAGTGCCCTTTGAAAGCCCCAGTAATGCACCTTAGAACTCCCTGCTCCCCTTGAGCATCAGACTAGTGGGCCACAGAAGTCTACAGATCCCGCAATCAGCCTTGCTCCTCCAGGTTTTATCCACATTGTCCACTACCGGCTTACAATCAAGTCCAGTATTCCGGCCCGATCCCCTCCTTGCCGGTTCATCGGCAGTATCATTGCCGGAAACGTAACAATGACCAGTAACCCAACAGAGCCTAACTCCGTATGGCGCCATTATCGCCCTGAAAGCAAATCTATAGTCGTCCACAATCCTAGACCTGACAATATATCCCTCTAGAACTTTGAGCGCGCCCCCTATCAATTCCGCAACCCTCGTCACCCCAGAATCTCTGCCTGGAAAACGCTGCACACGCCCGTAAAACTGTATGACATCCCTACTTCAGTGCCCTTAATAAACACCAGTCCCTGTGCCCGCCTCTATCTTCGACCCATCAATAAGTACTGTGCAACCCTCATGCAGCCTCTCGGATCCTTTCCATACCTCCCTATCTGGAAACACTACTTGGGGCAGGATCCCAAAGTTAAGTTTCGCTACCATATAGTTCGTAAAACCCAACCGCCGCATGAATCGCCCATCCCCTACTCTGCCTAGAATGTTGGCGTTTCCATCTGAACCTGCCCTAAGTACTTCTGACTCACAGAGCTTAAGCAAGCTCCTTGCTGCCATTTCAGCAACGAAATCCACAATGGAAAGAGTATTTAAGATGATATCCAGCGCTGGCTGTGGTGTACTATACCTGGCTCCTGTCATGCCTAGTACATAACATCTCTGGACCTTTGAAAAAAGCTTCCTTATGTCGTTCCTCTCACCACTTTACTTTCGCCGAAATTATTAATGGAGCTAAACCATTTTTCTGTTTGCGCCAGTAATGGAAGGTAATTTTAACACACGATAATACGGACGTAAAATTAAGTTCATTTCGGTGTAGGGTATATTTTAGAGTCTGTCCGACTACATCTTTTTATGATTCTTATTTTCTAACTACTTTATTAACAACTTTAAATTAAAATCTCAATTAATATCAGTAAATAACTTTATTAAGTTTTACTAAAACTAAATTAAACTGAGAAAAACGCTAAAAAAGTTATTTTCGTTTCAAACTAAAAAAAAAACAGTAAACAAATGAGCGAATGTTGAAATAAAAGGATGAGCCCTTAACTGAATGTTTTAAAAACTCAAGGACTTAACTTATTAATTTAACTGTTTGACGCGACTGCTGCTGTTGTTTTTTGGCATGTGCTTTTACTCATAAATATCAAAACAGTAACAGCTGCTTTTGGCAATGAAATAAAGTTAAATTGACCTAATTTTTTGAAAAGCGAATTAAACATTAAAAAACAAATTGAGTTAGCAAGGGAATAAATATGGTCTAAAATTAAAAAAGAAGGTCCTTTAACACAAAACAGCAAGGACTAAAATATATGATTAAATATGGTTTAGACTCTTTTAAATGAAAGAGTTGCTGTTAGCAGTTTCAGTAATTTTCAAATTAGATTTTAATCGGCTAAATTAGGTTTTCTCTGCAGCAAGTGATAGTGTGTGTTAGATTGTGATTACTCTCTCTTTTAGCATAATTCAAGCTAAAATTGTTTTATTATTTTCAAAATTTCAGCATTATCTACTGTTTGCATATTATAACTGTAAAAACCCAGCCAAAACTTTTATTGCCAAAAATTAACAAACATCAGCTGCTTGTTTTTTTTTCTTCTTAATTTCATTCAACCCTTCTAAAGTTTAAATTTTGGCAAAATTTTATTTTAAACAAATGACGTTTTGCAAAAAAAAACAAGTGTTAAATATTTGTTTTTGTAGGCTGCTGTCGTGCAACACTTGCTGCTTTAACCTTCAAGAATTTCCTTTAAAAATATTGTCCTTCTGAAGTCAAAGGACTTTGCTTCTTAAATTTTTCGCGTGTGTTTTTTTTTGGCAATTTGCGTGCATCAGCTGCTTTTAATATGACTGACCTGCTTTTTATTTACTTCACAACTATTTATTATGTTTTTTGTTATTGCTTTAATGCGTTTAATGGAGGGCATTTTAAATTTTTAAATTAACTTGAATTCAAGTGTTTTCTTGTCATTAATTAGAAGTGAACAGTTAATTTCCTTATGTATCGTTAATGTTAATACGGGGTTGCATTACTGGCTAAAAAGGTTTGTTTGAAGTTTTACGAAGAGGAACGCAACCTAACGGTACATGTTCCTAAAAGACTGAACAATCAATTTCAATATGCTTCAGCAAATAAATGATAAAATAAAATAAATTAAGGTAAAATGACATATAAGCATAAGCCTTTTCTTAGATATCCTCCACCAATTATAAACGTAGTGGTCGCGAAACACATAACAAAATTCAACAAAATTCATGTAGTTTTGTATATACAAATTGAACTGGTTAAATAGGAAGGATGTTTGTTCAAAACATTTTATTAAAAATTAGGTGATTTGAATCCAGCATTATTTTATAAATTGTAATTTTTCAAAGCAAACTTTTTCACATTAGTTTTAACATAAAAACGCTTTTAAAAAATTTTGCAAAATACTAAGCAGCACAGAAACCTTGATTTCAACATGCAGGCGCATGCATAGGTAGAATAAATATCGTAAATCATCAAATGAACAATTTAAATAATTTTTTTAAATAATAATTAAAAGAATAAGAAATTTTCATTTAAATAACACGATAAAAAAACTAAATTTTTTTATATAATAAAAAAAAAAGATTTTTAAAAAGGATAAAACTTCCAAGTAATGGAATAAAAATGAAATATTTCGGGGCAAAAAAATCGACAAATTTTTTTATAAAATAAAGTTTTCAGAAATCGTTTTTAAAAAGTTACTGCTATTGAAAAGTCTGTTTTGAAAAAGAGTTAAATTTTATTTTTTAGTAAATTTTATTCAAAACTAAAATTATCGATAACTCTCAAAAAAAAAATAATATCGACAACTTTTCCACCGCCTCTGTTTTTTCTGGTGGCACATAATCAATTTATTGTGCCTTTAAATTAATACAATGAATTTTTTTTTTATCAAAATTATTGAAAATGTTCAAAGTACTAACATTCGATACTTTCTTTGTAAAAAATTGGTAAATATCGATAAATTGACTATAGAAATTTTTCATATCGATATACATATTTTCTACTCAAAAAACAAATACTTTTTTATTTTCTATAAAAAAAGGCCAAAATGGATAAAAATTCCACGTCGATAAAATTTCTGACAAAATTGTATAGAGTGATTACCATTCTATTAAAAGAAGTAAATGTCGATAAATATTTATTAAAAAATGTTGAAATATCACTCAAATTGCGAGTTTCAATGCACTGTCTCTTAAACTAGATTATCAATAAATTCAAAATAAAAAAATTATATTTTGGTAAAAATTTAAATAGAAAGGTCACCTTATTGCTTTAAAAATATGTATGCATAAATTTAATAGAAACAATTAAGACATCGAGATATTTTCTGTACAGTTTTAATACAAATTTGCAATTATTGAAAAATTGTATATAAAATCTCTAATTCAAAAAAATTTTTATATCAAAAAAATTTTTAATATCAACAATCATCATAGATATCTTAAGCCTAAAAACATTCTTTATATGAAATCGATTTGTTATATAAAATTGAAAGTCTCGAGAAAAGTTTGGTATAAAATCGCATATATCGATAGTTTTCAAAAGAAAGCGGCTCATACCGATAGCAAAATATATAATGATAAATGCACATATTGATTGATTTTTTAAAGTTAAAAAAATTATGAAAAGCCTCCAACAAAATGAATACATAGTTGCTAAGTTTTTTATAGAAAAATCACTTTATCGATTCGTTTCAATGTTATCAATTTCAATGCACTGGTTGCTCTATAAATTAAAATTTATTTTGTAAACAAAGCTCAATAAAATTTATAATATTAAGGGATGTATTTTAAAAAATATCAACATATTTAATTACAAGTGCAGGTTATTATTTGATAAAAAAATTTTAGTAAATCCTCTTAAGAAAATTTGACACCTATGCAAGGTCTTGCCAGTTAATGTTGAATAGAACGATTTACAATGTTAAGTGTAATAAGTTCGTGACGTCTTGTTTAATTTTAAAATGTTACTCATTATATTTATAACGGTATCTGATGGATATCGAAATATTGAAACAAAGCAAACATTCAAAATACAGACAATTTTTTAAAGAAAAACCTACCTCACACTTAAAAAAAAAAAAAAAAAAAATTTAAATTTCCAGTTGATCGGACTGAATAGTTGCCTCATTGATGCGCAAAAATCGATATATTTAATGAAAAAAGATAACAACGAGATTTTTTCTCTATAAAATTAAAATTTTTAATACTGATATAATGAATATCGCAAAATTTGCTATTAAAATTGGAAATATCAATAAATCTTTTAAGATAATTTTAAACAGGTAATTTTTTTATATAAAGTCGATTTATTTTAAAAATTGAAAATCTATAGAAATTTTTTATATGTAATATGCCTATAAATATTGGCATTTTTCTTAAATCTAAAAAAAAATAAAATCGTCCATTAATTTGGCATTGAAAAAAGTTATCGATGCTCTAGAGATATTAATTCACCGATTAACTTTATAAAAAAACCCAATAAAAATTTGTGAAAAAAACCTATGTATGTACATATTTACAATTAAAAAATTAATATATTTTAATTAAATATATATGTATTTTATGATTTTATAGACATAAAATATTTAAAAAACTCTCTTTACATTACTTAATACATCAAAAAATTTTTATCATGAAATTAGAAACAAAAATTTATATTTTTTTAATCAATGTTAGGTTTACCGATTTACTTTCCTTAATTAAACCTTTGAGAAAACTTTTCAAATAGAAAATAATTTTAATTTTGGAAATTCTCTTAAAAAAATTATATTTATTGATTCATGAACCTCAATGTAAAAGCTTATAATTTATAAATATACGAAAGAAAGAAAATCCTAGGAAACATATCTGACCATACATTTACCGCATATCAATGAATCTATTAATTAAAACTATAAATAAATGGTCAGTTATTAAATATTTTACATTTTCATTTATGTTTTCCAGTTGTATGGGTAATAACATCATTTATAACTTTCGCAATATAAACTGAATAAAACAACAACAAATAATTTAAACCAATAAATCTAAACAAAACTATGAGAAGGAGTGCTCAACTTTGTTTAAAGCTCTGCTAAATGCTTTACTTTAACTCATATGGATTTTCAATCAGTGTTAAGAAATATTTCTGTTTTACTTCTGCAATTTCTTTTTGCCAAGAAAAATGAAGAAAAAACTGCCCCCATTATTAAAGTAATTAACGTACATCTAAGTTTACATGCCACAACGATTTGTACACATTTATGTATCATCCACCACTTATGTTTGTATTTAACTCGGCCGTCTTTAGCCGGAAAAACTTCTGCCACCTTTTGCATGTTGTTTGATAAAAAATTATTTTTCAAAATGAACGCATTTTTCAATTTGTTAAAAAACTAGAAAATAATAATTTAAAGTTGTTTTAAATGTACAACATCTATTTCATATTAACAACAACGCATTCATTAAGTTGCAAGTGTAGAAGAATCTAAATATTAGTAAAGAAACCAACCACTTGCAAAATATTTTATGAAAAATTCTTTAAAAAAAAAAGTTTTAATGTTTGATAAATATTATAAACGCCTTTAAAGCAAATATGAAAGAATTCAAATGTTAACAATAATGTTTGTGTGTAGTCCTCCACTTGAAATAAATTTTTATTTAACCGTGTCTTTATGAAATTGCAAACGAAACTATGGGGCCTTTCTGCAATGTTTAGCAAAGTTAAACGAAACGAATTGAATCCATTTAAGCCACTCACGCACTTTTTTTGCATTTGAAAAGCGCATGTGTGCTTCCTCTTAAATATCATATGTATCGCAATATGAAAAATTATTGCTTTCAACATTATAATTAGAAGATGAATTGTTAAATGTGTAGTTTTTGTTGTTGAAGCTGCAGCAACATTTAAAGGTTTATCGAATACCAGCTGTTTAAAAGAGTGAATTGCTAAGAGGGATTTATAGTTTTCCCATCCTTATTTAAAAAGAAGTTTAAGTAAATAAAAAATGCTCTGTTTTGCCAAGTTTCGCATCAATAATATAAAATAAAGATTTGAAACTTTTATGGAAAAAAATTGATTTTAGGACATTGAAAGTATAAATCAAATTTCTATGAAAACGTAAAACATAAGAAAATTTATTAACTAGAAGATTTTATTTTTTAAATCTGAGAGCAATTAACAGTTTTTTTTTCAAATTAAAAATTTATAACAATATACCTTAAACGCGAAATTAAATACTTTGGAAAATTATGAATATCGATAAATGTATTTTGATAACAATTTTTCCCAGAAATTAAAAATTTGAAATAATTTTTATTCAAAGCATTCTTAATACTTTAAAAGATTTTTAAGGATAAATCTTTAATAAACAAAGGAATTTTATATAAAACAAGAAATATTAAAGATCTTCTCTAAACGATAAATAAATATTGACAAATGATTTATAAAAATAAAAAATCGGTAAGAAAACAAATAATAATAATTTAAGTTGGATTTTGATAAATGACTAAAATAAATTTGGAAAAGCAATAAGAAAACAGCCTTTCTTTAAAATATCGGTAAAAAAATGTTTATCTTGCAATATATATGTTGCATCTAGCGATTGTAAGTTATCGATAATTTACATATTTTTAAAAGTTTTTAAATAAAATTTTTATTAGCCAACAGGATTAAATTAAAAACTTTTAAAAGCTATCGATTTCTGCTAAAAAAAATTGTGCAATTAATTTTATCCTGATTTCATAAAAAGTTCCAAAATTATTTTTATTAAAACTTTTAAAATGGAAAACGTTTTTTGTACGAAATTCGTCTTATTATCATTTTTATTATTTTATATATGATATTTTAAAAGAAGCCTAAAGCATAGCAAATAATCTGAAAATTATCGATAACTTGTCGATAAAATTTTTATATAAAATAATTATTGTTAAAGATGTTCGATAAGCAAAATTAAAATTATTTTTCGACGAAAAACAATTTGTTTTAATCTTTTGATATGTATTAGGTTTTTATAGTGAAGTGAAAATTTCGATAAATTTCTATAGAAGTCCGAAAGCATTGATATTCTGCAGAAGATGCAAGTTATCGAAAAAATTCCATGTTTAATATTGGTGGCGCAAGACGTACAATAGTTTAAACTTCCTTAAACCGATAATACGCAGTCTTTAGGAAATATCGATTAATCTCTAGTTGTCGTGTATTTAATATTTTTTTAATACGCAAATGTTTAAACAGAATGACATAAAAGATGTAAATAAATAATTTCGTCTTCCCATATGGCTAAACCATGCCAATTAATGTTTTCTTGAATGAAATTTACAAAAATAAAAAGTTATCGATAAATTTTATATTTACAACATAAAGTATAAATTTAATTATAGGTTAAACAAATGATAAAGATATCTAGGACTTTAAAAAAAAAATTTTAATAACTAATAGTTATCGATAACTATTATCAATAACATTGTTGGTTACTTTGTGTCTTTTTTTCAAAAATGCCGAAACAAATTTTGATAAACTAAAATATAGTTATCAATACCTTAAGAAAACTCTTTTAGGCATCTGTTTAAGTGCACATGCTAAACTTAAAATGTATGTTTACTGCTTACGACAAAATATTAAAAATGAACAAATTATTTGTCATTAAATATGATAACGCCTTATTGCAGTTATATTCTTTTGAGTGGCTAAAACCGAACGCATAGTTGTTGCTGGCTCCGGCACTGTCACCATTAGCAGCACCGCACCACTCAAACAAATAAATGAAGTCAATATATCTTTTACCCCCAAAACATGAACACATGTTAAATCCAAAATTGTATGTAATTCCACCTAACAATTAGTGATTGATTGATATAGTTTTAAAGCACTTAAAAAAGTATGTGCAAATCTATGATATGCACTCGAAAGCACTTCACTCCCATTCATAGAAAAAACTTTAATAAAAATTCCTTAAACAAATTTAAAGCAAAGATAATTACAAATGTTTAAAAAAAGTAGTTTTTTATTTTATTGAAATTTTTTTAAATTTCCAAAGAAGAAAATTTAAAATTTTTCCAAAATTATTTTCTTAACAAATTGACAAACATTTTCCTTTGTTACGAGAGCATTGTATTGCATTCCTTTCGGAGATTGTTTATGGTCATTTTTCTTTTAAATTTTTCTAACTTACAACAGCTTGGGTCAGTCCAGTGTGCTCTCCATTAATTTAGCAAAAAAAAGCAACAAACAAAACGTTTGCTATTGCGCAAGTGTCATGTCATGTCATAAAAATTTTATATTTTACCGACATTTAAATGTTTTCTGTCTCTCTGTCTGCCGTTTGGCATCTAAATACTATATTTCAGTGTGTGTCTGTGCGTCTTTTTCCCATTAAAATTAGTACCATTTTTCTGCTCATGTCGAAATTTAAACATCTGATTACAAGTTGTTTTTTCTTTAACTAATTGGCCTTTAACAATTATTTCGCTATTATAGGCACAAGACTTGTGTTAGTTTTTAGTCTTTAGTGGCCGTTTCGGAAATCAAATATAACAAGAAGAAAATTTAAAAGTTGTTACACACTTTGATGGAGGCTGCCATAACCAAAAATGGTTTTGTTAGAGTCTTTAACAGTTTTAACATGAAATGCTTAGACTTTTGTATGGTTTTTTTGTTTTACCGTTTTGGCGAAGATTTAAGATTATTTGCTGCTTAACGCAAACGTTTAAGCCTAAAGAATTATTTGAATTTTTGGTTATAAAAATTATTATTTTTAATCTGTGGTTCCCAGTGCTTTTTTAAGCACTTTTTTTAAAATATTTTTTTTAATATTTGGTTTAAAAGTCTTAAAAACATTAGTTTTAAATCGGCTAATTTAGGGATACAAATTCTCTAAAACCATCAGTGTCTATAAAACGATTCCGTTTGTCTGCCTGACTAAAAGTCATATGTATTCTTGTTTGTATTGTGTGAAGTAAAGGTGGTATTTGTAAACATAATTCAATCCTATTTGGCGCGCATTAGAGTTTTTTTGAGGAGAACTATCCCTGTGGATCTTGAAGTTTTACAAAGCTTCATACCAATCTCCTTCCAAAGTAAAAAGTTGGACTATAACTGCTTCGGACAAAACTTTTTTTCACAAATGTATTTAGTAACACTGATAGAGTAACTTACCTTGCTTGCAAACTGTCAAGCAGGATCTAGAATAACCCTGGTTTTGTATGATCAAACCATTCGTCAGATGTCCTTTAGAACTTGAACTTGGGTTAAGTTCTAGATCGAACCTATGGCCTAGAGATATCCAACAGGTGATTCAACCTGCCCCTTAAAACTGCACCACGGATTTTTAGTATGTAAATGTTTATAAATTTATGCCTCCCGATAGCAAGATGAGGACATTCGCCGAGAAGGTTTCCCTTTTATTACAACTACGATAGTGGTCGTAAGAAGCCCCTTTTGCATGTTTATTTAATACTCAGAGCCTTTTTAGGACTAACATCATCCCAGACACATCCTTCTGCTTGCAATGAGAAGAGTAACATTACCCTAGAGACCTTAATTAAACCCAGAGTACAGTACCTACTCTTAGTTACTTATAGAAAATATCTAAAGTTTCTGCCCAATGAAAATGAAGCTGATTCCGAATAAAAGATATGTGAAACAGACCTTCCCATTCATTACCATATCGGTCCATATACGCAGAAATCTAAAAATATGTAACAGTAGACAGAAAACCCCGTCTAAACTGCTCTTTCTTATATTGGCTGACTAGCAAGGCCGAAGTTGTGTACTGAGGAGAAAAATATAAACAAATTTAATGTTACTGCGTATACTTGCGTCATAAGGTAGACCACGCACCTACAAGAAAGCAAATATTTCTGCTTCTAATAACTGGGATCATCAGACAAATGATATGAGGAAAAATTGTTATATAAAAGTTATTCACCCGACAATCGGTCCATAATTCATCGTAGGCCCCAAAAGTAAGGTTATGCAAACCATAGATTTCAAAAATAACGGAAGAAGGAAGTGCACTTCAATTCATTCGTTTTTCGGCACCTTTGCGATACCTGTAAAAGAGAAAGAGAGAGAAGCATGAACGGGAAATAATTAAGAAGTTTCGTTATTTGAGGGTAAAGGTTTATTCATATTTCCCCTTTCCAGGTCCTATTTTTCGATTCAGCAGTTATCCCCGATAAAGGAAAAAAGACTAGGTCTTTTCATGAGTCCCACATCTAACAATTCTACATAATTCGAATAGGTTTTGGAAGAAATGAAATTTTAAGCAATTTTCTCTGGAGCGCGTGACCACGGAACAGTTTCATAGCGTAAGCCCAATGGTTTACCTATAACCCAGTGCACCACAGAACCTGCAATTATTTCTGGCATTAGCCGCTGTCGAACAATGATCTGTAATCATCCCTACTAAGAGCTTGCAACTGCTTCTTTGCAAGGATAAAAGAAACCTCGTCGCCCTCGGGTCATAAGGTCTCTACATATTCCTGAAGGCTATACACAAAGGGGTGATAACCAAAATGTCCGTGGCATTACTCTTACCCCTTTTGTAGAACAAAAGCTAAGCGCGTACTTACAGCCAATGCTCTTTCCGTAGACAAATGAACCACTTGCTTCGCCAGGTCACCCGACGACTCATTCTCATCAAGACCTCTATATCCACGAACCCACTTTGTATGCACTTGCCTTACGGTACACAGCGTAGGTGCATTCTGCAAGGATTACTTAAATCGCACCTGGCGATTCTTTCTTCCCAAAGTCCACATTCCGGATGTCTTCCAGTTTTGAACAAAAGAACAAGAATCGCTGAATACTGCTCACCTCCTCTGTATCTTAACAGCTTCTATAAAAAGAAGTTCCAATCTACTGGTAATAGTGCCAAATCGACAGTGACTGGTAATGGCAGCCACAGGGTCTCCGGTCTTCCTATGCCTGCATCAAGAAGACATCTGAAACATCCGGCATCTAACCTTGGCTAGGTTTTCCAATTACATATCTTAGAGTAAAGTGGAATGAAACAGAAGCAGTTAGTCGTCCCCTTTTCTAATTTAGCACTACTTCTCGCCAGTGTATCAGCAATGCAGTTTCCCTTTACCAATACCTAAGAGATGGTATATTAGGCGTCATCCAGTTGAAGAATGTCCGACATTTGCAGACCAATTGTAATCTAAATTGTAAACACATTAGAAGTAGAACGAAATACGTCTATTAATGTGCCTCTGCCCGTATTAGTTTTCGCTAAGACCTGCTCGTAAATGTCCCTTAATCGATTGACCCTAAGAATTTGTTATACCCGTCCTTCCTTTTAAAATATAAAAGGAACATTATTAGTGTGCAGTAGTCAGTTAGATTGGGAAGAAGATAGACAACCTCAATATTACTTACGTGACCACATGTTTTAGTTCCGATAGTGGCCCCACTTCTAAAGGGCCCCTTAAAACTACATTTATTTTGTCAATAAGTTGGTACATAAAAGAAAATACAAATTGTGGTTTAAAGGTATAAAATTTTCGGGCTTGACCGGTTACATTTTTCTTTTCTGTTTTTCTAATGGGATTTTCAATTTGACACTTTCTAATGAGGTTTATTGTCATTTTCTGCAACACTTTAACGTTCCCGCGAAATAAATTTCTTGCGTTTCTTATTGGTATTCAATTCTAATCACAACATACTTTTCGATCATTAGTCATAAGCATAAACAACGTTTGAATATACAAATACACTTTAGTTTCTTCACTGTGTTGCAGCCATATAAGCAACAGTACAACTGCAAACACTTCAACGTTCTATTTCCAAATGTTGCATGTTGTTAACTTAACCAGATTTATTTAAGCCATGATGGGCCACTTCTGCTCTGTTAATGGTGTTAAGGAGTAGGAGAAGGAGCAGCAAAATAGCAAATCAGTAACACATACAACTAGTAACACAATCAGCTCAACTCACTCAGTTGGCCATTGATTCAAATAAACATTTGGTTTGTGCAAAGAAAATAAAGGAAAATTTTAAGCTTCTCCAACATATCATAACATTGTTATGTTATGCCAGGTGATCAAATCAATTGTTGATTGTGTCAAAAACTAACACTAACAGCAACAACAACAACAACAGCAACAATCAAACAACCAAATAATACAAAAGCCACCAGTAACAACTACAAAAAAAAACTAAAAGAAACTCCACAAAAAAATATTTAAGAAAGAACCATTTAAATAAACACATGCTGAGGTGCCATTTCTTTACGTGATCTGTATAATTTTGGTCATGTTGTTGCTGCTAGTTTGCATATTCTTAGTTTAAATTCTTTTTTTTTTTGGCAAGTCAGTAATGTTAAGGTATTTAATCTTGCAACTAAGTTTTTTTTTTAACAAAGGTGATTTTAAAAACCGAAGTGATTAATTTTATTTCAAATGTCATTTTGACAGGGGCCTACTCATGAATAAGATGCTTCCCCTGGGGAAGGATTCGACTCGATTATGTCACCCATATTTGAGGGTCATTATATTTTGATCATTGCTCAATGCCACAGAGGAGGTGTCCTAGGTTCTGTTCAGCTTCTACAAAAGTCGCTAAAATGGAGACCCTTCCTCTAAAATGTTATCCAAATTGGCAGTAAACTTTTGCATGACGGTAGTTGTAGCCACAGTGTCTAATCTCTGTTACAGCCTAAGCCAAATCGTCGTTCTAGTTCGTATTTAAATCCTTTAGATCACCTAGTCCCATCAAGTCTGCCAACGAATGCATTCATATGGAGATATCAGAAAGCGAGGAATATATATGCCCCAAAGTATATCATCAAGGCAGCTGCCTATATTGGCTTCCTGTCCCCCACTCATTCAAGAGTGATTTTAGAGTACAACGCCATTCAGTTTAATAACGTTCAACGTTTACAGACAAGCTATGATTTGGAGTACACTTTGGGAAGGGACTTGTTTGAGGCCTGGATGTCGCTAAAGATTATGATGTAGCTGCCATGGGTTCCGGTTGATAATCTACTAATGGAAGAGGAGGGCCCTCGGGTAATCTTCTATCAGCGCAAGTGCCAATGTCTACCTCCTCGTAGTATAAACCGGGCAACATTTAGTTTACTGGAAGGCCAATAGGCATGGCTAAGTTAAAACAACCTGTCTTGGGCTTCATATGATCATGTGGTTATCTACTGGTCTAGCTAGGGACAGGTTGTCCTTGTTGACGCAGTGGCATGTTACCTTGCTAATAACTGTAACAGAAATACAAGGTTTAAAGGGTACAAATACTTTTTCTGTGCTGAACAGAAATTGGAAGGAATTGATGAAAGTCGGTTTCCGAAGTTAACCAGAGTCTTATCTGGTACAACGGGAATCAGAAAAGTCTCCTCGTACCTATGTGGTGCATGGTCTGATTATTAGTGAGGTCTCCTTCTGGAGTACACGTGGTGGCTGTGGTTATCCCCAAGCGGGGCAACTGAGATTGAAAGTTAATATCTTAAGTCCCATCGTGAGCGGACCCCAGAGCGATCGCGTAAGCGGACTTATATGAACTTAAGGTTCGCATTAAAGAGTCTCCAAGTTTTGGCGGTTCTACCCAGGAACTTAAGCAACTAACGGAGTAGGCTTAAAACTGAAAGGGTGTAAGTGTGCTTGGAAGTCGGTGAAAATTGAAACTGGGGGCCCAAGGATTTGAAACAAGATCCCGTCAGAGTAGTAGCAAATAAGAAAATTACCGGAATTGGCTTGTTGAAGGATGTGAGTAATTCGGTCCTGACTAAGAGCGAGAAAATTATGAAGCGTTGATTTAAGTGGAGTGATTGATTTGAATGAAAAAATATCCTACAAAATGATCTGGATATCGAATTTGTGGAGGTGCGACAGGATAAATTATAATGGTTTTCGCTTAAAGTTGTGAGCTGTTTCACAAGCGTGTGGATACGTGTTTTGTCGGCGCGGATCTGTTTTGATTGGAAATGGCGGGGTCAAAACTGAAGACGCAATGCGCGCTTAGATAGCCCACATTCACAGCAAGGAGTCTGTTATGGCTTGCACAAAGTCATGGCGGAGAATTAGTGCCTTGGTGTTCTAGCAAACCACCTGGAATTCTTAGTCACGGGCAATATCGTGGCGGTGTTAAGTCACCGTGAGATCGAGCCGTACGTAAAGCTTTTCACATCTGCCTAAAGTTCCGTAGTACATCAACAAGTTTTCCGATTTTTAAATCGCTGAAATTTCAGCCTGCATTTTAATGTAATTATCGGGAAACTTAGACGAAATCTGCACTCTTGTTTGTGCATAAAATATACCTCAGCAGGAGAGAAAAGATTCCAATGAACAGTAGTCAATTAAATTGTGCACACAGTCCCAATAAAACTTGCGGAAACCGATTACATTTGCTCTAACTTAGTTACCATGACGTCTTCTCGAAGCAAGTGAAGTAAGTTGAAAAACAACGGAGAAGGAGTGAACCTTACTGCCCCTTTAACTGGGGCCGTCACATTGCGCAATATTCTTTCGTTTTGAAGGCAATTGACAATTAAGTTCATAACTTTCACCCGACTACAACTCCGAAACAAAACAATCGGTTTTATTACCGTCGCATATAGCCAATTAAGGCTTTCAGGACCTAACCTAACCTAAAAAAGTGGCCGTCTGTAACTACGCCACAGTCGCTACAGTCGTCGCTATGCTTCGCTTCTAGGAGAATCAACACCTAGAATGATTCCAACGTATTCTGCTCTATCTAGCAAAATCAGTGCCGCTTTGTTTTCTATCGAAGGGTTGAAAAAAGGAATGGTTTATCTGCTCGGAAACAGCACTAACTGTTTTAGTGCGGTTAAAAAATAACCATTAAATCGTTCTACTTGCTGATTGCCCTCAGTGCGGTGATAGGCAACCATTTTTTTTAAATTTTCAATGGTTTTTCGGACTCTTGTTAGCAATGATTTTTTTCTTGTAAATACCCGCCTATCTTAAAATACGTGACCATATACGTGTAAAATTAGAAGAGGGAATAAGCGGCGCGCATATGTTTTGCCCACACCTGGCTCACTGCTCTTGAAAAGGTATTACCTTAAGGACTTTCTTTTGCAACATCAATGTCATTCCTTTAATGATCTGCCTCTGCTTCATATCGTGTTTTTAGTTTTGTTGTTGCTGGTGTTTAAGCTGTTGTTTTGCGTTTAAAAGATTTATGTTTTGTTACGGCATCAAATGTTTGCAAACAATTTTTTGTGGTTGCAACCAGGACAACAACAACAACAAAAAAAGTGTGTATCATATAGCAGCATTTGTTAGTTAAAAACTACTAACTGTCTAAGTTGTTGTTAAAAGATGAATATTTTAAAAATAAATTTTTAAACTGCCTTTTTAAAACCAAAAAAAAAAATAAATTTTTGCATTTGGCCATATTAAGTACATTGTGCGAAGGAGTGTGTAGTATTATTTGAGCGAAAAAACACAAATACAGGAATATGCAAAATATTTGCCAACTTTAAAAATTACAAGCAGATTTTCGTTTTTGTTTGTTTGTCCATCTGTCTGTTTCTCTGTCTGTTTTTTTTGTCTATTTAATGGCTACTGCTTTAGTTTGCTTAAAAATGAATTTATATTTCTTTTTCAAAAATTTCCAGCTCCTTTTACAGTTGGCATACATATACATACATACCTGTATTAGAGTAACAATTGTTTTCTTTTAACAGCCTGAATGTCTCTTGAGTTTCACTGGCCACAAGCTAAACTATTTATAACGCAGCTAAACAAGGCTTAACACCTACGCTTTCCTATTTTTCTTTTCCTTGTTCATCTAGAAGATATTATGGTCATTAATGCATTTTGCAAAAAGTCTAAAAATGTATTTTTATTTTTAAAGAAAAAGTCTTCTTGGCATTTTTCAAAGCATTTAAATAACTAGACGGTTTTTAGGTTCATTATTTAGGCTTTACTATGTTTTACTAGTTTTTTTTTAACTAAAGTGTGGAGGACGTTTCAAATGTATTTGTGTTGTAAGTGAAATTATATACCTTAATGAGATATACATGTTGCGTTTTTAACCCAATTTCATCGTAGGTGGTAAGGATTTATTCCAATTGTGGTAATAAATTTTTAGTGCCCTCAAAATATAGTCTAAAAAATACCTTAAGTAATATCAAAGGATTCTGGATTGCTTCCCTAGTCAAAAAAAGAGAAACCAGTTGCTTGGATTTTTCTCTGTACCATCTGTCTATGCTTTCCCAGAAAGGAACATAAAAAAATTGGATTAACACATCCGTTGTAAAACCAGTTCTTACGTACGGTTGCCTTGTATTGTGGAGGGCCCTGGAAAGGGGCGACATAGGAAAGCTCCTGACAATGGTCCAGAGATGTGCGGTACTTGGCATTACAGGGGCCAGGAAAAGTACACCACAGGCAACGCTGGATATTATTCTAAATCTTCTTCCCATCGGGGATTTTATTGCTGGAATGGCGGCCAGGAGATTGTTTAGACTCAGTGAGTCAGGCATTCGTGGGGTATGTTCGGATCGACATGCCGGCATTTTGGGAAGGGTCAGGGATGGTCGACTCCTGCGGCCGTCAGGTGTGACGGACTACATGGTAGCGAAACTTGACTTTGGGATCCTGTTCCAGGTAGTGTTTCCGGAAAGGGAGGCATGGAAGGGATCAGAGAAGCTGTATGAGGGGTGTGCAGTCTTTACTGACGAATCAAAGATGGAAGAAGGCACCGGGGATGGTGTCTATATAATGGACACGGGGGAAGGAAGGTCCTATAGACTTCCGGACGAGTGCCGCATTTTCCATGCTGAAATTTTGGCGATGATGAAGGCCGCGGAATTGATAGCGGAGGATGCGGATGGAAGAGGGGACGTGACAATCTACGTTGATAGTCAGGGCGCGCTTAAGGCTCTAGAGGGACATTGTGTCAGGTCTGGACTCGTAAGCGACTGCAGACGTGCTCTTCGGGCGATCATGGGAACACGCAGGGTCAGGTTCTGCTGGGTTCCGGGTCAATATGACGTTTTCGGCAACGAGATTGCCGATGAACTGGCAAGGAAGGGATCGGCCCGGGATATTGAACTTGGTTGTGAGCCGATGAGGCCACCACTGAGTTTCTGTTATGGACTGATAGGGACTTGGATAATGGACCTGCTGCTTAAGGAGAGCAGGGGGGTTCTGAGGTACATTAATGGGACTCTCACATAGCACTGCGATGTGAGATATAGGACGATCAAATGGGACAGGAACTCTTCAGATTTTTGCAGGGTATGGGGGGACGAGGAGGAGATAGAGACGGTAGAACAACTTATCTGCCACTGCCCTGGGCTGCAGATTCGCCGACAGAGGTGGCTTGGAGGACGCTTCTAATATGGACTTGTTGAGGTCCCTGGCAATGGGCTGGGGATAATCATAGGTTTCACTAATGGGGTTGGGTGACTAGGCAGATAGGTGATTCAGGGCCTATGACTATTGACTTTCTTAGACATCTTGCGGACGGTACTCTTGCTTTTTTTATCCTTATCTTTACCCCTAAAATGTTTGACTTACTTAATTTTTTTTCTCGACTTTTCTGAAGGGATTTACAATGGGCCTAATGGCGTCCGAGTGGAGGCGGCGAGTTGGACTCGCTACTACCCTTTGTAACCTAACCTAACCTTTGTTTAAGGTCGATAGCATTTCTGGTTTTCGAGTTAAAAAACTTTACAAAATTTTAACTTTCGTATGTATAATAGAAAAACTGTGTAGAAAGTTTAAGGTCGAGAATTTAAAAAATTGTTAATTTGTATGGGGGCTACCCCTTCCCTGCTCTATAGAAAAAAAAATTCAAAATGTAGGTCTTATAGTCCAATAAATTTCTGTAGCACATATGAAGTTGATAGCTGCTATAGTTTCTTAAAAAAGTAGTTTAATAGCATTAAGGGAAATAATAGGCCCCATTAAGATGGACAACATTTCTTTAAATTTCTAGTATTCGATTTTTTAAGACCTATAAAAGCTATTGACTTCAAACCTACAATACAAACATTTTAATAAATAGGTTAGGAAGGAGTGAGGAAGTAGAATCCCTCAAAAAAAGGTAGGTAGAAAAGGCAGCCGGTAAAAGAAAGTATGCACCTCACTTAGGATCGCTTAATTTAGTCCCTTTGTGTCTCCTTGGGAGGCAGAAAGAATAGGTGGAGATAGAGGAAAAGAAGAAATTTAGAGAAGGATAAAAAAAAAGAAGAATAAAGCAAACTTACTAGGGTCTCTGCTAGGAATCGAACCTACAACCCCCAGACTGGTAGAGTCGTGCATTTACCACTGGTCTCCCGGGGCACCCTCAAAAAATGTAACACTTTCATTAAACTTTTCTTATTATATGCCTCGAAATCTATAGAAGATATAAGCTTCAAACCTACTAGGAAAAAATTGCGCTTCAATATGGACATTTAAAAAAAAGTTATTTGGATCAAGGGGAGTCAAAACCCTCATACAAGCTGACCATTTTTGTTTTAAATATTTGATCTCGGGAACCGCTATTCACTTCAAGCAATATATACGTTTGAGAAGAAAACTAGTTGGAATTTGAGCAAGGGGATATATCTGAAAACTAGAACAAATGTAATGAATATTAAATAAAATTGTTTTTCATATGGGCAATTCCATTTGAAAAACATTTTTGCTTATAAATCAAAACATTTAAATTTTTTTTCAAATGGCTGGCTTTAAACGTTTTATAGCAGTTAAATACTGAAAAAGCATGATCCCTGCTCACAACGATAGCTAATAGAATGTGACGGGTGTGACCTTGTAAATTTGAGTTACATAGAATTGCGATTTTAGGATCATACTCTTGATAAATGGCTAAATATTTATTTAAAACTAGCTTGGTGGCTTAAAATATTTTTAATTATGTTTAGTACATGATTTCTACAAAAGGCTAATATTTCTTAGGAAAAAACCTTTCAGACAGTGTGACGGGTGTGAAATTTTTATTAAAACGTAAAAAAAGTAGAGCGGACTATTCAGTGTATGATTATTAAAAACGCTTGTCAAATAAATGAAAATAAAATATGTATCAACATATTTTTATTTTAATTATTTTTCTTTCGGAATTAAATTTTTCGAATTTTTTTTTTAAAGAAGAAAAATTTTTTTTCCTTTTTAGGTCGTTTTACGTGAAATTGACCATATTTCACTTTTATAGCTTTATGAAATTCAATGGTTTTAAAATTGAAATTTTTTGATTTTTATTATTTTATGAAGTTTTTATTTTTTTAACAAAAAATATAAGCCACCCCTGTCGTATAATAAGCACAAATACCAAACTAGATAAGAATAAAATAAAAATTTAAAATGCAACAGAAATATTAAAATAGGTTTTTTTTATCGTGTAAAAGTTTTTTTTTAGTTACAGTTGCCAATGTAAACTCATGCATTCTATGAGCTGGCACTTGCTAAGTAAAATGAATTTTTAAAACCCTCTGCAATTTCCTTGTCAGCACTTTTTCTTACCTTTAGATGTTTTCATAAACCCTTTTTACATTTACAACAATTTCTTATGGGCAAGATCACACATGATTACCACTTGGACACATTAAATCAAGTTATTTTACATTTTATATCAATTACACATCATATAATTATGAATATAAAAAGGAGATTTAAGCAAAACGAACAGAAGCTTACAAAGCACGCGTTTCATACCAACACCAGGAGAAATGATATAATAACCCCCTGCATCCATTAAATCACAAAAAAAAATATTACAAAAAAGGGGAACAACAAACCCAAAAACACATAATCACACTCATTCCTAAAAATACTACCACAAATCACCAGGTTAAAAATGATCATGATGCAATAAGCTTTTAAAATCAGAAAAAAAACTAAAAATTAAAAAAATATGTGCCACTGGGTTAAATGCTTTTTTATTAAGAGAATTCTTAAAGTTTGTTTGGTGTTTTTAATGCAGCAGCAGCTTCCTTAAACTCAAAGGGCAAACAAAAAAACAATAAAAAACACCAAAAGAAAAAAAATTAAACAAAAACAAGAAAACATGTTAAAACACACAAGAGATAAAGTGTTTAACGAACGAAAGCAAGCTTGACTCTGTTTTACAAATGGACAGACGGACAAACGTATGGAAGATATTCAGATGTTAAGGACTCCCCAATGTTTTTTTGTTTTTGTTTGGAATTGTGAATTCTTGTTTTAAACAACAAAAAAATATTAAATTAAACAGATATAAGCATTAAGATACACACCTGCTGTTTAAAAGATCAGTCTGTTGAAAGCTTTTGTTGTGGCAGAGTTTTTGTGTTTGTTGTAAGATCTCTTACATAAGATCTTTGTTGCACGAGAACAAGGCAAATGTTTTATATATTTTTATTTGTGGTTTTTTAAAAAAGGCCAATATAAGAAATTTGTAATTGATGAAAAATAGTTTGATTGTTACATATGAAAATGTAAAATTAAACAAGAAATCAATAGAAATAGACTCAAGGAGACCATACTGATAACGAACGGATTAACAGCATAAGGTCGACTAGATATCGGTTTATTTGGTGGGGATTTTTAAGGCTTGCGTAACCTTCAGATATATCCCTTGCGACTGGCGAAATGCCAGGGTGGCACTTACACCAAATTCTGACAAGGGGATCTGTGGAAAACATAAAGCTTTTCGACTTATTAGTCGAAGCTTCTTCCAGCTCAAAACACTACTAGAATTAATGATATACTTTAGAGTAGGATACCACATGACACAACAGCCTTCATCAATGAAACTCTTTGGAAACAGCTTAACACGAGGTCACACACTATGTTTTAAAATATTTTAATGATAAATTCTATATCTGGGCAGTAAGAATTGACACTGCAGCAGCTTTTAATAATGTACACACTGACACGATTATCCAACCCTGGAGGGATCGCATTGCTAGGGAGTAAAAGGATAACATGTGGATTATATGATGTTACTATTATGGAGCGTGGAACGCAACAAGGTGACATTCCTTCGCCACTTCTTTTGGTTACTACAATACACAGTCCCCCTGGGATCTTAACTTAGGGAGGATTTTAACCAATTTTCTATGCGGACGATGTGGTTATATTCCTAACGTGAAAGGATCTGAATTAGCTTTATAGAAGGGTGGAGGACGCCACAATATTGTATGATTAAGTTTAGCCTAAAAAGCTGAGTGTAAAACCGGAAAAGTCTGCAATTTTGCTTTCACTAGGAAAACGAATATCGCGTAAGATGACGATTTTCGTTTCTGGGCAGAAAGGTTGCGATATCCGAGAGGGTCAAGTACCTGGATGTTATCTTGGATCGGAAGAGAGGACAAAAAAGGCTGACCGATGTGCGACTGTAGGCTTGAAAGGTCCTCTGTTATCAGATGACACACTGGCTAATCAGAAGCGTAATTGAACCGATACTAGCCTAAACTTCAGTGGCATAATGAACATCTCTGGCAGAAAGTGAAACATTAAAGTCAAACACATTTAAAGGTTCAACTGACATATTGCTTCCGGATAAACGGGGCAAATATGAAAACTGCGACGAGAGCTTTAGAAATGGTTTTAAGTAGAGCTGTCTGATCATATACCTTCAGTGAAGACAAGGGCTAACTAACGGCAGTCCTAATTGGACTGGAATTTTGGGAATACCCGAACGGATATGTTGTTATATGAATCGTGCCAGGGCGGAGGGACCAACATAACTGGGTATCCTTGTAAAAAACCCGAATCAGCCTCTTGTTTCATAACACCTCTTGTACCATAACACTGTCCTTTAGGCGGAGGTCCAAATAATCACACAATGCCTGCACAAGCTTAGGGTGCTCACAGATTTAATAAATGTGAACATCTGTACTATGCGTCGACAAGAGCAATTATGTCTGGGAACACCAATTCTAGAACGGTGTTGCAATGCAAGAAGCTTATTAACGGCTACTAAGATTATGGTCAGGCTTGCGTTGTATGGGTGCCTGTATATCAGAGGCTTGTCGTTTATGTACGGGCTAATAATCTGGCTATTAGGGCGCATATAATCGGCTGTGCCAAATCTTATATACCCTTCACAACATGTGGGGGTTATTACCCCAATTTTTAAAAATTTTTTTATGGCAAGCCATTTAGGGGGTGAGTGAAAATGAGTTGGGATCAGTCCTACATTTTACGTATCTACGGGCACCATGGAAGCTGCATGCGGGAATTTATTACAATTTCCAAAACTTTGTACGGGAGCCCCTTAAGGCGATGGAGGTAGAGAGTATGTTTGGTTTAGGAAAATACTTAGGAGGGGAAACTAATGGTGGTCTGGCGTTGACTTTATTTCTCTAAGGCCGACTCTGGAGAAGATATGGCAACCCCCTTAGGTGATAGAGATAAGGGGTAGGTATCTTCTAGGAATAGTTTTGGGTGGGAAAATTATTGGGGGTCTGTGATGCATTTTATTCCTATAGGGGCGTCTCCGGTAATGTTGTAGGGGTTTTACCCTAACTTGTACAAGTTTTGTATGGCATCCCTGCTATTAGATAGGCGGTAAGTATGTTACACAATAGAATTTAGAAGGAAAAACTAATTGGTCTTACATTTGACCTTTGTAGGGGCTCTCTGGAAGCTGTGCGATTTAAAAAAAATTTAAAAAAATTAGACTTTGTATGGCAACCCTGCTAGGGGGTGCAAATAGGGTGTAAGTATGTTCTACAAAACTATTTGCGAGGAACAATCCATGGGAGTTGGTCTTACATTGCACCCGTGTAGAGGCAACTACAGGGCAGTTGTAAAGGAATAAACAAAGGTAGTCGCGGTTGCTGGCTTATATCTCCGTCAGTTTTTGGACAATTTTGCTGAATTTCAATAGCGAAGTTCTCGCAAGTATACCTGATGTCTTAATACCACAAGCAACGAAGTTCGAGAAATATCAAGGGGATTTTGAAACTTTATTTAAACATATAAGGGGACAAAGGGACATCGCTAAATCGACATCCCTATCTATAAGGATCCAGAATGTATATACTTTATAGGGTACAAATGGATATTAAAGAAATTGCAAACGAAATGACAAACTTATATACATATACCCTTAAAATAACAAAGAGGTACCACAAGGTTCAAACGCTTTAACCTAAAACCTGGCCCAAAAAAGAAAACTTATCAATAAGTAAAATGTAGAGCATAAATAAATCCTGTTTGTGTCATGATTCACCACTACCTTCACTTGAAGCAAAAAATTCCGCTAAATTTCTTAACCCTACGTACACACATGCATGCAAACGCAAGCATTTAAAATGCAACAGTGACCCAATTTTAAAGCCATACATCTTTCACTAGTAGTTTTTGGCTCTAACCTTCAAAACAATCCTTTTAAAAAACCATTGAAAATGAAATGGGACATTCATTCAATTCGCGTTTATTCATTCATTCTTTCATCCAGATGCAGATAGTAAAACATCAAAAATTCAAAATCATTCTTCTTCTGGCAACAATAATAAAGCGGCCCCAAAAAAACTTGTGTAGAAACAGCACAAAAACAACAAAAGGGCGAAGAACACATGGACCTGCAGTACAGAAAAAAATTCCAATAAATACTACAAGAGCCAAACAGATATTGGTCATTGGCTTTAACTGTGACGTGTGCAAAGTTGTGCAGTTTTGGTTATTTTGTTTTTATCCCTCTATTCACTTTAGTGAATTTAGAATTTTTTTTGCAATCCTTTCGGCATCTACTAAACATTAACCCAATAATAACTAAACAACAGTTAAGGCCGACAAAAATAACAAAAACAAAGGAAAAAGATAAACGAAATAAAGTCAAACAGTAACAACTTGTTACCAATTTGAACACAATTCTTCTGGGCAAAAGGCTTTTAACTAAAATTACTTAAACCAGGACACTGCTGTTATGACGACACCATTGCCAAGTGGTGTGTGTGTGTGTGTGTGTGTGTAATGGTAGTAGTGAGATGTTGGCCAAAAAATAAGCCCTCTTTAATGCGGGTTTTTTGCTTTTTTAAGGTTTCAAACTGAATTTGGTTATAAGGTTGTTGTTGCTCTAAATATTTTGATCACTTGCAATGCTATAGTCTTGTCCATTCGTCCGTCCGTCTGTCCTACTGTCTGAGTAAAGTTTGTATTTTTATCTCTCTGTCTGCAAGTTTATGAATAAATTTTGCTGTTGCTCTTATTGTTTTGTCTGTTTGAACATGTGTTGAACATTTTCGACATATGAAATTCCACAAATATAGTTTGTTAGAAGTAAGCCATGTAGATGCTGCTACAACTACTAACTGCCACTACTTACAGTAATGGTCTAAACACTTTATTAAGAGTTTTTGTTATAGTTTGAAAAAATATTTAAGTGGTTTGGCTGTCAGTCAGTTTAGGAGTTTTTAATAGGTTTTACTATTTTTATGAGTGTCATAATTCTATTAATTAAAATATATTTAAATTTTGTTTCAAGTAGGATCTAAGCATAATATTTATGTTCATTCTAATATTGTCCCTCTTATGTTGTTTCTAATTCCTTAAAACCCAATAATGTCAGTTTAGCAAAAATTTTTATTTCGAGGGTTTTTTTGTTACTTGACCAACTTCCTACTCAATAAAAAATTCCTGGGCACCACTTGTTGTATTTTGGCCAAAAGTAAATAAAAATAAAAAAAATATCAAATTCATACAGATTTGTGCGAAAGATAAAAGCAGCCACCACATGTGTTCCTTAACATAAAAAAACTATTGTTTGAATGAGTTGTTTTTTTTTTTTTTTGAATGTCTGGGTGTTCACTAAGCCCTGGCCAATATATTGGCCTGATTTTGTTGCTTTTTTTAATCATTCTTTAAAATTTCCTTTTTTTATATTCCGGTATTGATGATGATGGCGTTTAAGGCTTGTTTTGTTATTGTTTAACTAGAACTCATTTGGTATCGTAATCTTTTTTCAATATTTGTTTTGACATTGTAAAGTGTTTCAAATCTAGGGATTTTCTTTTAAGGCAGATTACACATACAGATGTATACCGTTTATCAATTTGGGCTTTTTTTGTTATGTGTGGTACTAGAGATGGTATCAAGAGTTATTTGATTTGTTTACAATTCAATTAGAGAATTGAATTCAATGAACTTTGAGGTTGGTTAAAGCTGGACGTTAGAAAGTTATTAAATAATGTAGTATTATTACATATTTTGTTTGGTTTTTTTTTTGTGAACCACTAAATATCTTTTTTGATCCATTGTGTGGAAGTTTAAAGAGTTAGACTTTTCTTAAGCCGTAACTTTATATTTTCAAGGTCCTTCCAGATTTAAGAGAACAAAATTCAAGTGAATAATAACAACGCTTAACGCACCACGGTCTCAGAACACGAAAAACTCAAGAGAAAGGTTATCATAAAAGGATTTCAAGTAATATCTGTGTCAAACATTAGAAACAGAAAAAGATATTCCCAATCATTACTTCGAGGGGAGCTTGAGCCTGGTAATGTTAAATTGAAGAAAAATTAAGCTTACCCGTATAGTTGTAGTTGAAACGCTAAATAAGCGGTCTGCTTAACAGCCAAGAATACGGCAACACCAAAGCTTATTGTAAGTTGCTTTCTGTTTGTGTTGTGTGTGGGTATCTGCATGCTACAACTAAGTGCGACAAACCAAAAGATGACCATAGGGTGAAGAAACGCACCAATTGCGGTGGAAACCACACTGACAACTAAAGAGGTTGATTAATTTAGGCGCTCATTTAAGCCGAAAGTAGTTTCTGCCCCTCCCCACCCATCAAATATATAAACTACAAATATGACCCCATTAGCACAGCCAACAACAAGTCAGGTTTCTTACGCCAACGCATTAAAGTCCAACCAACCCAATTTTATCTGCCTGAAAGCCGTAATTGACAATATGGTTAAACAATTTACGCAGATCATGGCACAATTGGCTGGCATGATGCAAGAAATGCAAAAAATTAAATCTGTCCTTCCGCAGGCCATGCTTAAAAGGTCATTAGCTTCTTCCGGGTTTGTTCTGGAACACTAACGGCATCCGCCAGCACAAAAACGAGCTCGAAAACTCTTTAATACACCAAGAAATTTATGGCATGTTGATTTCCGAGCTTTTTTAAAATAAGTTGCTACAATTTTTATGATTTAAAGGTTCCTAGGAATAGATCATGTGGTGGCTCTGCTATATTAATTATATCAAGAATTAAACACCAATAGTTGGGTGGCTTATCTTAATGTAATATCCAAGCACCAAACGTCTGCATCGATTAATTTTTTCATAATCTTTTTATGTTGTCGGTTTATTGTCCGCCTAGTTTTTCCGTAAAGAAGTATAAGTACAACAGTTTTTACAAGTCTATAAGTCCCCGTTTCATAGCTGCTGAAGACTATAACGCTAAGCCGCGCATAGGATCTCCCGCCTTATTAGTCCTAGAGGTTGAGCGTTGTATGATTCCGGGTCTGAACTGGACAACCAACCTATAGGCCAACTGATCACAACAAAAGTTCAGATGTTATCGATTTTGTATTAAAAGGTATATCACCGAAACTTTTTAAAACTCAAGCCCCGTTGGATTTATTTTCTGACCACTTACCCACAACATTCACCTACTGCAGTCTTCACCAAACCGCTACTGGTGATTTTTTTTTTGTCTAAAGGAGTAAATTTTCCGCAATAAAAAAATACATAGCAGCACTCACTGCTCGGAAAACCTACAGAGGACATGCTTCTTCTACAGTCAGACAAGATAAAACATAATTGTTTCTGCCTATATGGAAACGCTTTAATCTGCGAAAAAAGCCCGAAGAGAATGGCAAGTGTATAGACCACCCCAACTAAAAGAATGTACAAGGTGGGCTAAAAAAATCATCCGATGTTGTTTGGCCCTCATGTTTTTTCTAAATGAAAAACTTCGATTCTGTTTTTTGAATATGTTTGTTTGAACTTTTAGAATTTTATTGGTCAAGGCGACAAGACTATAACGGTCAAATGGGCACCGTCACAATTGATTGCTATAAGGGTTTCTTTTTTGTCATCATCATCATCATCATCATCATTTAGGCGATAACTTCGGGCAACAGATTCTCGCACTCTTGTCGAGTGCTGTCTTTGAGGTCTTCCAGGGTCTCGGGGTTATTCACGTAAACACGGGGCATCATAAAACCCCACAAAAAAGAGGCTAGAATGGTGAAATCGGAGGATCTTGCGGGCCAATGTAAATCGCCAAAACGAGAGATGGGATGACCCGGGAACGCCGCCTTCAGAATATCGGTTGTGGCTCCTGTAGTGTACGTCATTGCTCCGTCCTGTTGGAACCACATGCCCTGCAGTCCTAATTCGTTCAATTGCGGTAGAAAAACTCGTGCACCGTCCACGGTTGTCGTTTGACCAGCGGCTTCCTCGAAAAGAAATGGCCCTATTACTCCTCCAGCATGAACAGCGCACCATTCAGTCACTTTGAGCCGGTGTTATGGCTCGTCGATTTGCGTTGCCCCAAAAGCGATAGTTTTGCTTATTTACATACCCGCTGAGGTGAAAAAAGCCTCATCGCTCCTAATGATTTTGGTCGAAAAATTGCCTACTTTGGCCTCAAAATTGAGGATGGCTTGGGCGTAGGTTACACGCGTTTGGCGGTCAACAGACAGCAGCTGATGCATGGACTGGACTTTGTACGGGAACATGCGCTGGTTTTTGACCAAAATTCGCCTTAGAGTGACCGGCTGAAGGCTTATTGCGAGGCACGGCGTCTGGTTGATGTTTCTGGCGATAGCTCGACATCCACACCAACAGGGGCGACATTCTCTGCAGAACTTGCGCCTTGGGGCCGGCTTTTTTTGGCAGCGTCTCGTGTAATACCATACCTTTCAATGGTGGTGGCTTACCGGCGCAGTGTTTGCCTAGTCAATGCCGGACCACCGGGAAATCGGCGACGGAATTCGCGCTGCGCGAACAATAGAAACGGATCGTTACGCAAAAAAAAGTTACGATTATTCTGCGTTCTAGGGAAGTGTACCGCTCCATGGCTTGCTCACTTGTATTCTACATTTGTATAGTTCACAAATATCAAAACAGGTTTGAAATTGGCCGATATTTGCAAATATAAGAGCATGTTCCAATAGGGTGCTTTCTTTTTGCCCACCTTGTATTTACATATATTCATAACATATGTATGTAGGTAGCTAAAGTTTAGATTCTGGTTTCGAAAGGATAATATTTACATACCTTAATGTCAACTAAAATTGTGATGATAAAAAACTTCGGCAATAATGCCGAAGTATTAAGTATTTTCTTTTTGTGTTTAACATAATCAATTTGCTTAGCGAAGCTCACCGGGTATTTAAAATTATTAGAAGTAAGATATTTTATAATTTCCCAAACCACATACTCCACATGTACTCTTTTACAAAAGAAAGCAGCGGTAAATTTAATTTTTTGAAATTATGGAAGATATTTACACGTCTATGCTGGTTATGTTGCTCTCGAATCCTTAACAATACTAAATCACTAATAATATCCAACCCAGTACGAGTTAGTAGTTATTTATTTTAAATATTTTGCAGCAAATAAAAAAGAATCATTAAATATGAACAACATATAAACACAAAAATAGAAAAAATTATGAAAAGCAACCATTAAGAAAAATCAACAGAATACTTATGGAAGTTAAACATGAAAATTTGTGTCTTTTTACTGTCATTTATCAGCTCGTTAGCCTTAAAGGCAGACAAAAAAAATTGCCAGTCACTTAAGGAAAAAAAAACTTTGTTCTTAGCTTTTTGTTGAAGTTAGCAACATCTGCACTAAAGTTTAAAAACTTTGCAAAAGGCGAGAAATAAGAAGAAGAAAAAAGGCAACAACACTAATCCCTCACAAATAATGCTCCAAAAAATGTTAAGACTTTCGATCTTACCTCAACTTACAAACACATTTTTACTATCAGACAATGCGGCAGTAAAATTGCATATTGTTAGACTTAAAGTTTGGAACAGCAGACTTTCATTGCAGCGGACAGAAGGACGGGGCCGCTAAACAATATTTATGAGCAACAATATTTGGCGTTAATGCATTTTCATGTTTTAGCATGATTGGATATATTGTAATTCACGCGCAATTTTTTCTTGTTTTTTCTTTTTTGTTAAATTTTTGTAAACCTCATTTCTATTTAACACATTCAAAATCAAGTCAATAATGGACATAAAGAGCCTGACTAGAGATTGTCTATGTGTTTTTAAGCTAAAATCAAAGCAATTCCTTTGTGTTTCATACATAACGTTTATGTTGTTGCCAGAGATGATGTTAATGGCATGATGTTGTTAGTGGTGTTTCTTAAGCAATAACCAACAAACAACATTTAATAAGATGAAAAAAACATCACAACAACCAGCAGCTTTTAAATACAAACTTTATGAACCAAGTTTAGAATGGCATTAGTCAAACTAGGAAACTTATTTAAGGTGAGAAGATAAGCAGAAATATATATGAAAGCCTTAATATAAAGAAATATAAGTATTGACTGACCTCCTTCCTTTAAAGATTAACCCAAACAAATTTGGTTTAAAAATGTGAAAAACTTGTGAACTCATGAACATATTTGCATCTGCTACAGTAGCTTTATAACACTTGAACTATTTCAAATCTTTTGCTTATATAGTCAGCAACAACTTTAGAAAACAACTGGAAAAAGGCAAGAACAACAACTGGAACAATAACAACAACAACACCAACTTAACGCAGAAACTTATGCAAAAACAGTCGGTAGTCGCGCAGCACTAAGCGAAAAAAATTTTTAAAAATTGTTTTCATTATTATTTTATTTTAATGAATTTTGTATTTATTCGAAAATATTCTTTTGTTAACTTTAAATGTTAACATTTTTAATGATTATTTCTACTCTTATTTTATTTCGTAGTTGTTATGACTATCATCATCTGAACCGAATATCTAGACGTAATTTCAAAGGCTTAAAAACTTGATACCAAATATGTTACTTAGTTTGGTGGACTGCTCTGAAAAGTTTTAAAGCAGTGGTCTTCACAAAACTTAAAGATATTTTAAAAAAATTTTTTTTCGGCACACGCATACTTTTTTATGTTTTAATTGTTTCGGCTGTTTGTTATTAAGCGTAATTATTTGTCTCTTATGGCACTAGGGTGACCATAGTTGACAGTCTTAATTCGATAGAGTTGCATTGAAAAAGTTTTAAAGCTTAATGTTCAAGTAAAATTTCATAAGTGCGAAATAATTATTTCATACTACATACTTAGTTTTAGGTAATTTCATATATATTTATTGTAAAATATATTGACAATATTTTATGCAGATAAGATATTTGACATGTTTCTTACTTAGGTTTTCTCTGATTTTGTTTTAAATATTTTTTATAACGAAAATTAAGACTCCCAGGTATAAGTTAAACCAAGCATTGAATGTAATTTCAAAACTTGTCCATTAAACATTTTGAAAGTCCTAACAGGTCACACTGGTCGTCTGGCACAAGAGACAACACAGCCTATTTTGTTTTATTCTTACTCTCTTCCACGCTCAGAGAGCACCCACATGCGTGTGGGGTTTTGCCGATCGCTGATTTAAGTAGTTTGCTTGTAATGGAATTAACAATATTTGCAAATAGGATGCGAGAGTGCTGGTAAAAACCTTAAAATAAAAAATTTATGTCTTGGATGAGAATTGCAAAGTTAGATTAGGGTTAGGTTGAAAGACAAGATCTCACATAAAGGCCTTAAATATAATAGGACATGCTCAAGCATGCTCAAACAAGTCCGTGATCGGCTCCTTCTGTGCAGCTGCAAATGGAAAAAATATTTTAGAGGAAAAGTTTACAAAAACTCGGTGATGCGGACAAATCCGCCTAAAAGTTCCATAAGTGTTGCGCTTTGAATTTATTCTTTCAGTTTTGCAATGTGAGTTTCAGTAAAAAGCATCAGAAACAGTATCAGCCCTAAGGCTTTACAGCGTATGACTAATCCATTGCCATTTGCAGTTAAAGATTTCGACATGAATTGGCCCTTGATTTGCTTGTCGCCAGACGTATGAGATGGCTGTAATGTTTGGCCAAAGTGTCCTTTAGATCTATCTTAGGCAACGCTTGGATCGCGATTAGGTCGTGTGACAATGCTTTCTGGATTTCCAATCCTTATAAAAGCACTGACTTAACCCAAGACTTTAAGAGATTGATCTACGTAAATTGATTAATACACGCAAGACCTTTGTTGGTGTAAGCAAGCCTATTTATGTCTAGGAGAATTCATTGCATATCTAGTATAGGCATAAATCTTGTTCTCCAAGCTGACAATAGTAATGACTCTCCAGTTACTGCAATCTGTGAGGTTTCCTTTTTTTGGAGATATTTATAATAAAACTAACATGACTTGGGTTCAGTGGTGAGCTATCAAATTTGGATTGTGGCAATTGTTGGCTGTAACTTGTTATAAGCTATATGCATCTCGAGAAATATATTGCCGGCACCAGGTGCCTTAGTCCTCCCTGCATTCCCAATAGTTATTAGTTTCCTCAGCCCCTATCCAAAGGGATAATGCTTGTGGTTTTGAGTCTTTCACCCTAGGAGTCTACCAGTCTGGAGGTTGTGGTTTCGATTTCCGTCAGGGACACTGGCAAGTCTGCTTTATTCTTCTTTGCTTTGTCTAAGTCTTGTCTTTCCTTCTATATCCATCTTTTTTATCTGCCTGTCCAGGTAGCACAAAGGGACCAAATTAAACACCCAAATGAGCTGCAGCCTTTCCTTTAAAGGCTGCCTGTTCTACCTTACATAACTTGATTAAATGTGTTATACTTTTGCTTATATTTTTCTGAGTTTTTAAATTTCCCTATTTTTTTTTTAATTTGGGTTTCTAGAGGTTTTTCGTCAGCCTTTTCACTTTATCATTATTTTAAAGAGCTCTGTGGGCAGTTTTCGTTTTCCCCTTCAATTTAATATTTGCTTAAAAAAAATGCTTTGGGCTTTCAAAGCCAATGGCTCTTGTCTTCTAGCCTTAATAACGGAATTATTAGCCCGGTAATTTCCGATTACCCTGCAATATCCAAGACCCGCATACCTTGTTATATTTTATGAATTTATCAGTCATTCTTTGGCATTGCAACACTGTCCTAGATTTGGTGCTTCTGGACATAACTGATATAATCGACCCTTTGGCATCCGTTGAGATGTACATGTCCGTTGGACTGTTGTGTTTTGGAGGCTGCGGTATATATCGTTCTCCAGGTCTTCACTCTGCCCTAAAGTCAGACGTACAAAAACAGGCATTTTTGTGCATCTGGCCCAGAATCTCATCTACTGAGGACTGTCGATCTGGTATCAGCAAAGTGCAGTAAACGTGAACCTTTCTTTAAAGCATATGACTGGGATACTCCACTTTCTTTGCATAACTTATTAGTAACACCCAAGATTCGTTGATGATTAATTTTGTAACCCCAGCCAATCTATTCCCCAACTGCCTATAGATAATACAATTCTACTTTCTCCATAAAACCTTTTTGGTTTTTCCAAACTATGTTAATGATTAGTTTCGTATATGACGTCAACTTATTTCCCCTTTGCCAGTGGGTCTTGTACTTCAAGTGCTGCCTTATCCTATACGCAGGATTTAATATGCTTGATATTTAAAATCGTAACGTTGGAGTGGACCTAAATGTCTCGCTTATGCCGAGGCAATGTGTTCTTTGGATAATTTTTGGGATTCTTATGCTACACTTTCTGTCAATAATTTCCACCGTACCACCGAAATATAGATTAGTAAAGGTCTAATTACGCTTTTGTATAGCCAGCTTGTCATCTTTGGAATAACTCCACATTTTGAGCACATTTTTCTATATATCGTCCAACAAGTGGCGCTTCCAATTCATTTTCTGATCCAAAATAACTTCCAACAGATAATCTTGCTTCAAAAAAAGATTTTTTATTACAAAAATGTTTAAAAAAGATTGAAAATTTGCAAAGAAAATTAAAAATTAATTTTTTTATCGAATAAATTTTAAATGGAAAACAAAACGGAACTTTTTTTATTGTTTACTGTCGTAAAATATTTTAACCCACATTTTTGTTTTACTGAACCCACTTGCCCCATTTGTGTTCTGCTACAACATAAATGTTTATGGGTTTCAATAAAAATAAACGCATTGATATTGTTCGTTTCTATATGGGTTGCAAGTACTTTTTTAAGTCGCATTATGTAAGCGTGCAGACAACATATTAGCCGCACAATTTGTGCCATATTTGGCATGTTGTTGTTTCTTTTTCTTCTTATGTTTGCTTTACTTTCATCAAACACTAACGCATATCTAAAACAAAAGAAATGAACGACCGAATGCAGATGTAAAAACAATGAGTTTCGTACGATGCTGGTAAAAAGATATGGACAAATGCCATAAAAACAAATTACCTGATATGAGAGTCTGCACTGGATATTTGCATGTTTTAACAAATACATAGGTCTACTTGTGTTTGTTGCAACAATGCCAACAAACAAAAACAAATAATAGAGGCCGCCACATTTAAACGTTTTGTCTGAAACACATTAGATGCATTAAAATTGAAAAGAGAAATTTTTGGTTTTAAGTGGGAGTTAAAGGTCACTGGGGCTATGAAATGGAAACTTAGCTTTTGATGTCTGTCTGTGCAAATATTTATAACTGTCTGCAATTATGTTTTTCGTTGCAAAACCACAAAACATAATGCGTCATTTCGAATATGTTTTTGAAAATTGTAATGGAGAAACATTTTTAAACAATAAATATAAAACAAATAAGAGCGCTATTTTCGGCTGTGCCGAATCTTATATACCCTTCACATTGGTCTTTAAATATACCCAGCCGAGTAATTTTGTACTGCAAATAATATAATAAAAATCCTTGTGTGAGTTTTAAAGCCCATAGAAAAAATAACAAAATTTTAACGTTCGTATGAATAACACTAGGTCACAAATAACAAACTTTTGTCTGTTATTTGTTTCTAGCATACTTTTTCTCATGGATTTGGACCTACTGAACACGAAAATGAATTTTAAAAATTTTTCTGTCGATTGGTTTGCGAGATACAAATTTTTTAATTTTTTTTTTTTAATTTTTGGAGGTACACTTACTATTTTGAGCATATCTTTAGTCTTCTTTGACCTATTTTATCCTACTACTACTCAAATTAAAGACAATTGAGCCGTCTACAACTTATTCTCAGAAAATTTTCAAATCGGGTTAGTAGTTTTGATGTTGGCGGCTTAAAAAGGTTAAAAAACTGGGTTTTTTTAGTAAAAATGTGGCTGAAAAATTCATATAAAAATTCATATAAAATATAAAACGCGATGTTAACAGCGATTTTAATTTTTTTACGTATAGCTGACACTTTTCCAAAGAAAATAAGCCCTTACTTAACAAAATCTGATGACAAATGGCCGACTTATTATTTTTTTGGTAAACGACCGAAATTCCGCTATTTTACGATTTTTTGATTTTCATTATTTGCACAGCTTACCTACCCAACGCAAACGAATAAATACATTTGAACTTAATTTAAAATAAACAAATTAGTCTTCGTATATTATTTTTTAATTTATTTGAGTAAAAACAAAGATATAAGTGTACATTTTATGCCATGTGGAAAAACTGCTGACTTCTTCTTTGTTTTTTGTATTCGCTGCAATCGGTCTCACGTATTAGGGTCCAAATATAGTCACCCATCATAGCCGTGTCATAGATGCCCTGATAGCGTCGTTCCATAGCCTTCAATTCCTGATGAAAGCGCTCGCCGTGTTCGTCGCTCACGTCTCCTAAATTCTCAGGGAAAAAATCCAAATGAGAATGCAGAAAGTGTATTTTAAGTGACATGTGCACTCCCATGGCTTCATAGTTCTTTACCAGATCCTCAACTATGTCCTTATAATTCGGGCTTTTGTTGTTTCCTAAAAAGTTTTCCACAACAAGCCTGAAGGAATTCCATGATGCGGCTTCGATGGGTGATAACAGCTTTGGGAATTTTTCATCTTTCAAAATTTTTTTTATCTCGGGTCCTGCGAAGACTCCTTCTTTAATTTTTGCCAGCGAAAGGTAAGGGAAAATTGACCGTAAATAGGCAAAAGCTTCACCTTCTTTGTCTAATTTTTTGGCAAAATTTTTAATCAAACCCAATTTTATGTGCAGCGGCGGAAGTATTATATTTTCACGGTTCTCTATTAGTGGTTTGCGCTGAACATTCGCTTCTCCAACTACAGGTTTCGTTCGTACCGGCCATTTTTTTTTTATATAATGCTGATCATCAGCGCGGCTATTCCAAAGGCACAGAAAACAGCAATGTCGCGTATAGCCTCCTTGGAGTCCACACAGAATGGCCACAACTTTAAGGTCGGCGCATATTTTCCAATTGTATTTCCTATACTCTATGCATTTCAGCAAAATGTCCATAGTTTCATAGTTCTCCTTTGAATGAACCGCATGAGCAATAGGAACAGATGGCTTTTCATTCCCATTATGTAAGAGAACTGCCTTCAAGCTCTCTTTGTTGCTGTCAATAAACAACCTCCATTCGTTGGGGTTGTGAATTTGGTGAAGCTCTTGGAACAAGCCTGAAATGTCGCTGCAAAAACATATTTGGTCTTTCTTTGTATAAAATTTTGCATACTCCTTGTGACGGTTTCTGTACGCTGTTACTTTCACTTCTGAAGCCACAAATCCACACTGTATCATCCGAGACGCAAAAAGTTCGGCTTTCTCCTTAGTGAGACCAAAATCGCGCACCCAATCGTTTAGTTCGGCCTGTGACAGTAATTTTCGCTTTGCACCCGGCTCAAATTCGCTTGCATTTGACTCGGACTCTTCTTCTGACGATTCTGCTTTTTGAAGAGATGCACCAGGGCACACTGGATATGGCACATCATGCGAATGTGGTACTGGAAGCGCAAACGATCCCACTTGAGCGTAGTTCCATTTAAAAAATCTTCCTACCCCACTGTTTGTGGTGAGGCAAAAATAACAGTCTGTGGAATGGCATAGCGGCTTTTTCCACATCATTGGTGTATCGAATTTCATATGGCGGCTAAAATTAAAATAAATTACTATATTCGCTATGTATAATGTGTTTAAATAAAAATTCTTACCTTCCGCCAGCTGCCCAGTTGGTTAAGATTATATAGCAAAGATCACACAGCGACTTAGGTGTCCATGGTTCTGTGATATTTGGTGAAATACCAAAATAATTCAAATAGTGCAATTGTACTGCTGGAGTAAACTTGTGTGCGTGATTTTTTTTTATAAACTGGCCACAAACATTGCAGAAATTGTCTGGATCGTTCAAACACTCGAACACACGTAGTCTTTTACTCATTGTCTTCCTTGCGTTTTCTAAATATTAACTTCTTTACACTTTCACAGACAGTTTTGAAATGCAATTGATAACCGTGTCTCCTTATGTTTAAATATGTATGAGCATGTAGTGCTGTAAATAAATTAAAAAATAATATACGAAGACTAATTTGTTTATTTTAAATTAAGTTCAAATGTATTTATTCGTTTGCGTTGGGTAGGTAAGCTGTGCAAATAATGAAAATCAAAAAATCGTAAAATAGCGGAATTTCGGTCGTTTACCAAAAAAATAATAAGTCGGCCATTTGTCATCAGATTTTGTTAAGTAAGGGCTTATTTTCTTTGGAAAAGTGTCAGCTATACGTAAAAAAATTAAAATCGCTGTTAACATCGCGTTTTATATTTTATATGAATTTTTATATGAATTTTTCAGCCACATTTTTACTAAAAAAACCCAGTTTTTTAACCTTTTTAAGCCGCCAACATCAAAACTACTAACCCGATTTGAAAATTTTCTGAGAATAAGTTGTAGACGGCTCAATTGTCTTTAATTTGAGTAGTAGTAGGATAAAATAGGTCAAAGAAGACTAAAGATATGCTCAAAATAGTAAGTGTACCTCCAAAAATTAAAAAAAAAAAATTAAAAAATTTGTATCTCGCAAACCAATCGACAGAAAAATTTTTAAAATTCATTTTCGTGTTCAGTAGGTCCAAATCCATGAGAAAAAGTATGCTAGAAACAAATAACAAAATGGCTGTTGCCTAGTGTAATAGAAATAGATGAAGAAGATTTGAGGTCGAAAGTTTTAAAAGTTTTCGACATTATACATATTTAGAGGTTAATAAAACTTGTTAAATGTTCTAATCCCGCTGCTCTTCTCCAACTTTTTTTTCCAAAATGTACGAATTATTTGATTATTACTTTTTGTAGAATATTCGAAGTCAATAGCTGTAATAGTTTTCCAGAAGAAGCGTATGGAAAATTTTATAAAAATTGTTAATTTGTATGGGAGCTACCCCTTCTTCACCCCCCATCCGAAAATTTTTTTCTTCAAAGCGTAGGCCTTGTGTTCCAATTACTTTTTGTAGAACATTTGATGTGAATATCTGTTATAGTTTCCGAGATATAGCGTATCGAATATTTTATAATAATTGTCGATTTGTATGGGAGCTACCCCTTTTTTGCCCCGACTCAAAAAAATTTTTTCTTTGAAGCGTAGGCATTCTTGCCCAATTACTTTTTGTAGAACATTTTATTTCGATATTTGTTATAGTTTCCGAGATATAGCGTATCGAATATTTTATAATAATTGTCGATTTGTATGAGAGCTACCCCTTTTTTTGCCTCCACTCAAAAAATTTTTTCTTTAAAGCGTAGGCATTCTTGCCCAATTACTTTTTGTAAAACATTTCATTTCGATATCTTTTATAGTTTCCGAGATATAGCGTATCGAATATTTTATAATAATTTTCGATTTGTATGGGAGCTACCCCTTTTTTTGCCCCCACTCAAAAAATTTTTTCTTTAAAGTGTTGATGTTTGCGTACAATCACTTTTTGTAGAACATTTTAAGTCGATAGCTGTTATAGTTTACGAGATATAGCGCATAAAATATTTCACCAAATTTGTGCAATTGTATGAAAAATACCCCTTCCCCTGGTCCTATCTGAAAAAAATTTATCCATTATTTAGGTCCCTTCTTTAGGAGTATCCGTGCCAAGTTTTGTGGCAAGCATGACTATATTTACTGAGATATATAGGGATATATGCAAGGATTTTTTTCTAAAAAAAAATGGGTTGTTTTGGGTTTTCGCTTATATCTCGGTCAATAGTGAACCGATTTTGCTGATTTTAAATAGCGATTGTCTCCAGGATATTTCTAATAGTTTGACACCATTACCTGGTCTGTATCTTTTTATTTGACTCCGGAAAATTTATTTCAACAGACGGACAGACGGACATCGCTAAATCGACTTCCCTATCTATAAGGATCCAGAATATATATACTTTATGGGGTCGCAATTGAAAAATAAAGAAATTACAAACGGAATGACAAAGTGATATATGTATACCCTATCACTATTTGAAGGGTATAAAAATATTAATAAGCCGATTGTCATAATATTTGATACGAAGTTTTCTGTTTAAAAATAACCTTTCAAAAAGTGTTGAACTGCCAAACTTTTGCCTATATTTCATCTTCTCTGCGAATATCCTGCCGTTGCTGTCAGAAGGCATAATTTCATACTAGTGGACCTCATTTGGATAATAAGGTGCCAGTTAAATGGTCTCTTCAGATAACTCTCGGCCACAAGTTGAATCTAGTTTTAATATTTAAATGGATTTTAGGGGATAATGTATCTAGAGTGATATGATTATGGTAAAACGGGGTAATTCTATACCCGCCATAGACAACCTATGCTTTGAGAATTTTCAATGGCGTCAAAACAAAATTTTCTTCCACTTGATCCTTCCATCGGAGTGTTTGTTTTACAATTTTGCGTGATCAGTCACCAGGTTCGCATTCATATGGATTTTGAGGTGAATCATTTTCATTCATTCTCAAAATATGACCTAGCCAACGTAAATGCTGGGTTTTGATACGCGTACAATGTTAATGTCGGTAAACAGCTCATTAAGCTCACAGTTCATACAAAATCGGTATTCTCTGTCAACGCAGATTGGTTCATAAATTCTCCGAAGAATTTTCTTCTCGAAAACTCCAAGCGCTGCCTCATCTGATTTCGCTAGTGCCAGTGCTTTAGAACCATATACAAGCACGCGTATTACCAGTGTCTTGTAGAGAGGGATTATTGCCTGTCGGAAGGTGACTTTGCTTTTGAGCTTCTAACTTAGTCCAAGGTAGCATCTATTGGCAAATATTGTGATTCTTTCAATTTCAAAACTCATGTTGTTAGTTTTGTCTAAAGTGGTGTCGAGGTAGATAAAATCGTTGACTATTTTAAAGCTGTAGTTTTCAACTTCCACTGTCTACCTAAGTCTATTGCATGCCTTGTGCGTAGAAACCATCAACTTAATTTTATCCCACTTTGGCTGATTCTTTCTCGACTTTTGCAAAGGTGGAACTTACTGCTAGCAATATCCACCCCATGATGTCGATATCGTCGTCGTAACAACGTACTATTTTGTGAATACTTTGCCAGTTCTATTCACATTTGCGTCTCGTATAACCTTTTCTAAGAGGATGGTAAAAAGTTAACACGAAAGACTGTCTCCTTGTCTGAAACCTCGTTTGGTACTGAAAGGTTCAGTGATATTCGTGCCTCTTAACTGCGGTTTGTGTATCAGGTTAGGTCATTCTGGAAAGTCGTATTGGTTTTGCAGGGATAACAAACTCCGACATAGCTTTAAACACCTATAAACGTATGGGATTGTCGAAAGCGGCCTTTTAGTCAATAAATAAATGGTATGTTCCGATCGGTCTTTCTGGAGGCTTTTCTAGGATTTGGCGTAGTGTGCATATCTGGTCGACTGTGGACTTACCGGATCTAAAGCCGAATTGATATGGCCCCATTATTCCGTTAAATCTTAATATCAATCTTTTACACAACGTGCTAGATAGTTTTATAACCAAAGGCAAGGAGACTTATTTCTTTGTAATTGGCACATACTGTCTTGTCTCCTTTTTTGTGCACAGGATGTTTAACATGTTGCAATCCTCGAGTACGCGTTGTCAAGCCAGATTGTACAAACAAGCTAATTCATACGCCTTATCAGCGTGTCGCCTCCGGTCCGGTTCAGCTGGCAGCCCACTGGTTCCTGCTGCTTTGTTATGCTTAAGCCGGGTAACTGCTATCTCGACCTCATTCTAGCTAGGCGGTATACACTCAATTTCGTTTTGTGGGGTTGGTTCTTTGGTATTTTAATTGCTACGATCCGATATCAGCAGCCGTGAAGAATGGATTTTCCATATCTTCGCACGCTATCGGTATTGGTCACCAAATTACCTTCCTCATCTTTGCATGATAATGTGCCTATACCAAACCCTTAAATTTTATGTTTTACTCTTTTGTAAAATGTTTGAACTTTATTCTTTCTTCATCTCGATACGCTGACACTTATGCTTTCTAATCCTACTTCTTTCTGCGGAATAGACGTTTTCACTGAGCTTCCTTAATGGAAAACTATTTTGCTTTACTACTAAATTTGCATAACTTTTTAAATAGTTAATATGCGGTTTTGCTTTTTATTATCCGTTTATAACGAAAATGAAAACCCGCAGATGTAAGTTAAACTCAACATTAAATGTAACTTAAAGGTTTGTTCATTCAACATTTTGAAAGCTTTAGATGATCACACTGGTCATCTAGCAATGCTCAAAGAATATTTGCACTTATGCGACCTTTTAAGGGACATTGTTCTAGACCAGTGGTAGGTAGCTAATACTAATTCATTTGTTTCTGTATGTGTGCAGTTTCAGATAAACTTAAGAGGAGGGCCCTCGGGCAACCTTTCATCAGCGCAAGTGCCAATATCTTTCTACTTGTGGTATTAACTCGGCAACTTTAAGTTTACTAGAAGGCCAACAGGCATGGCTAAGTTAAAGGAATTTGTCTTGGGCTTAATATGATCATTGGGTTGCCTACTGGTCTGGCTTGAGACAGGTTGTCCTCGCTAATGATGTGACATGTTACCTTGCCAATAACTTGCACAGTAGTACAAAGTTTAAAGGGTAAAAATAGCTTATCTGTGCTTAAAAAAAATTGGTAGGAATTTGATGGAAGTCGATTATCGAGGCTGACCAGAGTCCTTTTTGGTACCACGGGAATCAAAAAGCCCCCGTGTACTTACTAAACGCATGGTTTCATTAATGGTGAGGTCTCCTTGGAGAGTACACGTGGTGGTTGGGGTTATTGCCAAGTGGGGCAACGGCTGGGATCCGTCTTGTGCGGGCCCCAGAGTGATCGCGTATGCGGTCTTATATGAACTTAAGGTTCACAAGATAGAGCCTCTAGTTTTGGCGGGAATACCCAGGCACATGAGCAACTGTTGAAGTAGGCTAATAGCTGAAAAGTGTGTGTTTGGAAGTAGGTGAATAGGGAAACTGGCTACGGCTGGAGACGTTAGGATCTGAAACAAGAACCTGTCAGAGTAGAAGCAAATAAGGAGATGGCCGGCATTGGCATGTTGAAGCATGTGCGTGACTCGGTCCTGACTGGTGGTGAGAAGATTATGAAGCATTGATGATGGTGGAGTAATTGATTTGTCTAAATGGGAAAAAGATCTTCCTAACAGAGCTAGGTGTCGCATTCGCTGGGTGCGACATGATAACCATAATCTTTTTGGCTTAAGATTGGGTGCTGATTTACATGCGTGTGGAGATGTGTTTTGTCGGTGCGGACCTGTTTTGATTGGGAAATGACGAAATCAAAACTGGAGACGCAAGTCAGGTTTAGATAGCCCAACTCCTCAGCAAGGTGTCTGTCATGGCTTGAACAGAGTCATGGCGGAGAATTGCTACCTGGGTGGTCTGGCAAACTATCTGTGGTGCCAAGTCACGGGCAATGTCGTGACGGTGTGAAGTCACAGTGAGATGAAGCCAACACGGCAGGTGCTCACGTTAAGCTTTTCACAACTCTGTCTGTTCGTATCCTAAGCATACCTGCATTGGCGATAGATTGTGAAGAAAGGCGATGGAAAGCAGGTAGGCTGGACTTTATATCCACGGAGCATTTCATGTCACTACCCAGATTTTGCATGGGCCAGAACTGGATGTTTTTGCCTGAAGTTATACCAGAATTGCCTCACTCCAAAGGTGTAAAATTAAAAATATTACGGAAACTCCTCCGGTGCTTTGCGCCTTAAAGTTTTCCCGGAAGCTCGTTTTTCCTTGCTAAGAACAAATAACAAGTTCGTAGCTGGGTTACTGCTGGGCTTAAAGTCTTTCTTCATGGTCGTCTTATTTTAACCTAATATTTCCTGAGAAATCCATACAACATTAGGAAGAATAACAAGTTCATATGAGTAGGTTTCTGCAATTGAAATAACTCTCTTCTGATGTTTAGCACTATCATATATGACAGCTTAGATTCTTTAACGTTTTTACGCCTGCAGCCATTGCTAAGCACAAGAAAATTTTCTAATCATTTGAGTTTTCATCTAAGAAAAATATTTTAGCCATCCAACCAACAGCTACTTTAACTTCGCAATAATTTCCATCAATTAACTTTGATGTGTCATTTAAACGTGCATTATTCAAATTGATATTTTTTAAAGTGCTATCGGTTACAAAAGTGTGCAGCATCTTTGAAGTGCAACAAGTTTTTTTTGTCATTGTGTTGAGTGAAGTATATTAAAATTTATCACGTGTTAAAAAATTTCAAATCAATTAATGCAATGCATTGCAAATTTGTTGTCTCGTTTATTAAATCGAATCTTGTCTGGTTGTGGATATGACAGCAATTATTTATTAGTGGTAATATGGAAATATAATAAAGATCTTATGTTACAATTAAGATACAAAACAAGCAGCACCTGTAGTCACAGTCACTTTAAATGCTTTTTGGTTTGACCAAGAAACACTTCAATAGCGAATAACCGAAATTGTAAATTTTCATGGAACTCATCCTTTTGAGTAGTTTGCTATCGGCGTAAAAACAATCAATCAACTTTGTAAAACATCACACTTGTTGTTGTTGTTGTTGCTGTTGTTGCATGTTTTCTGTTTTATCGTACGCAATGGAAGTCTCGGTTATTCAAATGACGATGTCATTTTATTGGTGATATTAACTGATGTCGCACAATTTCGACATACATATATTAGGTGTGTTCATTTACAGAAAATTATCACTAATTTTCGATAATTATTACTAGTAAGTGTTCACGTACACAAAAAATTAGCAGCTAGAGAGCCAAAAAAGAGCGTAATATGTTTATAAACAAAAATGTTTCTGATAATTTCTGCTAGTAAAAATTTTACTATCAGAAATCATTCAAACAGTCTTTCTGTCATTATGCTTTGAATAAAAATTAAAGTTTTAAATTTTTATAAGTTTACAATAACAAAATACATTTGCTTGCAAGTTTTGACTGTAAAAGTGTTCATTTACTTTTAAATATTTTTGAGAGCAATTTTGGAAATATTTCTTTTTACTCTCTCGTTGCTAGTAATTACTGGAAAGTTATTGAACACAGCTATTCTAACATACCTGCCATGTTATTAACTAATTACAGAGAATAATCTAATTTTTAAGCGAAAGACATCAAAGACATAAAACTGCCACCGCACTTGAAAAGACAACGAACGGACTGTGCACAGTGATTTATGGTGAAGAGCTGTGATTGTGTTTGTTGCGAAAAAATTCGAATTTAACTAAAATAGTAATGGTTAGGATGAACTTAAAGTTGAGCTACAATAGATTTAACCTGATTTTTGTTACAATTTATTTAAAAAAAATAATTAAATAAATTTTTGATTTTTAGTTTGGGTTAAGTTCATATAATTTCTTTTTATTAGAAGAAATTATTATTTTCCGTTAATGTTGAAAGAAACTTTATTTAAAAAAAAAAGCAGATTTTTCTACCGATACTAGCCGAGTAGAATGCATTTTCGAAAGCAGCTATGCAATTTCATTATCAGTTCTCTTTGAACGGTAGAAAAAGAAAAGAAATTATATGAACTTAAGCCAAACTAAAAATCAAAAATTTGTATTAGGAAACAATTAGTTCAACAATAAATAAAAATTAGCATATAATTTAATAAATTTTTAAAATAAAAAGCAAGAAAATTGTATTCTAATAAGTCCCCGTTGTATCTCATTTATTTAAGAGTACGAAAGTTAGAGCTAAATCACAAACCTTTTGTTAGGCTCTAGGGCAAAACAAAGAAGAAGGATGTACCTCTTAGTTTAGATCGACTTGTCCTACCCAGACCACAGCACAGTCATATAAACAGAAGTCCAAGAACTCTCAGACGTAAAAATCTGTACCGACGGACAAAAGTAGATGTCATCAATTCTGTTTAAAAGTTTTAAGTCTTCTTAGATGATTATTTATGACCACTTAAAAGATGAACGCATTATATGGTTGCCGGGACATAATGGAGGGCATCTTATTTATAATAAATATTCCCGTCCTTGAATTTAAGGAAACAATCTCACAATGTCTTTAATTAGAGGCCAGGATTTAAGCATATCACTAGCTTAGGTTAGAATATGTCTGCAACATTTGTAACCTGGTCGACCTTGTATATTGCTTTCTTGTGGCTTCTATTTAATAGAATTTTTATTAATTTGTGATGACTACTTATAAATGGCACGTTTACCTATGCTCTCGACTTTCTATTGCTATTGATTTAGGTTTTACGCCACAAGTTTTTAATTGAGGGGGTTTTTGCCTAAAAACCTTTAGTATTCTTCAAAAAGATTTGTTTACAAACACTTTTGAGGATTCAATATCTTAAGAGTTTTGACAAACGATTGTGTCGACTAAAGTACTTTTAGAACGGGATATCTCTCTGTGTAAAAGAAACGAAACAACCAAATAAGTATTTAGAATATTCATAGATATATTTGATCTGATATTCTTATCACGGTCTTAAGATATTTATTAAAGCTTAGTAACAAAAATAAATAATTTTTTTTCTTTATATTTATTTTAGGTGAGTGACAAAATAAATCAACGATAAAGGACTAGGATTTAATATTAAGGTAAATTTCGACCCTTTAAGTAAACCTACATTGAAGAGAAATTAGTAATTTAAAGTGTTAGCCGCAATTTTTTATACCATACCATACCATACTAAACCATACCATACCATACCATACCATACCATACCATACCATACCATACCATACCATACCATACCATACCATACCATACCATACCATACCATACCATACCATACCATACCATACCATACCATACCATACCATACCATACCATACCATACCATACCATACCATACCATACCATACCATACCATACCATACCATACCATACCATACCATACCATACCATACCATACCATACCATACCACACCATACCATACCATACCATACCATACCATACCATACGGTGGCACATACAATCCGTCGTACGTCATACTTCGCCTTTTTTAACTGACATTAACGTATCAACGCAAGAGGTTAGCACATAGAATCCTTTATAAACGGATGTTAAATCAGCAGGTGGTGGTGATTCTACAACAACAAAATTTGGTGAATATAATTATTGTTTTTGTTGTAGTTTTCGTTTGCTCAGTTGTCAAAAAAAAGATATGTAAAACTAAACAACTTTGACTACCTAGCCTCGATTTATGCATGAAAAAAGTAGATCAGTTGTGTTCGTAACACCACCTGGTATACATAATTTCACCATGCAGCTAATCAAAATTAAGGTTATGAACCAGCTGGTAGTTGTCAAAGTACTTGACGTACGTTAAAAGTTAAAAGTTGCCCAACTTTAGTACGTTGCGTTGAAGGAGACGTACTGAATGTGACATTGTTCATAACAAAACATGTTTTTCAACTTAGCTGTCAGTTAAAAAAAGCGAAGTATGACTTATGACGGATTCTATGTGCCACCGCCTTAAGTCTTTTACCGCACGAGCTCTGTGAGCATATGTACCCCTAGTTCCAATCTGTCATCTTAATTTGATTGATCAGTTCTTTGTATCGTTTCTGTTCTCGAAAATGTTAGGGTTATGGTTGTTTTGGTGTGAGTGGGGTTTCAAACAGTGACTCAATGTCAGTCTTGTTCAAACATTCGCCTGAGGGGCGAATACTTCTCGAGTTTACTAGCACACAAGACGAGACATGTATGCATGATAATAAGTTCCTTAGTGCCCTATAAGGAAACGTTTTGATGATTTAGGCAATGTTTCTCTTAAAAATAAGATCGCCACATTGGATCTATAATTTTCATGTTGAAAAACGGCACTAACTCTGGGTTTGCGGTATTGAAACCAAATAATATTAAGGAATGAAAAGTAAGATTTCACTCATGCGCTTCTCTTTTCATTTCGTTAGACCCAGCCATATATGCATACCACCATCTATAGCGTCTCCACTTAATGACCCTTAAAATCGAAAACTTTAAAATTGTTCAAACATTATAGAGATGATGACAACAGCGGCAATTCAATCAAAGTTTTCGCTGTCAATTTTATGTTAATATTTTCATGCAGCTTCGTTTACTTCTTATTACTCTCAATCAATTCATTTAGTTTTCATGAAGAATGACAGAGAAAAGAGAAGAAAAAAAATATTATTTTGTTGACTTGCATTTAAGGCAGGTGCCACAAAAGTCCTCTTACGCCATTTCTTTGTTGTTCTTGTTTCTTAATTTCTGCTCATTGAAATTTTGCATAATTGTCAAGGCAAAAAAAAGCATCCACTACCAAGGTGCCATATTTCACAAAAAAGGCAACAACAACAAAAATTTGTTTATTTATCTTATGCAAATGCTTAAGCTTATGTTGCACATGCTTGCATGGGCTTCTTCTCATATGCATAAATGCACCAGAAGCAAAAGGCATAATCTTCATTGCACTTCAGCAGGCAACTAAACGCACAGCCAGCCACTCGAATCGTGGTTGTGGTAAACTTTAATCAAAAGTGACATTTCACGCATGCGCGTCTCTTTTCATTTACAGCCCTGCTACTTTAACCTAAGCTTTAGAAGACGGGTTTATAATAAGAAATAAAGACTTTTTCGATATGGAAAACATTGGATGATAAACTTTAAGATGATGAAGATGACGATGCCCAGTGGTGTAGAAAGACTCATTTAGTTGATTTAAACGAAACTGTCACTTGTTCATGTAAAATACCTTAAAGCAGCATCATCATTATGCAGCAAAAAAACAAAGTGGTGCTACTTGAGAGAAAAAGCATTTTGATTTTTTTTCTTCTATTTGTTAAAGATGCTGCTGGTGATTTTAAAATAAATTATTGCAAATAAAGCAGAACGAACAGAGAAAACATTGAAATATGAATATGTCAACTATTTGTTGGTGCGTTGCAGTTCTAAACATGTGTAATGAACATGTGGCACAAATGGCTAAAATATGAGTTGGTGTTTTAAGACATTCGTCATTTTTAAAATTTTGTTATTGCTCTTGATCTTATGACTTCCTAAGCTTCTATTAATTTTCTGGTGCAAAAGATGCAGCAGAAGCAGCAAACAAAGAACTGGCGCATGTTTCTTCTTTCTTTTTTTATGCAGCAACACATGCATCATATTTTGTTTGCGTTAGTCTTAGGATTTATTTATTTATATTTCTATGAATGTTGCCTGTTTTCTATGTCATTTTTCATATGGGTTTAAGAAGTAATATATTGTTTATATACGAAAATGCTGCATGTTTATGCAATAGCCAGAAGCTAAAAGATGTCACGCTTACATAAGACAGACAGCTTAGGCCGAAAGCTAACCAAAGGTACAGGTAGTTGTAACATCTGTAGCATGTTATAAGGAACTTTTTGAGATTTTAAAATATTTTAACTTTTTTAAAATATTGCTCATGGAAGACAAGAAGCTTCATTGACATTTTGAATTTTATTTAAAAAATCATCAAGTGGGATTATATTGCTTTGTTTAAAATGAATGAGATTTAACGTAAAATCAGTTTTTTGCAGCGTAGAATTGGAGGAGCAATATCTATGCTTCCCTTTAACAGTAAACTGAAAATTGCTGAAACAAGATTTGCCTGATTTTAATCCAGAGAGTTTAGTACAGAGGAGAAAGGCTTTTTCTATCCACTGCCCACAAAATAAATAAAAACAAATGTTAGGAATTCTACGAAGGTATATTTTACAGAGTATTTTAATTATAATGCAAAAACCGAGCAAAGCTTAAATATGAATTTACAATTGGCAAAGAAGATTGCACAGTGCCACGAGTTTTTTTTTTTAAATTAAAGCGTGGTTAGACCGATGCTCACGTTCTAATGGTAAGGCGAAGGACAATCAACTAAATAAAATAGCTGCATAAAGAAATTACGAAAGACTCAACGTTCATGTTTTCTAAGGTTGTGATAAAAGGTTCTTGCCACTTCTGCCCAAAGTGCTACAGAACGGAAAAGGAACCTAAAATGAAGAAATAGCAAATGGGTATCATGTGATATAACTCCCGTTTGTATTCGCCATGTTGTCTTACCTGATGGTGATTACACCACGTGTCGAATGCTTTTGTTTTAGACAATTGCCCTCACGCGGTTTGAAAAATGCCATACAGATAGCACAGATATTTGTTACAGCATTGAAAAACTAAAAGGAACCTATTTTTAAAGCCTGAGATATCTAAACTGCTAACTGACAAAAAGACGTTAATGTTCCCATACATACATACATACATACTAGAGACCTGCATCAAGTCCTATTTCAAGCTAATTCAAGAACCGCGTAACTTTCTAATTCTTGTGTTGTGCGGTTAAACTATTAGATGCTGTAATGTAGTGTAGCTGCCACAGTTACTTTGATGCAATGTAGTGTAGTTGAAAATAAAGAGTGGTGTCATGCACTGTTTTTAATACAACTTAAATACTGTCATGATGTGTGGTCGATAAAGAAATGACTGTGATGATGTGTGGTCAATAACAACCAAACTGTGTGTATTACACACAATGTTGAATAGATACATAAACAAACATATATACATGCAGGCAAATCAATATAAAATTCATACGTAATTACATTACATTACATACATACATTAAAAATCAACCCCCGTTTTTAAAACTAACACACCAGGAACATCCCGTCAGCAGTAAAGTTTCAAGATGAATTGAAATTGAATTGTGTGATCATGATGAATTGATGTGCCGTTGTTGTTTACTTGAGTGTGTTTAAGTGTGAATATTTTTTTCATTTAAGTTAAGTTAAGTAAACAAAAGACGTGGCGAACAATACAACGCAGCACTTTTTGTTGTGTGTGCACACGTAAGGTATATAAATTGAATTGAAAATTCGAGATGATGCCTTATTTAGTGTCGTCTTGAGCTGACCTCTAATACATACATATATACTTGCGGAAATAAACTACAGTTCTTATAAGTGGGGACGAAATCAACTAGAAATGCCTAAACCAGCAAACCAAAAATACGTTTTCGATACTAAACAGAAAAAATAAAAATAATTTTTAATTAAAAAATTTGTTGAGTTGATTAAAAAAATGTTTAGATTACAGTCTATAAAAAAATTCAAATATTCAATTAACAACTTTACTTAAAAGTTTTAAAAAATTTTTTATTAAAAAATTATTATATTGATTAATCGATTTAATCAAAATATAAACAAATCAAAAATTCATGTCAAATAAATAAAAGTATTAGTTGATTATTATATCTTTAAAAAAAGTCTTAAACTTAGTTTTATTGTCTTACCGACACATTAAAAAATTCAACTCCACCAACTGAACTTGAGGTGGGCTTTGAAAAAGCAAACACAAAATAAATCTATGCTGTTTTTTAAAAAGTTTGTAAACAAGCATCATTTCTGGCATTTGCTTTTCAAAAACGATTAAAAGTTTAATTCAGACAAACAAAATTTTAAAAATACAACATTTTGTGATAATGAGTTTATTGAAAAAAAAATTTGGGATTCATTTTTTCTTATAGAATTAGGACTAATATTAATTCCTGTGACTTTCCAGGTTAGCACAACCCCCACGTTATACCCGAAGTAACCGTGGCATCAGAAATAGACTTTGGAGACCAACACAACCCAGCTGGCCCTCTTTTTGCCCCTTTAGTACAGGCATTATGATGAAGTTGCATCACCTAAGTTACTGTTAAACTCCGCTGGGAGCAACAACTACAAATCTTACAAATTTGGATGTAAAAGTGCTCTCTTGCTACCTCTGAAGGCGGATTTGTACCGTTGGAAAGCGGCAGATAAGATGTTTAACTATCGCTAGCTACAATATCCAGTTGGAATCTCAATTATGCCATTTCGAACCCCTCTGCTCTTTCCCTTTTTAGTCTGGGCCACATAAGTCTAGAGTTTTTGCAATCAATCCTACCTATCTATACGTGATCTACCTTATGCAAAACCCACAACTTTATCAGACCATAATAAACGAGGTTGTCATGGAAACCGATAGCTATCGGAAGCAGATTAAAAAATGACTAATAGAGATATCAGTGTCGTAAACTTTGTTACCATGGTTTTATTTCTAATTTGGTTTTCAAATATTAATTCGAGCTGCGAACTCATAATTCGAACATTAATTTTAAAAAAGAATTTATTGGCCGTGTTTTACTCTAATTAAAAAGTTGAAAGTCGAAACAAGAGAGGGGCGATTAGGACCCGACTGATAAACATTAATGCAATTGAAATTGGAGAGACCTGGTATTCAGTTTTGACAAACTATGATGTGTTTTGCTAACTATTAAAAGAAAAATGCAGTGGGTTTTAAGTCGGCTACGATATAAACACGATCTAGTGTTATTAGCAATTACAAGAAAAATTTAAAGGGGCTCAAACCAAAAAAAAATTCCAAGGGGCCCATAGTCAGCTTCAACTAAAATATGAAATAATACTAAAGCTATCTACAGGGCGCATGTTTAGGAAACAATTACAGGTGCACCTTAGGATCGTGCTCTAAGCGAATGACTTGAACACCACACGGGTGGTATCGGTAGCTGCTTGTTTTGCTTCAACTAATTGCTGCCTATATCCCAAACTTGCTATAAACACAATGAGAATTATTTAAAGTTTGCCAGTGTGATGGTCTTTTAAAGCTTTATATGGCAAATTTAATGTAAATTATTGAGAATGAATGGTTGGTTACAAATTTAACATAATTATGGGCGATTCCGCTATAAGAATGCAACCATTTAACTCACATTTTTGCTTATAACTAAACAATTTAAAATTTAAACCAAAAAATGTTGTGATTTTCAAAAATGTCATAATTCAGGGAGAAAACGATTTCTGCTCATAACGACCACAAAAAGGCTGTAACGATAGGGTTGCCAGTTACCAAAAGTTAAATAACTGGTCAATATAAAAAATCGACCTGGGCCTTATTATCCTGTTACTTTTTGCAGGACATTTGAAGTCAATTTCTGTGATAGTTTCCGAGATTAAGCATATCAAAAATTTCATAAAAATCTTCAATTTGTATGGGAGCTACCCCTTCTCCTTCCCTCACCAAAAAATTTTTCTTCAAAGCGTAGGTTTTGTTGTCCAATTACTTTTTGCAGAACATTTAATTTCGATACCTGTTACAGTTTCCGAGATATAGCGTATCGAAAATTTTAAAAAATTGTTAATTTGTATGGGAGTTACCCCTTGTTCACCCTCCACCCAAAAAAATTATTTTTTAAAATGTAGGTCTTGTTGTTCAATTACTTTTTGTAGAACATTTTAAGTCGATAGCTGTTATAGTTTACGAGATATAGCGCATAAAATATTTCACCAAATTTGTGCAATTGTAGAAAAAATACCCCTTCCCCTGGTCCTATCTAAAAAAATTTTTTCCATTATTTAGGTCCTTTCTTTAGGAGTATCCATGCCAAGTTTTGTGGCAAGAGTGACTATACTTACTGAGATATATAGGGATATATGCACGGATTTTGTCCTAAAAAAATGGGTTACTCTCGGTTTTCGCTTATATCTCGATCAATAGTAAATCGATTTTGCTGATTTTAAATAGCGATTGTCTCCAGAATATTTCTAATAGTTTGACACCAGTAACTGCTCCATATCTTTTTATTTAACTCCGGAAACTTGATTTCAACAGAGGGACAGATGAACAGACGGACACACGGACATGGCTATATCAACTTCCCTATCTATAAGGATCCAGAATATATACTTTATGGGGTCGCAAATGAATAATAAAAAAATTACAAACGGAATGACAAACTGATATACATATACCCTTATCACTATGTGAAGGGTATAATTATGTGCTTTTTAAGCATAGCATTATTCAAGGCGTTTATTAGTAAGAAGACACTGGGAGAACACGATTTCTGTTCATGATGACCACAAAAAGGCTGTTACGGGCTGTGTGAACTTTTAACTTTGAATTTTAAAGAGTTTTGACTTTAAGATCTTCTTATGTAAAATATTATTGGAAACGGTTTTAATTTTTTTTATTTAAATGTTGTTTTTAAATGTTTATCAGCGTATTTAATATTTGGTTTCTAAAAAAGATATAATTCTTTTAGGAAAAATTTTAAATTGTGTGACCTTAAAGAAAGGTCGGTGAATAAAAATGAAAAATTTATATTTTCTTTAATTTTGAAAATTTTCATTATCTTTTAGACGTAAATTTATTGATTTTTTTAATACAGAGGAAAACAATTTTCCCTTATTTTAGAAAAATTATAAAAAATATTTTTAATCAAAATTAAATATTTTTCATTATTTAGTTTTAAAGAAATACTTGTTTTAAGTTTTATCACCTAAAATATAAACTCTTAAAATTTTTTGTTTTTAATTATAATTAAAATCAGAAATATATATGTAAGCTCGAATACAGACATATGTATGTACTTATGTAGATAAAGAAATAAATGTTAAATTTCGTTATCAATGCTGCCTAGTTATTTTATACAACATGCATATTTAAACTAAATCTAAGATAAAATATTAACAAATCTTTTGATTTGCAACCGCAATATGTTGCAACAACAACTACTTTAAAACATCACTTCAAGGCTTCTTTGTAGCAAAATAAAAAAAAAATTATTGTGGCTTGCAATTGCATAAAACCAAATATTTTTATTCCTTTTGAAAAAAGAAATATTTTATCTAAAGGAAACAGTTGCTTTATATTCAAAATTGTTGACTGACTTAACACTCAAATACTGGCAAGTCCATCAAACGACACCTCATATGGTCATGTAATATTTTATCTAAACTTTTTGTTTTTGTTTTTGTTTTTTTTTTCGAAAACATCGTATGTTTGTAGAGGTCCATGTAACACATGTTACTTTTAATGTGTGTTTTTATATTTAGTTGCCACATGAACATATGGAGGCTGCTGTTGGTTTTAGTATAAAATTCATATTCATATCGTATGCAAAATATGCAATTCAATAGTTAGTTAGATGAATGAATGAAAGAATGTTTAGATGGTTGGATGGATAGCTGACTGGATGCCTGCCTAGATGGCTAATAGAAGAGTTGATTGTAATAAGAATTTGACTTTAGATGAATGTGTTGCATGAAGTTTTAATGTGGTGGTGTGCTGGTAAAAATAGTCTATTTAAAATGCACTTGCGTTTAACAGATTTCTTGCCTTATCTATGTATGTGTCTGTGTGTGTGCTACTGTTTTTTTTTGCTATCCTTTGTCAATACTGTTTCAGTTGTTGAGGGATTAGTGGCACTTAGTGGTTGTTTTAGTTCTAGTTTTTTATCTTTTTTTTAACATTATTTTTAATGACCAACAATGTTTTTGCTAATAGTTGTAGTTGCAATAGCTTTGCTTGTCTTTTTAATGGGAAAATTAATGTTAGAAATATGCGTTAACATGCGTGGCTAATTCTAAAAAGTATGCCGACGCCTCGAAACATTTATTTTGAATGTTAGAAAAAGGGAGAGGGGGAAAGCCTGCTATTTTTTGCATCTTTGATATTTCTTTGTAAGCGGAACATTGGTTAAAGTATGTAAAATTTTTTTTTTAAATAACTTTTTTACATTGTGACGGGTGTGACCATTTTACTCACATTTTTCTCAAACAATTTAAAATTTAAATCAAGATAAATGCTGTGATTTCCAAGGATGTTATATTTCTAAGCGTTTAATAGTAAGTAGACACTAAAAGAATACAAAATTCACTCACAATGGCCACTTTAAAGACTGTGACGGGTGTGACCTTACAAATTAAATTATTAGGAATTTTAATTCGAGATCACGTTTTAAAAGTGTTTTAATCGTATTTGTTACTTTATTTCTAGAAAAAAATATTTTCATCAAAATGTTTAAAAAAGGAAAGCTGATTTTTCAGCCGATTTTTTTTCTGCTGTACTTTTGTAAGTTTAGCTCACATAGTACGAGTATTTAAGGCTTCTCACTCGACTTGAATTTGACAATGCCACGTATGTATGTGATAGGCGTCCTCTTATTCGACTTTACACAGAATTTCAGTACCTTCGCCAGTTCCTGTAGGCAGACCTTAAGGCTTTTACGTGAGCACCTATCCTGCGGGCAATAATTCACGGTGCTCTTGGCACTTGGTGGAAACAAAGCGTTCACCAGCGGCCGCACAATGGCTCACCCTGCGACCCAGCTTGCAATTCTCTGCCATGACTCTGTGTAAGCCATAACAGACCCCTTGCTGAGGAGTTAGGCTATCTAAACCCAAATTGTGTCTCTAGTTTTGATCTCGCCTTTGATAATCAAAACATGTCCACGCCGAAAAAACACATCTCAACACGCTTGTGAAACAGGACCCAACCTTAAGCAAGAAAGATTGAGATTATCATGTCGCAATCAACAAATGCGAAAGCCAGTTCTGTTAGAGGGATTTTTTTTTCATTTAGACAAATCAATTTCTCCACTTTCATCAACGCTTCATAATCTTCTTACCGCCAGTCAGGACGGAATCAAGCACATGCTTCAACATGCCAATGCCGGCCATTTCGTTATTTGCTTCTACTCTGACAGGTTCTTGTTTCAGATCCTAAGGTCTCCAGCCGTAGCCAGTTTCCCTATTCGCCTACTTCCAAACACACTTACACCTTTTCAGCTATAAGCCTACTTCAACAGTTGCTCATGTGCCTTGGTAGACCCGCCAAAACTAGAAACTCTATCTTGAGAGCCTTAAGTTTATATAAGACCGCTTACGCGATCATTCTGGGGCCCGTACAGGACGAACCCCAGCATATCAACTTTCGTTCTCAGTTTCCCCGCTTGGGGATAACCGCAGCCACCTCGTGAACTCCCGAAGAAGATCTCACCATTAATCAGTTCATGCACTTGGTAAGCACAATGGGCCAACTGATTCCCGTGGTACCAGATAGGACTGTGGTCAGCCTCGGAAATCTACTTCCGTACAATTCCTACCAATTTCTATTTAACACAGATAAGGTATTGGTACCCTTAGAACCTTGTATTGCTGTGCCACTTAATGGCGATGTACATGACACAGCGACAACAAGGACAACCTGCCTCAGGCCAGACCACTTAGTTATACCCACTGATCACTTTTATCCCAAGACAGACTGTTTTCAATTTTGCCATGTCTGTTAGGCTTTCAGTAACTGAAAGTTGTCCGGTTGATACCACGAGGAGGTAGACTTAGGCACTTGTGTTACATAACTTATCAACCAGTTCAGTTAGCTTTTGTTAATCAAGAGACAACATTCACTCTTATGGGGAAAAAATTTACCTTCTTTTACCACTCAAATCGAATAAGAACGTTTTTAATCTTAGAAATGATGAGTTCTTTTGGTGTAAAGTACATATGATACCTGAAAGATGTGAAGTTGTAAATTTAACTTGTTCTAAAGTTTCAATTTATTTTAACAGCAAAAGGTAGTTTTAATTTGAAAAAAAGTTAAACTATTTTGTCTTACTTAATCACTGTATATTGTAAATGCAGGTGGTTTAAGCAATGTTTCGTTTTTCATAAATGATTTTTTTTTTAACTTGTCGTTTTGTATTGTGGTAGTAGTTTTTTTTTTTTTTGTTTGTGGAATGACTGATCAACCAGTGATTTGATGTGATTTCCTGACACAACTATACCGGATTTTGATATCATTCCATGTTACCACAAACAGATCTTTCTATCTACTAGTAAGAGTCTGTCCTCTTTTTCTTCTCTCTTTATGCTTAAAAACTGAAAAAAG
>OY757190.1:32733542-32991491 GCA_963583895.1 Melanophora roralis | reverse complement strand
ACACCCGTTGCATTGCCTTAAATATTTTTTCTTAAGAAAAAATTGGTTTTTTTATATAAAAAGAATAGAACAATATAAAAAAGGCTTTTAACCGCTAAATTTTGGGAACGAATTTAACTTTTTACACAACAAAGTCCTAAAATTCAAACTCTTTAAAATTCAAACTTGTAACTGTCACAGTCTTCAAATGTTCATTATTAGAAGAAATTCAGCTTTTTCAGAGTCTACTTATTATAAGTCACTATAAAACATACTCTTCTGGAATATCATAGCCTTTTTTAAAATTAAAATTTTAAATTGTTTAAATTATAAGCAAAAATGTGAGTAAAATGGTCACACCCGTTTCAATGGAACTGCCTCAATATTAATTTTTACGTACAGTTCAAGGCGCATTTAACAAGGCAAACCCAAGGCAAAATTCAAAAAATTCGCCCTCTACATTTTTGACCCAAAAGAGCAAAATATAGTAAAACGTGTATTTTGGTCTTTCTAAATCCCTTTTGTAAATTTTTAATAAGCGGAAGTCAACTAGGTAGTACTAAAGGAACTTTTTAACATTTTGTAAGATTATGTATATGAATTAAAAGTATCTGTACTAACATATAGGTCGAAAGTCAACAATGGGGATAAAACATACTCGTTAAATTTTTTTACCTTTTTGCCGTCTTTAGGAGGATGAGTCTATAAAAATTTAAGGATTTTTGATGCTTTTAAAGGTTTAAAGCCAACTAATTGGACTTTTAAACAGTGTTGGTACTATTTGCTTTTTTAATATAATTTTACTAGAAATGTGAAATTGGCGATTATTGACAAAGTGGAAGAAAAGACCTTTATTACTGTTGTGGTACTATTTTAAGACTATGAATTTAAAAATATAAAATTATGGAAGTCGAAATTAAGCAAAACGGGCAAAAGGTATTTTTTTTATTTGGAGTTTCGGACCCTTTTGTGCATCTTTTAATGACATGAGTCTGAAAGTATGAAATTCAGAACTTTGACCCGTATAGAGGTTAGAAGTCAATTACGGTAACAAAGATACTTTTCCACATTTTAGTACCTTTATGCATTTTTAAATTGTAAGTCTAGAAATATGAAATAAGAGTCTCACATTAATTTTGAAAGTCGTCTTAAATGGTAAAAAGTACTTATTTCAATACATGGAAATTTTGTAAGACACAGAAAAAAAAACACATTCTAAAATCAAATTTGAATATTAAATTTATCCATAACCGCACTAGAAATTTCAAAGTTCCATGCGTACTACGTTTTAATTTAAGTGAAGATTACCTGATTTGTTTTTTGTGTGTAGAAATTCAAAACTAAGAATAATATCTCAGATATGAAGAGGTACTAATTTCGACTGAAAACAAAAATAAATTTGTTTTAATTTAGTACTTTTTTCAAATTTTAGAAAATTGGGAACTTATCTAGATTACTTTGGGATTAACTTATAATTAATTTTGACTTTTTAAATTTCTTTTAATTGAATTTAAGCTTTAAGGTATTAGTTAGATTAGGATAAAATTCTTTCAAAAATGTAATTATTTGGAAATGGAAAAATAGAAACTATCAATTTAGTTTGCAAAGAAAAAAATTTGAAGTTTTAATTTTAATGTTCTGAATTGATAATTCCTTGCATTTAGTATTCTAAAATTTATTTTAATATTATTTCCTGAAAGTATTAGTTTTTTGAATATGGAATAGAATGAACCAACTTTGTTAAGTTATCATTAAAAATTTCGCATTGACATTTAAACTATTTAGACAGATTGATAGACGGATAGACACCGTCTGATAGTCTCAAAAATGTAGTGCGGGTATAAAAGTCTTAGGAGCCTATTTAACGTTAATTCTCAAATATTAATATAATATATAAAAATATTCCCTAAACTAATATTGCTTGCAAAATTGTCAATTCTGCTAGTGCGTGGTAACTTAAAAAATTTTTATCCAAAATTAAAATTTTTACACAAATTATCTTATTATGCTTTTTAATCTCGATGACCATAAAGATTCTTTAACTGTCTCTAAGAATTTAAAACTAACTATTTATATGGTATTGAAAGACTGTCAAGTTTGAGTTGTAGGATTTTCTGGATTGACATATACATACATACAAATACTAAAATCCTGCCCGAACTTATATTAAATGGTAGTTAAAACCTTTCTAGATAAACACATTTATTTCAAAGCGAACTACAATTTTAAAGAGCTCAGAAAATTTTTAACTAAATAAAAACAAACCCAAAAAATTTTTTTTTGCATATGTTTCTGACTTGGGGTTGGCTTGTTTGCATAAATTCCCTGCAGTGCATTTAATTTACATGTAATTTAATTATTCCTTTCGGCAAAGTCATTTTAGATTTAAACTCATACATATACTCATGATGCGTGTAATGCATTTGTAATGACATTTTCATACACTTTACTTTGCAAACGTTATATGTGAGAATGTGTGCGCTTATTAATAACACACACACAAAATATCAGTGTAAAAACATGTCTATGACTTAATACCAAGACAAACTCTCACAGTATGATATTTGACAAAATAACCTAAAGATGTATAACAATTATTTTAAACAGGAGTAAGGAATTAAGCATTAACCTTTGCTAAAGGAGATAAATATTCGAAACTTAGAAGTTAACTTTGTAAAAACAAAAAATCACGTTTTAACTTAATCATTATTTAAAACACATTGTATTTATTAATTGTTTTTTTTTTCCTTTTTTTGAAAACAGACTAACACACATTAGAGTTAACTAAAAGTTATGTATGTACAAATAAACATATTTATATATTTATCAAAAATGTTTTGCCAACAAAATAGATAATCAAAATTTGCATATGGGTTACACAACGTGAAACGTCTCTAAGCAGGAACTATTGAATTTTAATTATCAATAAACTAATTAATTTACATATGTACATAGAAAAGAAATAATTCATTCATTCTATTAATTTAACAGCTTCCTAAAATGATCATATGCCAAAAAGTCCAATTTTCTTTTTTTATTTTAATAACGTCACAGCCATCATATTTTCTAAAATCTCTTCCCTCAAAAAATTATTTTTTATGGTAAGTTTGCATTAAGTGCAAAAGAGAATACTTAAAGGAGCTTTTTTTAAATATATAACAGAATACAATCTTAAAGGCATAATTATCTAAAGCTCCAAATAATAAAGTCACACCCGTCACTCTCTTATAGTGAATTATTTAAGCTGGAATCATGCCTTTTAGTGTCTGGCTTCAAGCTATATTTACACTACTTAAGTTCTCATCTCAGTTGAGTGTCAAAAAAACAATTTGAAATTTTTATTTTTAGTATTACATTACTTCTGAGAAATTATAATAAGTCCGCTAATTCTAAAAATTGTTAAACTGGTACAAAGTGTACGGCAATACAAAAACAAGTATTTAATCAGGTAACTTTTAAAAACTTAAATTTCAAACTCAGACGTTAAATAATTTTAAAATAGGAAACGTTCTATTTTCAACTGAGGTTAGACAAAAATATTAACATATGATAATAGACATGTTATTACACTATACAAATGGGTCTCAGTTGTGAAACTCACATGACAACTCAGGTAGTGTAAATATAGCTTTAAAAAGTTTCATAATAGTTAAAAGTCTTTGAACTTTTATAATTAGGAGTTTAAAAATTACCAACAAAAATATGAGTAAAAAGTTCGCACTCGTCACAATAGAATTGTATCGGGTGGGCCATTTTAATTTAAAACAACAGTAATTTCAAATCTGTCAATACTAGACATCTGCATGACTATATTCATTTAATTGCCTATACACAGCAAAAACAATATTCATTCAAACATTTTTCATTCTATGGCAGATAAATAAAGTTAAGCCAGTAACAACACAAGAAAGAATGTATTGTGTGTTACACTCACTGATACAAGAAGAACACATTCATTTTACAGTTTTTGTTTTGAATGTGTATAAAACTCACTTGAAAATACAAAAACATAGCAAAGTCTCATTACAGTTAGAGTTTTTATAAAAACATTCAGGTGTTTTTTCGAGTTAATGAATGTTTAACAACAACAAAAACGACAAATTTGCAAACACAAATGAATGCGCTGAATAATAATTTTTTACACCAATCATACAGCAATATTCACACATTCTATTCAGTATTTATTTATATGAATGTATGGGTAATATTTTGTTTTCGGTTGAAGTTGTTTTTAATTTGCTTTCGCTTGTGGGTTCATTCATTTAATTTGTTAAACATTGAATGAAAAGCACTATGTTGTTGAAAAACAAACGAATGTATTTAAACGGCATTTATGTGTAGTCACGCAGACCTCTAGTCAATACTTATGTCATTCTGTTCTGTCACAAAATTCAGTATATAATCTGCAAAGAACGACATGAATTAATTTACGCTTGAACAACGCTAAGATTTATTAGAAATTTATTTTCAATTGTTCGAAAATTTCTCAAAAATTTCGTACAACGTCTGGTCGCGGAGAAGGAAAGACAGTACCTGATATGCACAAATTGATTATTAAAGTTCATGAAACTGGTTTAATTGTTGATGCAGCGCTAATACATGAGAGTGTTGGTACAGTGCGTACACCCAAAAATATCGAAGCTGTAGCTAAAAGTGTGCGTGAGGAAAATGAGAACGACGCAATAATTATGGTCAATGGAGAAACCTATCGCACCACGATAACTGATTTTTTTGTTCCCGCTCTTCTTGATATTGACGTGAGCGATGTTTAGATTTAACAAGATGGTGCAACTTGCAACACATCTCATGCCACAAACGATTTTTTGCGTACAACATTTGATAGTTATTTATTTAGTCGAAATGGTGATGTCAATTGACTGCTTCGATTTGACACCGTTGGGGTAATTTCTTTGGGGCGCCGTTAAAGACAGGTTTTAAGCCGACAGGCCAGAGACAATTGACATTGCAAGGCAAACATTCGTGATGCAATTGCAGAGATATAACCCCATGCAACAAAAATAGTGCTTTTCTTACAATTAAATGTGTATTAAATTTATTACTTGAGCTCAAAAGTAAACAAAGTGGAAAGAAAATATTTTTTTGAAATTTGTGTCCTTTTTTGCATTTTATGAAAAAGGAATATATAACTATGGGTTCCAGATTGAGGTCGCAAGTAAATAACGTGGGTAAGAGATGTTTTTTTTTAAATTTTTTTATTAAGAAACCTTAGAACATAAAGTTTAATAAAGACAATTTGAGGCAAAATGGTTAAGGATAGGTAAAACTCATTTCCTTCTTTTTTTTTGCAAAAATCTAGGAACTTAAGACTAAAATTAAATAAAGGAACTTAAATGTAAACAGTTTGGTGGGAGCTTTATTTTGATTTCAAAATGTTTTTGTAAAAATGTCATACCCTAAAAAATTTCTAAAAACCTTTTGTTAGGAAAAAAAATCTTGTGTAGAAATAGAGTATCTAAAATATAAACAACAACCATGTCCATTACAAAAATTAGTCGCATTTTTAGGAATATTTTACACAAGACGACCTTAAAACCAAAACTTTTTGAAATTCAAATATATAATAAAGCCATGCTCTTTCAGTATCTGCCTCCACTAAATGTTAAAAACATGCTGTTCTTGGTAGTGAATGCTTTTTTTTATATTTACTTTTTTAAATGTTTAAAATTATGAAAAAACTGTGGGTAAAATGTCCACATGGCGTCAAAATGGAACAACCTGACTGTATCTGTGCCTGTGACACATAACAAAATATTTTCCTGTATTAAAGTGTAATATTTAAGTTTATTGTATTTGACTTTTTAGCTTTAATTTTACCACAAATTTGCCCATTCTCATAATCTTTTACTAATTGTATTAAATCATGTTTGCCTTAGAATATCAAGAATCATGTATCCCTAAAATGGGGATTACGCTCATATTCCAACACACATTCGAAGTACGTGCCAAAACAAAAGCATCAGTGTGTGTAAAAGTCACAAGAAAATTTTAGATTTATAAATTTCGTATTTGTTTTTATTTGTTTTGTGGTCATTTTGGGATAAAGTTACAAAATTTTATTAGTTTATGCAGAGATTAAAGATAAATACACTTAAGATATTTTGATTATTTTCTAATGTTTCCTATTGCAAGAGACTTTTTCGTTAAGAAAATAATAATAAATTTAGTTGTCTTGGAAGACAAAATTTATCTTAAAAAATAATATAAAACGTATGGTTGTAAGTGAAAAGGATTTGCTGGAAGGAAATTAAAGGTAAATTTTGGAATTAAATAAAACTTTGTGGGAAGAATATTAAGTATTGTAGATTAAAAATTTAAGTGTGCCTTACAGGAAGTCATGGTTATATATATGTGTGTGTGTGTGTTTAATTTTAATAAAAAAAACCAAAAATTAATTTCTTAAATTGTAAAACTATTCAATTTTAAAATATTAAACAATTTTTTTAAAGAAAACATGGAGTTACTGTTTGCCTGGGGAAAATTATCAAGACAAAAATTAAGCACCAGTCCAACAATTTACCCCAGAAAGCGTGACCACTATAAATTTTAGTTTTAAATTTTTTATGTTTTTAGAATAAATATTTTTAAAATTGTAAAAATATTAAACAAATATTTTTTTGCGTTTATATAATAAACGTTTGCTTAAAAGAAATTAACTTAAGGGCAAAAAACATCAAACATTTTGTTTGCTTAAAATTGTGGCAACGTTTTTTTGGGCAAATATTTGATATATCTATCGTAGCTTTATTGGCTTAGAATTAAGAAACAAGTTTTCATAAAACAAAGAAAAAAGTCATGATCGGATAAAAGTGTTCTTTTTATATTAAATAGAAAAAAAAACAGTTAAAAAATAATAACCACAACTAATTTGACACCAAAAATAATAAAACAGTTTTCCCCATGGTGACTGCTTTGGACATAAAGAACATTACGTCCATTAGCATTCAAATAGGGCAAACGTAAATTTCAATAGCTTCGATAATTATTTTAAGTTGACAATGTAATTTTAAAAGACATGACAACAACAACAAACTTTTTAATATTCAATGTAAAAACGAAAAAAAAAAAAATAAAATAATAATCAAAATCAAACAATAAAAAAGAGAAAAAAATAATCTCAGCTTTTATTTAAAAGAAATAAACTTAATACTCCAAATGCAATAGAAATAAATTTAAAAAAAGGAAAATTATCAGAACATAAAACAGTAAAAACAATTCTAAAGACAATAAGTCCACCACGAAGACGCCCAAGTTATAGACTTACAAATTGACACGACATAGTTTATGGAAAAAAATTCTAAAACACAAAGAAATGTAGAAAGAAATAAAAAAATAATTAAAAAAACATACCAAGACTCTAAAATGGATAAGGTTACGCAAAAATGATAAATTCTCCACTGGCTGTTTGAGTTTGGGTGTTAGTGGCAGGATAGTAAGTAACTCCCAAAGGCAAATATGTTTACAAGAGTTTGAGTTTGACATGAACATTGAACCGCAAAACAACAAATAAAAATTATGGTGGATAAATGTTGACTATTTGGTACCCTTTGTTGGATTATAAGGTATAAAAAAATTAAAAAGTATTTAAAACTTTGAAAAAAGATCAATTTTTTTAAAACAAAAAATTTGATGCCAGTACCTTACCTACTTACTAAGCTGTGAAGCCAACAGTGGAAACAATCCATGCAACAATATTCAAAGAGAAATTTCGTATATTTTGTTTTGTAAAATATGCAAAATTTTCCTAAATATTACGAAAAAAACAGTTGGGCCATGATTTTTAAATTTAAGAAAAATGCAATAATAAAATTTAATTATTTTACAAAAGTAACAAACATTTTCCGTTAGTTTTTTATTCGTAAAAATACGAAAGTTGTTTTTTAATTTCCAAGCCAATTTTAGGATGTTAAATTTGGAATTTCTTAAAATTAATTAATTTTATATCAAACAAACCCTTTCGTTCATTGCACGAAATATTTTGTAGTTTTATATATATAACACAAAACGAAATATTTTAGGTTTTTTTGAAAACTTATTGAAATCTTTTTAGTTCTCTGTAATTAAATGAAAGTTTCGTTATTACTACGAAAAATATATTGCATTTTAATACATTTTTCTTAGTTATAACTCAGCATGGAACTTTATGTTTTAATTTATGAAATTAATGCGTACAATTTTCAATTTATTTCGCAAAATATAAAAGAGAAATGTACAAAAATAATTGGGAGCGCTGTGCCGAATCTTATTTACCCTTCACATTGGTATTTTAATATGCCTAGCAAGTTTTAAAGTCCATACAAAACTTCACAAAATATTAACGTTAGTATGGATAATAGAAATAGATGAGGAACGTTTGAGGTCGACTGTTTTGACAATTTTCGATATTATTCATATTAAAAGGTTATTTTTTATGGGATGTTCTAGTCCTCCTGCTCCTCCCCAGCTTTTTTCCAAAATGTATGATTTATTTGATTATTACTTTTTGTAGAATATTCGAAGTCGATAGTTGTTATAGTCCCCCAGATGTAGCGTATCCAAAATTTCACCACACACCAAAAAAAATTTTCTCTGTAAAGCGTAGGTCCTGTTGTCCGATTACTTTTTGTAGAACATTTGATTTTGATATCTGTTATAGTTTCCGAGATATAGCTAATCGAAAATTTCATAAAAATTGTTAATTTTTTCTTTATAGCGTAAGTCTTGATGTCCAATTAATTTTGTGGAACATTTCAAGTCGATGGCTGTTATAGTTTCCAAGAAATAGCGCATAAAGTATTTCACAAAATTTGTGCAATTGTAGGAAAAAGTGGTATTTTTCCTGGTCCTATCTGAAAAAAAATTTCTATTATTGAGGTTCCTACTTTAAGAGTATCCGTGCCAAGTTTTGTGGCAAGAATAACTATACTAAGAATAGTTTACTGAGATATATAGATATATATGCATGGATTTTGTCCTAAAAAAAATGGGTTGTTTTGGGTTTTCGCATATATCCTGGTCAATAGTGGACCGATTTTGCTGATTTTAAATAGCGATCCAAAATATTTTGAATAGTTTGACACCAATAGCTGATCCGTATCTTTTAATTTGACTCTGGAAACTTGATTTCAACAGACGGACAGACAGACAGCCAGACAGACAGACAGACAGACAGACAGACGGACAGACGGGCATGGCTATATCAACTTCCCTATCTATAAGGATTCAGAATATATATACCCTATGGGGTTGCAAATGAATAATAAAGAAATTACAAACGGAATGACAAACTGATATATACCCTTATCACTATGTGAAGGGTATAATAATTTTGTACATTTCGTATATTTTACGAAAAAATTTTGTGGTGCGAAATAACGGTAAGTCCTTATTTTCCGTCGGGGCATGAACACAAAGAAAACTTATGTTTAAGTATTAGGCTTTTAAACGAATTTTGGCTAGCCTCTCAGCCACCGGAGTAAATCTGGAGACAAGGTGTTTGAGTCTCCGCCTAACCACCAATCTACAGTCAAACTCATGTCTCGTTTAATGGCAGTTATTAGCGTGTCACCTTTTGGTGTACTTGTGATTCCTTTCTCATTACATCACATTTCCTGTAAGTCAGTTATATCGGGGTTGAACTTTTCAACTACATCCGCCAGGGTGAACGCTACACCTCTTTTGTATATGGTTTAAACGTTCCAGGCGCAGTTTTTCAAACCATTGTCCTAAAAATAATTGCGGGGACTTTAACATTAGGGGGGTCCGTCAATATTCTTCTTAACTTTTTTAAAATAGACAAGACTTTACGAGGGGGAGTACAAACCCGTCGTTGGGTTAGGTTTGGTTAGGTTAGGTTAGGTTAGGTTAGGTAAGGTTAGGTTAGGTTAGGTTAGGTTAGGTTAGGTTAGGTTAGGTTAGGTTAGGTTAGGTTAGGTTAGGTTAGGTTAGGTTAGGTTAGGTTAGGTTAGGTTAGGTTAGGTTAGGTTAGGTTAGGTTAAGTTAGGTTAGGTTAGGTTAGGTTAGGTTAGGTTAGGTTAGGTTAGGTTAGGTTAGGTTAGGTTAGGTTAGGTTAGGTTAGGTTAGGTTAGGTTAGGTTAGGTTAGGTTAGGTTAGGTTAGGTAAGGTTAGGTTAGGTTAGGTTAGGTTAGGTTAGGTTAGGTTAGGTTAGGTTAGGTTAGGTTAGGTTAGGTTAGGTTAGGTTAGGTTAGGTTAGGTTAGGTTAGGTTAGGTTAGGTTAGGTTAGGTTAGGTTAGGTTAGGTTAGGTTAGGTTAGGTTAGGTTAGGTTAGGTTAGGTTAGGTTAGGTTAGGTTAGGTTAGGTTAGGTTAGGTTAGGTTAGGTTAGGTTAGGTTAGGTTAGGTTAGGTTAGGTTAGGTTAGGTTAGGTTAGGTTAGGTTAGGTTAGGTTAGGTTAGGTTAGGTTGGGTTAGGTTAGGTTAGGTTAGGTTAGGTTAGGTTAGGTTAGGTTAGGTTAGGTCAGGTTAGGTTAGGTTAGGTTAGGTTAGGTTTGTTTTAGTTAGGTGGAACAGGCAACTGTTCGGTCCCTTTGTATTACCTGTAGAGGTTGATAGAATAAGTTGAGATGGCAATAAAGAAGAGATTTAGAGAAGGATAAAAAAAGGAGAATAAAACAGACCTACCAGGTTCCCTGGTGGGATCCGCGCTTACATCCCCCAGACTGGTAGAATCGTGCGCTTACCACTGATCTGCCGCAGAATCTTGCGGTCTTCCTATCTTTTTTAAATATATGAAATGTATTTTTGTCGGAAAAATTTATAAAAACCTGGCTTTATTTGAAGCTTGTTTTAAAGTTTTGGGTTTTGCATTCGTATAAACAAGCATAAACTATTTGAAATCTTACTCTTAGTTGATACAGAGTATAAATTCCCATCTAAATAATTAGTTATTCAATTACTCAAAGAATTTCAAATAAACATAAAAATTTTATTAAATAAAATTTTAAAAAAATTTTGTTTAATAAAAAATAGCGCCAAAAAACCCCAAATTTCAATACCAAGTATAGTTAAGGAAATAAGGTCCTTAAAATATAGCGTACAATGCAAAAGTACAAACACAAATTTAAAAGGACGAGAAAATTCAAGAACTACATTCTAAAGAATAAGAAAATAACAAGTAAAAAAAAACACGTACGTGCAAACACACATATAAACTCAAGTTTAAATAAATAAAAATTAAGTAAAATTAAGAAGGAGAGAAAAAAAATTTTTCTGCTAAAATTACACCAAGAAATGAGTTGCAAACACACCACATCGCCATTAGAGCAACAAGTAAAAGATATAAAAGAATTTTAAGTACACAAACAAAAGTTGGACAGAGAATGGGCAGCAAAAAAAGAAAAACGCGTAATCATGATTAATTGCAGGATAAATGACTCTACAACTCACCCGTAAGGAAATAAAGACAAATACACACACACACACACACGCAGTTGTAGACGATGCTGTTGTCTATAAATAAGAAAAGCCGCCTGATATAAGATGAACTAAATGCAGCTTTTAAATTATTTACTTGTAAACCACTTGTACGTCTGCTGGAGTTTTATTTTTTTTATATTTTTCTCTATTTTCTATATTGTGCGTCCTTCCAATCACTCATTTATTCATTAACAGAATGACTAACTCTTTTTCTTTTTTTTCTTCTTATTTTTTTCTTGTTGGTCGTCGCCAATGTTTACGAATTAAAAATTTAACATTTTTAAATTTGCTTCAAAAAATTAAAGGAAGATTTTTATATGATTTAAATACTATTTTAGAGAAAATTGTCAATTATTAAGATATCAAGAAAATTAATGGAGAAAAATTTTAAAATTATTGGTCGTTTAGTATTTACAAATTGGCATAAAAATGCGAAACATAATGGAAGCGCCAGCCGCAAACACTTTATTAAACTCAAATATATTTAACAATAAAATTAAACAAACCACAAAATCAATGTAATGCTAATTTTCGTCATATAATATATAAAAGAATCGTATATATAAATGGTAATCATTTTTTGCTGGAAACAGATGCAAATCCGCTCGCTCAAAGCATCCTGTAACATAGTGGGGGCAATACTGGTCAAACCAAAAATTAAGTACCATTAGATGGCAGGTTTTCCTAAGTGTTACGTCCAAGCGAAAAATTTCTTGATTAATGAATGAATGAATATTATAATAAATTCAACAGAGATTTTCTATAGATGTGGAAAAGACAGAAAGTAACAGTCAGGGGGTCCTTAATTTATTTTATTTCTTTAAGCACAACTTCGGGGAAGTTGTAGGATTTTAACTCTAATTTTTAAAAATTTTGTATGGCAGCCCTATTAGATGCTGAAGATAGGGGGTAGGTATGTTCCACAAAAATTTTAAAAAATAAACTATTTGGTCTCCCTTGCAGGAGACCCTGAAAACAGTGGGAGCGATTTAAAACCAATTTTAAAATAAACTTAGCCTTGTGTGGTAACTCTGTTAGGGGGCCGAGATGGTGTGTAAATATGTTCCAAAAAAATGTTTTTAAAGAAAAATTATCAGGAGTAGGTCTTAGATAGCACCAGTGAAGGGGCAGCTCCAGGGTAGTTGTAGAGGTTTCTATGGATAAATTTTAGAGAAACTAACAGAGGTATTCGTGGTTGCTGGCTTATATCTCTGTCAGTTATCGGGCGATTTTGCTAAATTTCTATAACAAAATTTTATGTATTTTGATATCACAAACTGGTCCGAAAATATCAAGGGGATTTTAAAACTTTATTTCAAAAGATAAACGGACAAACCGACATACGCATATCGCAAAATCAATTTTCCTATCTATAAGGATCAAGAAAATATATACTTTATGGAATCGAAATAGATACTGAAGTAATTACAAACGGAATGACAAACTTATATATACTTATCTGAAGGGTATAAAAAATATATACGAATGATGACTGACACTTGTTAGACATTAAAAAAAGAAAATTTAAAATGATTTTTTGGTTTTAAAAATACAAAATATTTGACCGTGTGGACAAGTATTTAAATAAGCTGGAAATGTATCCAAGTCCGCTTAGCCAAAATATCTTATAACATGGCAATCACACTCCATGGAAAATTGGAAAAAGTTTCGTCCATTACTGTTATTATTTCAAAGTTTAATTTGAGAGCTTAGATTAAGCCTAATCTTGGTTGACTATTTATTACTTAAGCTTTAAATTTGCAAGTTAATAGAAATTAAAATTCAATAACAAAATATTTAAGAACTTAAAAAAATATTACATGAAGTGTCTGGATTTTTACCTTTATTTACAAAGTTTAAAGCAAATCCAAATCTTAACTAGAACTTATTAAATAAATGCAATTTTCTTTCCTTTTGATTTTTAAAACATTAAAATTTAGCATCAGATGTTTTTCTTGCTTAATAGAGAAACAGGACATTCACAAAATTTAAAAAAAAACAACTCTTGACTGTTGGGCACTTTATTGTTTTCGAAAAGTTATTGTGTGATTTTATTTTTTTTTCCTTAATTTTCCCTTTAGTTTCCATAAACTTAGACAAGTAAAAAAATGGATTATGCCACTAGACGCTATTAAGGACAAAAATAAGGGGGGAAAATTATGTTAGATGAAAAATACAAAGAAAGTAAGAAAAAAGATTTCACTGGTAATGAATCAAAACAATTTTCATATTTTTCTTAATTAATCTTCTTTCTTACACAAGAATAAAGAGTGACTGCACACAAGAAAGGAAGAAAAAAAATTATGATCCTTATTATGAAAAAATTGCGTAGATTTCTTAAAAGTTTTTTGCTTTTGATGTAATTTTTTCATTTGGGTGTCAAATCTTAAGATATAAATGCTCTTATAAGTGTAATAAGCACAAAATGATGTTGGAATGCGTAGACGGGCAATGGAAAGAAGTTGAAAGAAAGAAGTTTTCATGAAGTCAGTTTATTAGAGAAGAAAAGGTTTGGGGTTAAAGGAACTAAATTAGCTAAACGGAAAGAGCAAAAAAAATTATATGAAAAAACGAAAACAAATTAGTAAAATATTTTTAATGTTTTAATGCAAAAGCAAATACAGGTAAAAATTAAATGACCAAGGCAACCGGATCTTAAAATAATTTTTAGGAATTTTTTTAAGATAATTTGCAAATTTATTTGTTAAGCTTTGTCTAAGTCTTACATAAACTGTTATGCCCCTTAAGCACAGTTATTTATTTTCTAGAAGGTACATATAATATTGAATTTTCTCAATTATGTGCTTTTTTATAATAACGAGCAATCAGAGGATGGATGAAAAATTGGTAGTGGCAAGGAGGATAGAGAGAGTAGTGCTTGCGGATAATCAAAAATAATGAAAGACATCTTTAGGAAATTTATTCCACAAACGAACTGTGCTGCAAAAGCACGAAATTTCTCTGGTATGCGTAGTGCGATTTACTGGTCATTTGACCACAAATGGGTGTGATTTTCTTGAAAGACCAGGACCACGAAAAAACTCACTGATTTCAGTAGCAAGTTGCCTGATTTCCTCAGAGCACATTCTATTACAGAACTGATAGTAAAATACACGTCAAATTGCGACGATGTTCAAGTAAATCGAGACCAACCAACCCCCGACCCCAAAATCACCGATAAGTAGCTTCGCCCTTTCCTGTACGCGGTCAAGTTGGTCCAAAATAGACTTCGGAGCACCTGCCCATATATATTCTCTTTTAGGTCGGATATAGGTGATGAAAATATCGAAATAATCAACTGGTGTAAGATCGCATGTGGTTTCATTCCCAAAACATGTAGAGTTTCTGTTTCTTTTTTAACAGGATACAAGACAGAACAATTAATGCCAGGTATCTGTCTGTCGCAACTATTCAAACTAAGCAACTCTATTACAAGGTAATCATCTGTGCCGTCGCCTATTAGATACCAGTTTTGTTCGATTTTTCGTAGTATTTTTTTCTAAAATATCTGAAAGGCTGCTTTATCTACCCGCTTAACGGTCCCTTAAAAAAAGGGTTATGCATATTAAGGTCTAAGTATCATGTATTGGAAAGGGATTTTTCCATCTTGTTCTTATGCGACATAATAAGATGTTTAGGGTTGATACTACCCGTGGTAAAGACAATGCCTAGCCCATATATGCCTGCTTCTCTTCATATATTCTTTACATCAAAAAGTTTTGAAGTCAGAGCGGTCACAGTGGCATGAGAGTAATACAAAGGCAGATAAGTAGGTGAATCACAGGAGCCACACAATAGTTCGCTCCTCAGTTCAGTTCAAAATTTAAAAGAAGTATAAATGTAACATTGGGACAAGGTCCATAGAGATGTGAGAAATCATCATCTTTTGAAGAGTTTCTCGAATGACAAGTAGGCTTCTCATGTTATTACGAAGGAGCTTTTTAAGTTTCTATTGAGGGCTTATAAAACGTTATTGTTGAAAAACCCTAAATGCTTAAAGAGAAAAACCTATGGCTAGCCGTGTACCAGGGAACTAAACGACTTTAAATTATATTCTATGAGTCCAATGAGAGAGTGTTTCACTTTTAAAATGACCAGGGAAACTATCAGAGATTAATGAAATAAAGCTGTGATTATGCCAACGGAGATTGAACATCCAGGAGCACATAACGACAAACTAGCAATACTACCCAGAATATCGCTTGGTTTTTGGGGCTTTATTAACAATTAAAAAGAACTATACGGAGGAATGAGGAACCACCCAGCTCCAATTACACTGAAGTTCAAATTTGAGCGTTCTAAGAGATCATTTGCCACTTAGCTACGCCTATCATTCGAGTCAAAGTCATTTTGCAACGCCATCTTTGTTTGGGCTATTTTAGGGAGCCTTGAAATTTTAAAAGAGATAATGGGTGTCAATTTGCTATCATTAGTGTTTTTAGAACTTGGCGTTCATGGAGTCTGTGAACTTTTGGAAAAGAAAGATGCAATATCAATTGTCGAACATGGTTTCTTTCAGCTATGTATAGCTTAAGTGCTTACGCTTGCGCACTACGATATCAAAGTCGTCAGCTCTAAACTACTTTGACAAAAGGCGACTACACCAGCAGCGTTATTGCACTTGATTTTCTAGTTTGCAAATTTTATCTTCTTGGAAATATCATCAGTGCAGACTTGCTACCTATAAATTAAATCTTAAAAGCTTTAAGAAATGTAAAGGACCTTTTTATACCCTTCACATAGTGATAGGGTATATATCACTTTGTCATTCCGTTTGTAATTTCTTTATTATTCATTTGCGACCCCATAAAGTATATATATTCTGGATCCTTATAGATAAGGAAGTCGATTTAGCGATGTCCGTCTGTCCGTCTGTCCGTCTGTCCATCTGTCCGTCTGTCCGTCTGTTGAAATCAAGTTTCCGGAGTCAAATAAAAAGATACAGACCAGTTAATGGTGTCAAACTATTGGAAATATCCTGGAGACAATCGCTATTTAAAATCAATAAAACCGGTTCACTATTGACCGAGATATAAGCGAAAACCCAGAGTAACCCATTTTTTTTAGGACAAAATCCGTGCATATATCCCTATATATCTCAGTAAGTATAGTCACTCTTGCCACAAAACTTGGCACGGATACTCCTAAAGAAGGGACCTAAATAATGGAAAAAATTTTTTCAGATAGGACCAAGGGAAGGGGTATTTTTTCTACAATTGCACAAATTTGGTGAAATATTTTATGCGCTATATCTCGTAAACTATAACAGCTATCGACTTAAAATGTTCTACAAAAAGTAATTGCATGCTAAGGGCTACGCCTTAAAGAAAAAATTTTTTGGGTGGGGGCAAAAAAAGGGGTAGCTCCCATACAAATCGACAATTATTATCAAATATTCGATACGCTATATCTCGGAAACTATAACAGATATCAAAATGAAATGTTCTACAAAAAGTAATTGCACGCTAAGGGCTACGCCTTAAGGAAAAAATTTTTTGGGTGGGGGTAAAAAAAGGGGTAGCTCCCATACAAATCGACAATTATGATCAAATATTCGATACGCTATATCTCGGAAACTATAACAGATATCGAAATGAAATGTTCTACAAAAAGTAATTGCACGCTAAGGACTACGCCCTAAAGAAAAAATTTTTTGGGTGGGGGCAAAAAAAGGGGTAGCTCCCATACAAATCGACAATCATTATCAAATATTCGATACGCTATATCTCGGAAACTATAACAGATATCGAAATGAAATGTTCCACAAAAAGTAATTGCACGCTAAGGATTACGCCCTAAGGAAAAAATTTTTTGGGTGGGGGCAAAAAAAGGGGTAGCTCCCATACAAATCGACAATTATTATCAAATATTCGATACGCTATATCTCGGAAACTATAACAGATATCAAAATGAAATGTTCTACAAAAAGTAATTGCACGCTAAGGGCTATGCCCTAAAGAAAAAATTTTTCGGGTGGGGGCAAAAAAAGGGGGAGCTCCCATACAAATCGACAATCATTATCAAATATTCGATACGCTATATCTCGGAAACTATAACAGATATCGAAATAAAATGTTCCACAAAAAGTAATTGCACGCTAAGGGTTACGCCTTAAGGAAAAAATTTTTTGGGTGGGGGCAAAAAAAGGGGTAGCTCCCATACAAATCGACAATTATAATAAAATATTCTATAAGCTATATCTGGGAAACTATAACAGATATCGAAATGAAATGTTCCACAAAAAGTAATTGCACGCTAAGGTCTACGCCTTAAAGAAAAAATTTTTTGGCTGGGGGCAAAAAAAGGGGTGGCTCCCATACAAATCGACAATTATAATAAAATATTCGATACGCTATATCTCGGAAACTATAACAGATATCGAAATGAAATGTTCCACAAAAAGTAATTGCACGCTAAGGGTTACGCCTTAAGGAAAAAATTTTTTGGGTGGGGGCAAAAAAAGGGGTAGCTCCCATACAAATCGACAATTATAATCAAATATTCGATACGCTATATCTCGGAAACTATAACAGATATCGAAATGAAATGTTCCACAAAAAGTAATTGCGAGCTAAGGGCTACGCTTCAAGAAAAAAATTTTCGAGTGGGGGCAAAAAAAGGGGTAGCTCCCATACAAATCGACAATTATTATCAAATATTCGATACGCTATATCTCGGAAACTATAACAGATATCGAAATGAAATGTTCCACAAAAAGTAATTGCACGCTAAGGGCTACGCTTTCAAGAAAAAAATTTTCGAGTGGAGGCAAAAAAAGGGGTAGCTCCCATACAAATCGACAATTATTATCAAATATTCGATACGCTATATCTCGGAAACTGTAACAGATATCGAAATGAAATGTTCTACAAAAAGTAATTGCACGCTAAGAGTTACGCCTTAAGGAAAACATTTCTTGGGTGGGGGCAAAAAAAGGGGTAGCTCCCATACAAATCGACAATTATTATAAAATATTCGATACGCTATATCTCGGAAACTATAACAGATATCGAAATGAAATGTTCTACAAAAAGTAATTGGGCAAAAATGCCTACGCTTTAAAGAAAATCATTTTCGAGTGGGGGCAAAAAAAGGGGTAGCTCCCATACAAATCGACAATTATTATCAAATATTCGATACGCTATATCTCGGAAACTATAACAGATATCGAAATGAAATGTTCTACAAAAAGTAATTGCACGCTAAGGGCTACGCTTTCAAGAAAAAAATTTTCGAGTGGAGGCAAAAAAAGGGGTAGCTCCCATACAAATCGACAATTATTATCAAATATTCGATACGCTATATCTCGGAAACTGTAACAGATATCGAAATGAAATGTTCTACAAAAAGTAATTGCACGCTAAGAGTTACGCCTTAAGGAAAACATTTCTTGGGTGGGGGCAAAAAAAGGGGTAGCTCCCATACAAATCGACAATTATTATAAAATATTCGATACGCTATATCTCGGAAACTATAACAGATATCGAAATGAAATGTTCTACAAAAAGTAATTGGGCAAAAATGCCTACGCTTTAAAGAAAATCATTTTCGAGTGGGGGCAAAAAAAGGGGTAGCTCCCATACAAATCGACAATTATTATCAAATATTCGATACGCTATATCTCGGAAACTATAACAGATATCGAAATGAAATGTTCTACAAAAAGTAATTGCACGCTAAGGGCTACGCCTTAGAGAAAAAATTTTTTGGGCGGGGGCAAAAAAAGGGGTAGCTCCCATACAAATCGACAATTATTTTCAAATATTCGATACGCTATATCTCGGAAACTATAACAGATATCGAAATGAAATGTTCTACAAAAAGTAATTGCACGCTAAGGGCTACGCTGTGAAGAGAAAGATTTTCGGATGGGGGGTGAAGAAGGGGTAGCTCCCATACAAATTAACAATTTTTATAAAATTTTCGATACGCTACTTCTGGAAAATTATTACAGCTATCGACTTCGAATATTCTACAAAAAGTAATAATCAAATAATTCATACATTTTGGTGAAAAAGTTGGTGAAGAGCAGGGGGACTAGAACATTTAATAAGTTTTATTAACCTTTAAATATGAATAATGTCGAAAACTTTAAAAACTCTCGACCTCAAATCTTCTTCATCTATTTCTATTATTCATACGAACGTTAAAATTTTGTTATTTTTTCTATTGACTTTAAAACTCGCACAAGGTTTTTTATTATATTATTTGCAGTACAAAATTACTCGGCTGGGTATATTTAAAGACCAATGTGAAGGGTATATAAGATTCGGCATAGCCGAATATAGCGCTCTTACTTGTTTATATTGAACAAAAAATATATTTTTTTTAGCTTTTGAAATAAATTGAGTTACTTATAGCGTAAAGGACAATTCTTTTAACTTTGCGGGTACTATAACTGTTGCTCCGATAGTTCCAATGTAGAACATAGGCCATAACAAATAAATTATATTCACTTTTAGAGGATTTCATTTTGATTTTTTTTGATGATCTAGCGGGTCTTGCCCCTTTTTTGGCTACCGTACAGCTTCAACTAGTGTTAAGTCGTCTGTGATTTCCACAGTACATGCCCAAGTCAGTTTGATTTACGTTTTGGATGCAATAAGAGATAGTTCGGTAAACTTACATATATAATTGATTGGAAACTGTGACTGACTTAAAAATGTTAAAAATTTTTCTTTTCCACCTGCTTGTAAATATTTCAAATGCGTTCAGATTTGCAAAGCTTTTTTTTGATATTTTGAATCGATAAAATATCATTGATTTTACGTTAAAGTTCAAAATTATTGTCTCCGTTTTTTGGTATATCCGCATATACACTTGGTAACGATTATGCAATGCATGGTATCAGATTTCGACCTGCGATTTGTATATTAATGAAAAGGTCATTACAGTTTGCATTGATTTAGCTTTTTTTTTAAATTTTAAGCCTTGAACTTACCACTGAATTCCAGGGTTTCTTATGTCTGTAGAACAAGATATCAGAATAGATATGACTTCACCGTCAGATGTCGTCATCAACTGCCATTACAACGACCTAGACAATATTAAAAAAGAGTTATTGAATTATGAATCCGTTGTGCAGAACAACAGATAGACAGACTCAAAAAGAGAGAGAGCCAAAAAGGCAGTCAGAAAAATAAACTTGCAAATATGTGCAGTTTTTTTAATTAAAAAAATTTTAACTATAATCAAGTTTAAGCTACATTTCGTACCTTTAAATCGTTAAATAAAACTATTATACTTTATCATATATACTTTAGAAAAGGGTGGCAATATAGCAGGTACGTCTCTCAAGTCATACAGCAACCATGCTTTTCATTTACTCATGCATTTAGTCTTGTTAACGGAAATGAGAAGCTGTAGTAATGAAGATAACATTTCCTGTTGTCAGCATTTGTAAAGTTATGAGAATAAAAGAACAAAAAAAACTCTTAATAAATGTTAAAAAACAAACAAACAAATTGTGAAAACAATGAAGAAAAGAATATGTTGAAAAACAAAACAATCAGTTTATTAAAGCATAAAACTTTAAATAATTATTTACTTCTTTGGGGGTTTTCTTTTGCTGTAAATTAAATATTTTCTAAGTACCATTTTGCACAGAAAAATTTGATTCACTGCCTTACTTAGAGTATCTAAACATAAAAATATATATTTTTAATGTATTCTTAATAATCCAATTTCAGTTTAAGTGTAAAATGAATATTTAAAACACAAAAGACTAGGAAGAGACAGAATGTTAAGTTAAAAGTTCAAGTATAACTAAGTAAACCTATGGAGACAAGTCGTTTAAAACTGCCGGCAATCGGCCTATTTTTCATATTTCGCCAATGCAAATGTTTTTCCGGAATAAGTGTTATCAAGACTAAAAAAATATATGTATATACATATGTATAAGATTGGGTTAGGTCCTCTCAGAGCTGCCACATAATTCACCCTCGCAAAGAACAATTTAAAAAATTTTTGTTTTGTATTTTTGCTAAACTTTTTGTTTTGAGACAAGTTTTTAGTATCATTATTATGACTTTAGCCCATGTTTTAATTTCTTCATACTTTAGGCTAAAAGAAACTTCGTTTGAAAAAGCAGGGGTTCCTTTTGCTACTTGCCAAGTAAAATGCATTTTTAAAACCAGCTACGGATTTTTTTTCTTTGAACGGTATTATTTTTAATTTTTAACATCACTTGTTTAACTTACATGTTTTACAGAAAAACATACGGAATTTTTGGTAAGTAAGGATGAAGTAAATTGTGTAAATACACTATGTTTTTTTTTGCACTAAAGTCTACATGGCAACACTTACTAAATGTTAAACGTCATCAGGTCAAGCAATTGATGTTAAGTTTGGTTTTGCACTTTAACATTAATAGATTAACACCGAAACAACACTTCAAAATTGTGATAATTTATTCTGAAAATCATGGTTCTGTTTAAAATACGTATTACTTACTGCGTCCATTTAACTGTCAATAAAATTTTCCATTAAAGCAATTAATTTGATCAGCTGTGGGGCGTTTACCACGCTTTTCTTTAAATTATAATACACATTCTCAGTGACATCGCACTTGTGCAGAGAGGAAGTTGCTTCTGTTGTAAATCGTTGCATATGCAAGGTGGGCCAAAAGTAGTCATCCGATGTTGTTTGGCTTTAATTTTTTTCCAAATGAAAAACTTTAATTCTGGTTTTTTTATTATATTTATTTGAACCTTAAGAATTTTAGTGGTCAAGTCAAAAATATGATATCGGCCAAATTGGCACTATCACAGTTAATTGATATACATGATCGGTTTATGACATTTTTCATTGCTTTCAGGAGAACTTTGGGCGACAGATTCTCGCTCTTATGTCGAATTTTGTCCTTAAGGGCTTCCAAGGTCTCGGGCTTGTTCACAATAATACGAGACTTTCAAAAAACCCCACAAAACACAAAAGTTTGGAACAATTAAATCGGGTGATCTTTTGGGCCAGTGTAAATTGCCAAGCCAAGAGATGAGGCGATCCGAGAACGCCGCCTTCAGAATATTGGTTGTGGCTTACGCAATATCTGCCATTGCTCTGTCCTGTTGGAACCGCATGCCTTCCAGTCCTAATTCATTCTATTGCGGAAGAAAAAACTCAGCTAACCTGGCCTTAAAGCGCGCACCGTCCACTGCTGTCGTTTAACCAGCGGCATACTCGAAAAAATCGCCAGATGACTCCTACACTTTGAGCTAATTGTGAGGCATGGCGACAACTTGACATCCTCGCCAACATCGGCAAAATTCCTGGCAGAACGGCCACTCTGAGTCCGGCCACTCTTAGCAGCGTCACGTGTGGTCCCATACCCTTTAAGGTTGGCAAACGGATGACCGGGGAATCGGCGACGGAATTCGCGCTGCGCCAAAACCACAGACAATTTGTTACGCAAAAAACTAGACACAATTATTACGCTTGGGGAGAGTATCGCGCCCTGGATTGTTTACTTGTATTCTACATCTGTCTTGTTCAAAAATATCAAAACAAATTTGACATTGATCGCCATTTGCAAAAATAAAAGCATCTTTCAATAGGGTGATATTTTTTGACCCACCTTTAGGCAAAACCACAATAAGTCTATTCGAGGTCGTGCACATATATTAAGTATGTGTTTATCTACTTTATGAAGTATTTTTCAGAAAGATTTTGAGGCTCGTGTTTACAAAATCCAAATTGTACAACAATTTGGGGCTCAAGATCACTTAGCAAAGCGAGAACCCGGTGAATGGGCCCAGAGCAAGATTACCGATGATCCCGATTTCCCTAAGCGAATTTTGTTTAGCAATAAGGCTCTCTTTTCCTTAAACATATACGCGAATAACAAAAACTGCCATATTTGGAGTGACGACAATCTTTAGGCTAAAACACCGTTTTATCAAGAAATACTGACTGTACTTTTGTAAAACCCATACTGTTTAGAACGTTTCGATCAATAGTGATCGCTTTAGAGCTATGATTGTTGAAACTTTACTTATTAACCAACAAACATAATGTGCAGGAGCTCTCGTTTCATCACAACGACGCGACATATCACACAGCTCTTAACAAATTGGTTTAATAAACGTTTGGTAGATGCATAGTTACATATATCAGACAAGTGTGTTTAACACCGCTAGGCAATTTTTCGTGGATAAGTAAAATCGCTAGTCGGCACTGTTAAGTCCAAACTGATTAGCCAATTGGTAGACAATAGAGCTCACACTTATGCCGTTATGAGGCCATAAATGCTATAAAAATTTAATCAACAATTGGACCTCCAAATTAGACTATATCTCAGCTAGCTTTGGTGGTCATCTATCAAATAAAGTAAATTTTATGTCCAATTTGAAAGAAAATCTCTGATCTATTATATTTAAAGTTTCCATATCTCGATAAAAAAAAACACTTTTTAGTAGTATTGGGAGTGAAAGAGTTTTTATTTTTATTTTATTTTTATTTTTATTTTTATTTTTATTTTTATTTTTATTTTTATTTGCGAAATCATTACATTCTTTGACACTGTTTGCCCAAGATCCTTTTCAAATACGCAGTGATGGCTTTTCGATAAAAAATACTCTTATAATTTAAGGTGATCGCCATAGTAAATAATTTGTCTAAAAAATGAGATAGACTTTTTAAGGATTTTCCAAAGAGTTGGTGTTTACATTATCTCAGCTAAGTTTGGATTTGATATGATCGAGATGACGTTTACTTTGCTACGGAATTTTATTTTCTCAGGCAGAAGCTCTTCGAATCTGCATAAAAATACTCTGCTATTGTGATATTGGAGCTTTTTTAAAAAGAAATATTCCTGCCAGATTGTTTAAATATTAACACAAATTGTCTTTTACCTCCGCAAACAAATAATACGTCAAATATCGAAATCAAATACGGCTCCAAAATATTTAATTTTAAAGTATTTTTATTTTTACTTTTATATGCAGACAGACATACAGCACTCAGCACTAGCAAAACAAAATACACAAACAACTTTGCCTTATTAGTGTTTTTGTTGTTCTTTGCTCTATACAAGTGTAAGTGCAAAGCAACAGCACTTTCGTATGCCTTGCTGGTAGACATTGACTACAGCGATTATCATTGTAGATTTTGTTTAACGGATGACACCTTTTCAAAAAGTGTGGTTTTTACATCAAAAAAATTTAATTAAAATTAGTTTTTCTTTAAATGATTGGAGTTTGCAACTTTTGGGCACCCCTGTACTAAACAATGCTGGCGCTGAAATTTCAGCCAAGCGAATGGGGTTAAAAATGCAAAAAAGTAATCAAATACAAAATAAACAAGTTTGTTGTTAAAAAAAAAGAAAAAATTAAAAAAGGAAATAAAAACACAAATTACCAACATAAAACCAAAGGAGGCACACAAGTCTTTAGTGTTTTAAAAAAAAGGGGAAAAAATATAGAAATAAGCACAAAACAAACAAAAGAGGAAAGTGAAGAAAAAAAATTGGTTGATATGATTGCTTGTAATTTACAAAGTCAAGTGACAGTTTAAAAATTGCAAATTTTTGTCACTTTTCCTTTTCACTGCACAACATTAGCGTTTACATAAATGTATATTTTGAATGGTTTTCGCCTTTTTTTGTTTTCAATTTTTTTTTTCTCTTTGTGGCTTAAAACAGATGATGAATATAAAACCGCTTTGATCATATATTTATTTGTTGGCAAAGAAAAAACAACCTTAAAATGATAAAGAAAATGCAAAAAATCCAAACAAAAAAAACTGTTTGAAAAATCGAATAAAAATGAAGAAACCCCCAAAAAAGTGTTGTATACTTTTGGGTGCGAAACAAAAACATGCAAATTGTGGTATAACTTAAGGCATAATAAAAAACAACAATTGAAATAAATGAGCAGTTGGTTGCATAAAAACTAAAATACAAAACCTATAACAATCCTATCACCACTACTACCATCACAAATATATAATTTTATGTTTTTATAAGACTGTTGTTTAAAGTTTTTTTTCTCCTTTGTTATCCCAAACTTGTAAGGTCTTGTGATTGTAGCTTTTTTTACATAAAACACTTTGTGAGTTGTAGAGAAGAAAAAAATTTTTTTTTGCAAAAAATATAAAATTTTATGAAGCCTGTATAATTTTATTTTTTCAAGGTTTTTCTTGAGGTTCTTTTTTTTGCATTACTTTTTCAATTATTTCAGATTTTTTTACGGAAATTGAAACTTAATTGCTGGCAAGACCACAATGTTTAGTGTTAAGTGGTTTTTATTATTATTTCTTTTTTAAGTTTCTTGAAAAAAAGAAGTCAATTAAAATTTTTAATGGATTTTTTAGTTTTAATGAATTAAACGAATTGAACAAATCGATAATAAAACACAATTAAATGTTCTATATTCCAGCTACTAATATCCGCACTAAACATGTTTTCCAGGAACTAGTGATTTCATCAGTTTAACTGACGTCTATTTACAATATAGAAAGTTTAGTCAGCGAGGTTTTTATAAATATAAGGTCCCGGCTTCAAAGCTGTTGTCGCATATAACGCTTGGCATACGTCCAGCTTACACGGAAGTCACGTTTTTTATGATTCAGTATTTAGAATTGAGCTTAATGTAATTTAAACTGGACCACCTTATTAGCCAGCTGACCAAACAAACATTTCAATTTTACTTCTTATTTTTGCATAACTAAAACTATATCACTGAAACTTTTTGGAGCTTACTTGAATCTATTTTAAAACCACTCATTCAAGTTATTCTTTGTTATATACAAGGTGAGGCCTTAGCTATACTAAGACATTTGATTCGAAATTCAAAAATTTGTTTTTAAATTTCTTTATTAAAAGCATTGACAACTTGTTTGATAAAGTAAAATTTCGATCAACTTAAATGTCACTGTTAAATGTCGGTTAAATCTTCTAGTAGCCTAAATAGGGATTTTGAACCAACTGCGCTACTAGGAACAATAAAGTATTTACTGCAAATATGGAAAAGCTATTGTCTGAGTAAATAGAACACAAAATGAAGGGAAAACGCAGACCACTATTGCCTTAGAAATAAGATAAAGTAATAGATAAACCAGCTTAAAAGTTTGCTAAAATTACATAAACTAGCATTAGTCATGATTTGATTTGCAAAACAACTTTTTCGTTTGGATTAAGTCTTGATATTGCAATAATTGTAACACCGACTTTTAGCGGAATTTGGGCAAGAAATTAAAAAATTTTCTTAATCGCTTAAGAAACGTATTTACTCCCAAAAATTTGTACCAACGTGAGTGAGTTATAGCCTGTTTCGTTTCGGGTATCATTATGATAGGGGTATTATGCACTTGTGTAAATATTTATAACGCTAAAAGTAATGGTCGGAGATCCACATTCAAGCATACCAATCGACTCAGAATCACTTTCTGAGTCGATTGAAACGTATCCGTCCGTCCTTCTGGGTGGGTGCCCATGCATTCTGTTAAACATCCTACATGTTGCAATTCTTAAGATATTCTGATGACATTTCACAAGGTACAGGCTTATATTTTCAAACTTAAATAAAATTTTTATTAAGGGCATTGAACGAGAAAACGGAAGATGTCTTCCGTAGAGCTTAACACACTATTCAAAACGGAGCCTTGTGTTATTCGCCACACGCTGCAGTATACTTAGTTTAATTAAGCTGGTTTCACGACGAATATTTACCTTTAAAGCTACAAGAGATTGTCATTGTTAACCCTCTCTTTGAGGTAGCCCGATAAAAAACCAATGGAAGTTAGATCAGGTGACGTCGGTTGCCCTAAAATGTCCCCAAAAGCGGCTAATTAGTTTCTGGGCCAAATTTTTTCGAAGAAAATTCCGCGAAGCTCCGGCTATGACTGCAGTAACCCATTCCTGTTGAAACCCCGCGTGTGAAGATTACAATGGATGAGCTCGCAGGTATGGCAAAAAGAAATTCTGAATCATACGTCGATAATTTTCGCCGTTGACATTTGTCGCCCTGCCTAGAAAGTTTTTGAACAAAATCTTCAGTTGTCTCATTTGTCGATGAATGACACGAAATAGTTCCACTGGGGCAACACAAAGGTTTTTGGAGACCATTATAGGCAGTCTTGCTTGTTGACAGCCACGTCAACTTCGTAGCCTCGTCGCTCCAAAAAATGGTTGTTTTGTTAATGGTGGTGCTAAGGTAGGAAAAATTGTTGACTATTTCAAAGTGGAAGCTATCAACTTCCATTGTCTGCCAAAGTCTACTGGACGTCTTGTGCGTTGACACCATTAATTTTATCTGGTCGTCTGATTTTTATACCAGACCCACTTTGTGCTTCTTTGTGAATAGTGACCCAGTTTTATTCCCATTTGTGTCTTGTATAACTTTTTCTATGAGGATGTTAAAAACATGACCAGAAACGCTGCCTTTTTATTTTAAACCTCGTTTAGTACTAAAAGGCTCAGAGATATACCTGCCTATCTTAACTGATGATTGCCTATCAGTTAAGGTTATCCGGCAGAGATGTACTAGTTTCGCAAGGTATCGCTCTCAGACTCAGACATAGCTTGAAACAACTTTGAATATATGGGGCTGTCGAAAGCGGCCTTATAGTGAATAAATAAAAGGTATGTGTTGATTTTTCTTACTTGGGTCTTTTTTAGGGTTTGGTGTGGTGTGTTCATCTGGTCGATGGAGGGTTTGCTATGTAAAAGCCATCTAACTGCCTCATTAAATTGTAATTTAAATCTTTCACCCAATATGCTGGATAGAATCTTATAGCTTATGGGAAGGGGACTCGTTCACATACTGTTTTGTCTTTCTTTTTGTGCACAAAACCTGAAACACTAATGTTCCAATCCTCGGGTATGCTTTCCACTAGCCAGATTGTACAAAAATCTGATACATACGCCTCATCAGCGTTTCGCCTTCGGTCTTCAACAGTTCAGTTGACAACCCATTATCTGCTGCTGCCTTGTTATTTTAAAGCCAGGTAACTGCAATTTTGACAGGATTGAGTGCGATAGGCACTCAATACTGTCTTCAGGGATGGGCTTTTTGTGGTACCTTCATCGTCGCTACTTTCATATCCTCAGCACACTATCTGTATCAGCCATTAGATTACTTTCTTCTTCTTTGCAGGAGAATATGCCTTTACCTAAAGTTTCAGTTTGATATTTTGCTCATTTTCTGTAATCTCTTTAGACATCTACGTCTAATTAGTACTTAATGAAGGCAAAATACCCATTTAGCTAAGCTCTTTAAAGAAAACTTTCCTTAGAAGATAATAATGTAATAAGACAAAAATCTCTCCATATTTTCAAAATTTACAAAAAATTAACGATTTTAAATTTTAATATTTTTTATCAATAAATGGAATGCAGTTCTATGCAAAATAGTAAATAAGTAAAAACACAATAAAATTAAGCCCTCGTACGTGTCTATTTGATATAAATGAAGATAATAAAAAAGAAGTATTTTTGTTCTGCAAAGTTATTCATTTATTGAAAATGATTCATTTGGTGTCCTAAAATTCACCCTATTTTTATTGCTTTAACTTATGAGTGAATTTCAAACATCCATGTAAATGTGCACTTGTTTCTAATGTTATTTAAAAAAACAGATTTTATTTGTTAATTTAATCTTATTTTCTTTCACTTGTCATACACATAATTTATTCTTAATTTTTTTTTTAAAACGCTATTTCCTTTTTGATATAAAATTAAATTTAAATAAAAAATATTGGCAGTTTATCTGCCAAGGCATAAAGTTGGTCATTTAGTACCCTATAAAAACATATATCTTAGAGTTTAATTTCAAATACATATAAATACTCCAACATACATTCTGACATTAATTATTTAAAGTAAAAAGTGATATTTGTCATTCTTTTGGCTATCGTCTTATGTACCCCTACCCCCTAGAGGGTGTTGTTAAAAGCTTATTTTTTTTAATTTTTTAAAAATAGATTAAATGGGGAAATAATATATAAATTATGTTACTTGAGTATATTTAAACTATTTTTTGTATCCAGTTACCATTATGTGCAAATAATGTCATATTATGTTAATTTTTAGGGTATACTGTAGTCGAAGTCACCCCTATATATTTTCTATTTGACAGATATTTGTTTGATGGAGCTGTTATATTTTTTTTAATATTCCCTTCTTTCGGTTTTTTTAAATTTTGGAGTAGACAGAAACAATTCGAAATGTAATTTATCATTGCGGTGGTAGTGATAAAATGCAATTGAAATTGAATTTTTCCATTTATTTCCCATTCTCTTGACAAGACCAATATTTACCATAAAAAGCATTCAATTAAATTTTTTTCCAAGGGTCTATTTATGTTTAAATGTTATCTTATTTAAAGGCTGCTGTAAATCTGTTCAAAGTACATACATTTACTATAATTTTTGTGGTTTAAACTAACAAATGTAAAAAAGTATATTTTTTTTAAAACAATTAGTAAAAATGGATTAATATATTGTATCGTAATGGATAAACTAAATTAGTTACAACAAAAAGTTTTATAACAAAATTAAAATTAAATTGAAACATAAAATATTTTTATGTGACATTTTATTTATGATTTTGTTTTATCTTACTAAAGTGTTATTAAAACCAAGATAAACGCTTTTTGAATTAAATTAAAACTTGTGTTTAAACAATAAGAAAAAACGTCTTAAAAACATTAAAATTAAATTGTAACAACTTTATCAGCAAGTAAACAAAGTGCAAAAATATTTAAATTTGTGTTGATATAAACATATACAAAAAAACAACACATTCTAAATTTAAGAACTTTTTCTTGAACTTATCCAAAATAGTACTTGAAGTTTTTAAGTACAATCCGTACCTAGTTTTTTTTAAATCAAGTCGAGATTACTTCAAAAAATCAAGCAGAAAAAAATTAAATACTTTTTTTATATATTTTAATATTTAAGAAACAAAATGTCTCGATAGCCTAGATAAACAAAATATCTTGTAAAAGGGTTAGTTTTAAAAAATGTTTCTTTATATTTATTGAAATTTTAATTCTTTTGACATTAAGTAGATAAACTTAGACTAATTCACATATTTGTGGTATACGTTGTGACGTATTTATTTCCTTCATTTGTTAAATACATCATTGTTTCCAAAGGATCATATCCCATTACGCTAATCATATTAACAGTTGCTTTGCCATTTTTTAATCAAAATTTTACTTCTTTCTAAGCCTGTTTAAGATTTAACTTTTATTAGGCTTTTTTGCTTTATATATTTTATAATTTTTTAACAGTCTCGTGGAACTATTTTTACCGTTTATACTCATCGAACAAAAAGTCGCCCATATTTTGTCTATTGAATTTTTGCATAATCCTAGCGATTTTATTTTAAATTTTGATCAAAAATCGCCTAATACAAAGCTTTTCATTTTACACATAATCTTTCTCAGTTAATTCCTTGCGTATTAGCGATTGGATATCAAACAAATCTTAAGAACATTTGAGTTATAACTGCTTTGGAATCTTTGAATTATATTTTCTTTTTTTTTTAATATTTTTTATTATCGGAAGCCTGTTTATGTATAAACAAGTAAAATGCTTTTGTATAATACCAGCTACACGCAACGAAAATGCGTGAAATGCAGAAAATGTTTGGTGATTTAAAAATTCTATGTAGTTTGACAATCCAGCTGTAGTAAATGCAGGAGCGAATATTAATTTTTGGAAAGTAAAATAATTCAAACTCAAAAAACAACATTAATTGGTAAGCCAAACACGAGCCCCCTATTTCTTATTTCAAATAAATTTGGTCTTTTGAATTCTGTTAATAAAATCGTTCTTTTTCAAATATATCAAAAAAAATTAATATTTAATTATTTGTTAGTTACGGTCTTTTGAATTTTATGTGACGACATGTGGAAATTTTTCAATAAAACTTGATTTTAAGCTTAAGGTTTTGGTTGCATATTCATTTTTTTATTTTAGCACAATTCCTTTTAAATTGCAACAAAAATTTTAGCGCTTTAGTAAGTACATCGATGCGTATGACTTATTTTTATTTAAAACAAAATTTATCATACGCTTTAGCGGTTTATTCCAATTGAAGTGACATCTATCATTTGAATGATATAAGGCCGATTTTACATAGATAATGAAATTTTTAATAAAATCACTTTCATGAAATTTCATATTTCTAGGCGAAGGATGTAGCAAATAAAGCTTCTTATTTCCCAATTCGCTACCAATTCATACCAGATGTCATTATGGCGAACCGTAAACGGTAAAATACATATTGATAGGATTCTTATTTCAACTTTTTAAAGTATAAAAATTTGCTCATTACATTATATTTATCAGACAATTCTAATATCATTATTTCCAAATAATAAGTTTTTTGCAATAAAAAAAGGAATTTAATAACAATAAGCGGAAGTTAGAAATAGTGAAATAAGAACTGTCTTAGAAATAAATATTATAGTTATCAGAAATTATTATTATTATTTTTTAATTAATTGTATTATATTTAACGTTAATTGTTGGTTTTTAAGTTAAAAAAAAAAATTTTCAAAAAAGTCCAAAAATTTCGTAATAAAAATCAAAAAATTTTATTAGAAATAATTAAAAATCAAAAATTTAAAAATCACTTGGTTTACCAAAAATTTTGTATAATTCAATCAAGATGGCTTGGCTTTTCAATGTATCCTTGTATATGCTTAGAACATATTTATTACCTACAGTCAGTGATATTATTCAATATCTGAATAGAAATTGGAACCATCAATTTACTTTTAGCTCAGAATTTATCAACAAATTATTTAAATTACTTAAGCCTATATTCTGCATTCACGTGTATAAAACAATGAAGCATAAAAATATTTATATACCTAACCAACGAAATTGTCAAAAGCATGTGTCGAACTAATATCAAGAGCATGTGTCGAAAAATACAAAAAACTCGTTAAATGTCAACGGCATGTCATAGAAAGCCAGTGTCAGTCCAATAGCAATATTAACAGCATGACAATAATGAGGATGTTGTTCAATATCACCACTAACTACTTATCTACATGAATATGAATGATATGTGTCCAAATGAATATAAGTGCTTGTAAAACATTGACAAGGACTATTCAGTTATCTTCACAACTACATATGCATAAGCTCACTTATTATATGGCCAATTTGATTGCAACTGTATCACATAAGCCGAAGCGAAAAAAAAATAGTCAGACAAGGTCGATCAAAGTATATACTACACAAAATATTTGCGTTACTAACATTCAGTATCGATGCCAACATATATACATATATTCGATTTTATGTGTGTTATGTTTTAAAAAAATGTAGCTCATACATGAACAAAGTGACAACAATTTTAATTAAAAAAAAATTATTGACAGTTTACAAACAACTTAAAAAGAAAAATATTATTTAATGCAATTTTTAGTCACAATTTTTTCAATATTTCCTAACAGATTTAAAAATTTTTAAAAAAAAATGAAGGCAAAATGTCCCTTATATTTACGAATAAAAAAGATACGCATTGATAAATATTTTTGTTAATATGGCAGTACGTATTTTATTTACTTATTTCTAAGATAAAATGATTAGTAACTTTCTTGACCAAATTGTGTAGGGTAAACACAAACGCACGTGTTATGAATATTCATAATAGATACTTTCAAAGAATTTTGAAAATATTACGAAAAACATGGTATATTACTGACAATTTCTGCTTGTTTTGAAAATAATATAAATAGTTTCGCTTAAATAAAATAATTCATATATTTTCTGTTATTAATAATAAAGTATGTAATACATTTTTCAAATCTAAAACTACTCTTGAAAAATCTTTCTACTTTAGTAAAGAAGTACGAAATTTCTTAACAAATAAGAATGCCAATTTACCTCTTCGAAAGGGCTTAACTATTTTCAACTATTTTACCCTATAATATTTGGTTATGTCGATTTTTTTTTTAAATTTGAGAAAGATTAAACTTATGGAACCATCGTCAGTAACACTTATTAATTTAGCATAAAATAATTTAATGAGATTTTGCAAAAAAATTTATTTTTGTAAGAAATCAAGTCTGTTCAAATGGGTCATAATTTGTGTATTACTTTACGTAGCTCCACGCATGGGATTTCGGAATAAGCTTTATGCACTCCAATTGCCTCAAATATAACTCTCTGTTGAAAATATTTTTCGTCAGTTTTTGATATTAATTATCATGAATTAAACAAAATTTGGCTATGGACAGTTTATATTTTTTCGCAGCTTTTATATAAGCCCTTCTTCAAAAAATCACACTGAATCGGAAAATATTATTATATTGGTATCGAGATATTTTTATGTACATGACTAACACTTTTTGAGCCTAAATAGTCTATTTTCGAAAAACGATCCTACTTTGCCATTGATAAATATTGGCTTATATTTTCAGAAGTAACAGAGTTTTTAACTACTAGTCCAGACGTAAGGTAAAGCCTGAAATACCCCTTATATCCCAGTGGTGCAGGGACTTTGAAGATGGCAAGCGAATGTGATGCATTTTTTTTTGTTTTTGATGAAGTCGTGGAAATAAGTAGCCTCTCAGCAATTGCATGGCTTTTATGATTAAAAGATAAGAGGCTTAACCTGCTGCAAAGAAATTCAAGTATGATGTATAAATTTAAAAATAATAATTTGGATAGAACAAGGAGAATGACAACCCTAAAACAAGAGGGACAACTTTATTAACTCTTAAATTTGCTTTATTTTAAAAATAATTAAAGATTTTGACTTTGAACCCGCCACAAAGCAATTTTGATGCGATATATGTACACATTTAAAATTTGCTGGGGTCAGGGCAAGGATAGGACTTAACGGTAACTCACTAATAAATGGACCAAAAAAATTAATCACACTCAAACCTACCGCAAGTTGGTTTTTTTATTTTTGTTTAATTTTAAAGAGCAAGATAGTTTAACCAGATCACCAGAAATACAAATAAATCAATCTGGAAATATAAAAAATTCCGCAGATCCGAACATAGTTTTTTGGGGACACAAAACTTTAAACTTGGACTTAGTAAATTTTGGTTTGGTTATTTGTCCCAAACTAATTAATGATTTGCAGAATTAAAAGTAAATTAAATATATCTTAAAGACAATATCTTTATTGAAACAAATTTTAAATATTCACCTTCGAATGCCCTGGAAATTTCAATTAATTTAAATTTTGGTGATGTCATCTTGTGGTTTGCGCAGTGTAGGCTTAATCGATTCCATTTTTTTTTGTTTGATCTTAAACTTTTTAAGAGTATGAAGTTTGATTTCTCATATTGGAATGTTGCTAATAGTATCTGATCAAAAGATGTTTGGTATGCGACGTAGATGCTGGTTTACTGGTACTTGCAAGGTATTCCATAGCCGTGTAACAGAACAGATTTTACATAGCCTTTAAATTTGCTGCCTTTTATGTGTGTGAAAAAGTAACTAAACAGAAAATTATAAATTACATTTGAATTAAGGAATTTTTTTATTCGATTAAAAAATTTTGACGCTACAACCAAATTTTTAAATACAATTTAACAAATTAAATTAAAGATTTTAAAAATTTTAATTAACAAATATAAAAATAATTAATCGATTTATTAAAATAAAGTCTAAAATTAAAGAATTAAATTAAATTATTAGTTGAATAAATATTTATTTTAAATTAATTTTTTATATTTTTATATTTATTATTATTAATTTTTATTTATTTGTGTTTATTTAATTTAGTTATATAAATTATGTCTTCATTAGTTAACGCAATTTTTTTTTTTCATTACTTTCGTTTACTTACCTCTACGTTATAAAATTCAACTAAACTCACCTTAAATAAAATAAACTAGGCATAACAAAAAAAAAAGAAAAAACCGAACAAAAAAGAAAATAAAAAAGACTTAAAAATTAAAGAACAATAAAAAACAACCAAAAAAAGTTATGAATGACGCAATGTAGCATTGAACTTGGCATCTTCTGATTGTCATTCTGAAATTTTACCTCCAGAACACAGAGGCATTGAGTTTCTTAAATTCTTACTTAAATTAGTGTTGACGTTTGTGTTTTTGCATGTGCTGCACGCTACTAAAAGCGAGTGCATAAAATCATTCGACATCCTATTCAATTTTTTTTCCTTTTTTAAGAAATCTTTGTATAAGCATTATTGTTTTCATTCGTTTTTAAATATAAATAAATATTTAATTGTGGCAATTACACTTTTAGTTAAAACCTGTATATAGTTTAACTATTGCTTTAATTGAAAAGTTGTTTGGAATACATTTTCTGTTTGAACTCATAAAGTATTTAGTTTATAAAATGCTTGTCTAGCTTCTTTAATAAGGTAGCAGAATGTCCAACGGTAACTTGTTGAAAGATTGTGAAATCCATTCTTATGGTTTTAGTTTTCGAGATATTTTTCTTTAGACCAGTTTTCACTACCTAAATAACCATCTTATCTTATTTATGTTACATGCCTTAACAAATGTTTTTTCGGAGATAAATGTCAACTTATGATACTTCTACGCCTGCAAGTGACGTATTCCGTCAAACTGTCAATGGCTAGGTTGAAGAGGAGAGTAATAACGCGCATCCTTGTTCAACTCGAATATTTTTACATATTTGTGTATTCAGTGACCTTTTATAAGCAATACGACAGCAGGGATTTTTATATAGGGACTAAAGAAGAGATACTTATTTACATTGAATGCATATTTACTTCAATGTGCTCCCTAGCATTATTAGGTTGATTGTGCCAAAGCCTTTTTTCGTCGACTTACGTTAGATAAAACGAAGATCTTTGTTCATAGGTTCGCTTTGCTAAAGTTTCTAAAATATTTTCATAAACTTAATTCAAAATTGGTGAGATCGAAAACCAGTCCCCTTATTACATAACTTCCCACTGGATCCAGGGTGCTGATAAGACAAAATTGTTTTTTTTTTTTCGGAAGAAAAAATTTAGACACTTGTTGGTAGTTCGGAGGAGGTTTCCTTTTTATTTTTGAGACCATTTTTACCTTTATTACTGATGAAATTTATCGGAAGAAGCGATGCAAGCTAGTGGCTGATGCAGAATTTTTTTAGATGTCACGATGTATCAGCTTTTATCAAGAATATTTTCCCTATTTTGTTTTAATTTAAAATATTTACATCTCCAAAAACAAACACCCTGTATAAATGCAATAATTATGTTCACCTGACAGTAAACATATAGTAGTGGCCAATGATAATTACCTGCTACTTTAGCCAAAAATATTATCAGTATCAATTCAGGGTATGCATTTACGTTCATTTATTTAATGTGGGTTTTTTTTAATAACATACGTATTAATGTCAATGGTAGGTAACTCCTTTCAGAAATTTTATTCCCTGAAATATTTTTTGGTATTTGAAATGCAAAAAAAATTTTTTTTAAACGCTGCAGCATATGTGTGTGGTTAACATTGGCAATCCATATGGAATGTTTTGAATTCCTGCACATTTTTTTGGTTTTTTTCTCTTTTAAGTAGTATTTTATTTTGATACTGTTTCTGGCCTAAAATTTCAAAATGAATTGGTGTTTGAATGAAATAATACAATGAAGGGTGAAGGATGAATGTATCATAGACACAAACACACACATATATGAAGAGGAATATGAACAAATTGTTTACATTTTTATACTCTGTTGGTTTATTTTTGTTGTTATTATTGTTGCTGTTGCCCTTCACTCTGAGAGTATGAGTATTTATCACATTTTTCATATTTGAACACGCTCTCACGTTTTTACTAATCCATAACACCGTGATTGAATATGCAGTTCAGTGTATGATTGCATTAATTGCAATTTGTACGTCTGTCTGGCCCTTTGTCTGTCTTAAGGGTTATTTCGAATTCATTGACTGAATGGAAATAAATTGGCGCAAGTATGTGCAAAGTTTGAATAAGTGTAAACAGTAGTGATCAAAATGTTTGGAATTAAAACGACGTGAATGGGTTGAACTGATTATTCTTTTTTAAATGACTTATTTTATTTTTTTTTTTTAGTTTTTGAACTACTTAAATTTTGTGTTGAGTAAATAGAAAAAAAAATCAACTCCGTTGCTCTAAAACAATGAAAAGTTTCATATTATATAAGTGTTTAAAATTGAAGTATTGAAACATTTGCAAATATCTTTTCTCTTGCCCTTAATTTTATAATTAATGCAAGGTGGGCCAATAGTAGTCATCCGATGTTGTTTGATTCTAATTTTTTTTCTGAATGAAAAACTTCGACTTTGTTTTTTGATTATGTTTGCCTCAATCTTAAGAATTTTATTGGCAAAATCGAGGAGATGATATCGGCTAAATGGGCTAGTTTTATAGCATTTTTCACCACTTTAGCGAGAACACTTGTGTCGAATGTTAACTTTGAGGACTTCCAGGGTCTCAGGCTTCTTAATAAAAACACGGGACTTCAAGAAACGTCACAAAGAAGTCTGGAGCGGTTAAATCGGGGTTCAATGTAAGTTACCAAAACGAGAGATGAAGCAACCTGGGAACACCGCCTTCAGAATATCGGTTGTGGCTCGCGCAGTCTGTGCCGTTGACCCGTCCTGTTGAAATCATATGTCTTCTAGTCCAATATTAGTTAATTGCGGTAAAAAACTCGGCTAACATTGGCCTTTTGCGCGCATTGTCCACTGTTGTCGTTTGACCAGCGGCGTCCTAGAGAAAAATGGTCTGATGATTCCTCCAGCGTAAACAGCGCACCATACAGTCACTTTGAGCGGGTGTAATGGCTTCTCGTGCATCCCTCGTGGGTTCTTGATGCCCAAAAAGCGATACTGTTGCTTGTTTAAGGTTGAAATGAGCTTCGTCGCTCATTATAATCTTAGTTGAAAAATCTTCCACTTCGGCCTCGAGATTGAGGATGGCTTGGGCGTAGGTTACTTACAAAGGGAAGAAAATAATGGTGATCAGAAATAAATTTAAATTTAATTTTTTCTATTTCAATTAGAAATGCATTGAAATTCTTGGTTTTAGCAGTTTAAATTTGGTGTTAAAATGGGTAACCTCTGGATGGTAACAAATACTGGTCTTATTCAAACCCAAAAGATTTAATGATTTTCAAAACTGACTTTTTCTTCAAGTAATTAAAAAAAATATATTCTTTTTCCAAAGCAATGATTTGCCGCAATATCCAAACTGTTTATAAAAGTGGGAACCCCCGCGTAACATCTGCCCGTGAGGACCAAAAAATTAAGAACTTTTTGCAAAATTTTCGAAAGCTTCTCAGAGAAGCTAAAACTGAAATTTTTAAGATGTCCACTATAAAAACAAGGTTTAATCAAAATGTAATTTCAGTTGCAAATGTTTTAACCACCACGGTAAATGCATGTAATGAATACAGATTTCGCGGATTAAAAATGTATTGTGCTGAATATTTTACAATTTTTGTTTTATTTAATGACGTTTTTAACACAAATATTACAACAATAATATTACAGGCATCTGTGAAGTAATTCCTCGAAATTTTTGAATAGTCGTAATATAAAATATGAAGAACTGTTTAATGATGTAATAAAACAAATCTGCAAAAAAGCTTAAGATAATAAATAATTGCTACTGAAAGACTTATTTTAAGGCAGAAAACTTAGCTATTCAATTGAGTGGCCCTTAAGGGTATATTTATTGAAAATATGCATCTCCATGCTTAACGAATTTAATTGACAATTAAAGTCTAGTGGTCCCTTATACAAAAGACGATAAGTGGGCTATTGAAATGTAACAATTTAATGATAGCTTTTCGTAAAGAAGCTTTGAGAGCGATAAAAAAAATTGTTACTTCTTTAAAACTCTATAAAAACATGACTTTTTTTAATCAAGTGAATTCACGCCAACGTTTTTATTAGCAACTGCTTTGGCAACATGCATTGAAGTAATAATATTGTCAATTGAGGTTATGCAATGTTCCTTATTTTCAATTATTATTATATTTTAAACAAAATAAAATGATCTTACTGAAACATTTTCATTTAAAATATTGGCAACTTCATTTTTCGTGTAAAATAGTAAGACCCCGATTCGATTTAAATGTCATAATTTGCTTCCTGAAACACATTATTTAAAATGATTTTGAAAGACATTCTTAGCAATACGCACCCACAAACTTTCAAATAAAAATTTTCATATAGAAAAACTAAATTAAAAATATTATAACGTAAAAACCCCACTCTAAATTTAACTTTTTTAAGCTAAACTCGTTATTAGAATTTTGGAATATTATAAAAGTATATTATCATAAATTAGCTAATCTCGCCGCTGTTAAATGGAGAAATATATGCTGACTGGTACTCGAAAAAATTTTCATTAATCTTATAAATAAAAAAAAAGAAATATTATTTCTTAGTTGCAAACACTTATAACTCAAAAGCGGCTGGAGTGGCTTTAATGAAACTTACAAAAAAGACATTCCCGATATCTCCGAAGAGGCTGTAGGCAATTTTTCTTTGCACTGGATATGGGGCAGAATGTGGCACCTCTCTTACAAATCTAACCTCTAAAATTTATTTATTTATAGACTATGAATCTGCTAGAGGCCAATTGGACTTAATATGGGGGGAACTAATGGGCATAGTACCTACCATACGAAAAAAAAACAACATCTGTTACAGTTGAAGTCTTAAATTTTTTTACAGATATTTATAATGTTAATGTGCGGATCTGAGCTGTATAAGGGTGGGAAAAGATAAATGGGCGTGGCACTTCCCATACAACGAATTTTTTTGATTATACTCTTGTTACTGCGAAAAAAGTACGTATATTAATCCTAACAAAAACTTATTTAAATAAGATTTTTTATTTAACACCTGCATCAATAATAATTTTTTAATCCTAAGATACTGAAATAATAAACAAAGTAATTTATGAATTAATGCCGTTTTGACCTAACATTTAAGTTTTATTAGAAATTAAACCAAAATGTCAACACATTGTTTATAAGTGTGTTCCAGAAGATTTCGTTCTAGTTCGGACAAATGAAAAGAAAATTACTCTTTAATTTCTTCAAAGTTACCAAAAGTAGCTGGACAAGTTTGTACAGGAAATTAAACAAGTAAGAGTGCTATATTCGGCTAGGCCGAATCTTATATACCCTTCACATTGGTCTTTAAATATACTCAGCCGAGTAATTTTGTACCGCAAATAATATAATAAAAAAACCTTGTGCGAGTTTTAAAGTCCATAGAAAAATATACAAAATTTTAACGTTCGTATAAATAATAGAAATAGATGAAGAAGGTTTGAGGTCGAGAGTTTTAAAAGTTTTCGACATTACTCATATTTAAAGGTTAATGAAACTTGGTAAATAATATGGGATATTCTAGTCCCCCTGCTCTTCTCCAACTTTTTCTCCAAAATGTATGAATTATTTGATTATTACTTTTTGTAAAATATTCGAAGTCGATAGCTGTAATAGTTTCCGAGATATAGCGTATCGAAAATTTTATTAAAATTGTTGATTTGTATGGAGCTACCCCTTCGTCACCCCCCATCCACAAATTGTTTTCTTCAGACCGTACCCCTTGATGTCCAATTACTTTTTGTAAAACATTTGATTTCGACATCTGTTATAGTTTCCGAGATATAGCATGTCGAAAATTTTAAAAAAACTGTTAATTTGTATGGGAGCTACCCCTATTTTTGCCCCCACTCAAAAAATTTTTTCTTTAAAGTGTAGGTCTTATCGTACAAATACTTTTTGTAGAACATTTTAAGTCGATAGCTATTATAGTTTCCGAGATATAACACATAAAATATTTCACCAAATTTGTGCAATTGTAGGAAAAATACCCCTTCCCCTTTTTCCATTATTTATGTCCCTACTTTAAGAGTATCCGTGTCAACTTTTGTGGCAAAAGTGACTATATTTACTGAGATATATAGGGATATATGCACGGATTTAGTCCTAAAAAAATGGGTTGTTTTGGGTTTTCGCTTATAACTCGGTCAATAGTAAACCGATTTTGCTGATTTTAAATAGCGATTGTTAGCGGGATATTTCTAACAGTTTGACACCAATAGCTTTTTATTGGACTCCGGAAACTTGATTTCAACAGACGGACAGACAGACAGACGGACAGATGGACATGGCTATATCAACTTCCCTATCTATAAGGATCCAGAATATATATACTTTATGGGGTCGCAAATGAATGAAAAAAAAATTACAAACGGAATGACAAAGTGATATATACCCTTATCACTATGTGAAGGGTATAAAAAAGCTATTATATCATACGCTCTCTTTTTTGCAGCGCTTTTGGGTAAGTTTGTGTCACTTTGTGTAAGATCGGACTATTTCGTTAAGTACCTGGGATGCAACTTCTTTTTAAAAATTTTAAATAATTATTTTTTAATTCCAGGTTATATCCGTTTAAAAATCCACAAAATAATGGATAACTGAACGTTTAAAAACCTGTTATTTTCTGGTAAAAGTTATGTGTTAACATAATGGCGATCTAACCCATACTTTCCTTTACGATCAATAGGGTTGTGTCCAACAAAGCGGGTCGTTTTTTAACAAAGCTAGTTTTAAATAAATAAAATTAAATTTTTACTACTCGTATAACACTTGCGACATTTCACTCAAAATTTTCAAAATTAAAATATAAAACACACATAATTGCATAATTTTTGTTTTACCTTTACACTCTGACTTGCAATTCATTTCAAATGCCATTTAATGGCAAAAATGCGAAACGGACGGAGAAAACAAAAAAAAACATTATCATCTTCAAATGAATAAATCTATTTAAATTGCAACATTCATGACCTCAGGGGCCATTCATCCTGGCGAGAGTATAATAATAAAACAAAATATAATACAAAGGAATGAAATGAGATACAAAAACGAAAACAGAAAAACAACAGTCATTCTATTTACAAAATTTTTATTGGTTTCACTTTACTTAACGTTAAAACATTATAAAATCTCTTTCAGAAAAGAAACACCAAAACTAAAAGGACAATCTGTTGGAGTGTTTTCCTTTTGGTTGCACTTTTTTCTAGCTTAGCTTTTATAAAATTTTTTTTCCCTTCATTGGTTAAATATGTTTTATAATATTTTCTTTTACCTACAGAACAAAAAAAGAAGGAAAGAAAACCCCAAAAACAAAAAACAGTAAAATGAAATAAACATATTGAAAATGGTTAAAACCAAAAACGAATGCTGCCGCTGCTAAATCATGGATGAAGTTAGCTTTGGCCAGAACATAAGTTGGGAATTATGCGACGAGTGTAATAGAATTGGAAAAAAATATTTTATAATTGCATTGTACAACCATAAGGAAACACTTAGTTTTCATACCATTAAGGAGTCAAGTTCAACAGCAAAATGAGCTGAATGGTTAACACCACAACAACAACTCAATTGAAGCTTGAACTTGACTGCCAAGAGAAAGAGTAGAAATTTTTGTTATTTTCATTATTTTTAACAGACGACGATGCGTTCAATGTTATTGAAAGGTTGTATGAATTTAAAAATGTGGTCACATCTTAAGGGATAGGAAGAAGAAGAAGGATAAAATAAAGGAAACAGTAAAGGAAATTGTGTTGATTGTTAGCTCTAGAGAAGTGTTTTTTGCGCTTCCTTAAAAATGTAACAAGATTTTCTAGACACAGTCGTATACAGGGTGGGTGAGTAGAATCTTCAAAACAAATGTAACAAGATGTTATTAATTTAAAACAAGTTCAGTTTAAATGTTAAATTGAAAGCTTTAGATATTTTCATTCTTACTTTTTAAAATTGTTTTGAACAGATATGACTATACCAAACCTTTTTATGATCTTATCTCTTAGAGTAGACCTATACTTGAAAATATCTAAAACCGTATTGATATTCTACACCTTTATCTACGCAAAACAGTCTAAATTAAGGAAAATTAATATCTTCTTAATTAAAAAGTCGATGAACGAACTAACGCCAAAAAAACATCGTACCCGTCACATTTTTTAAAACTTTTTACTTTAGAAATAATTATTCAAATACGATAAAAGACAAGTAAGAGCGCTATATTCAGCTGTGCCGAATCATATATACCCTTCACATTGGCCTTTCCAAACCCCGAACTTTTTTTATTTTTTTTTATAAAATATTTCTAACTATCTATTTTTTCTAGTTTTTTGACCTTTTTAATGTTAATAAATAAGAATATTTTTTTTAGCTTTAGGTCTATTTATATGTTTATTTTTTTGCAAAATTTTTTCAATATTTCGCCACTCCGTTGTGTGGCATCATCAGAAGGTTATTTCAGTTATATATTAAAGTTGTTATTTTGGTTTTAAAATTAGCTTTTGGCTTTTCGAATAACGATTATAATTAAAAAAAAAATTAAAAAAAATAAACATATTTTAACCCTCTAAGGGTGACTAATGGAAATTGTAGGGATTTTTACTCAAATTTTTTTAAATTTTGTATAGCAACCCCCTTAGGGGGGTGGTGATAAGGGATAAGTATATTCTAGGAAAATGTTTGTAAGAAAAATTAGTTAAAGTCAGTGCTACATTTGACGTATCCATGGGCACCCTGAAAACTGCAGGGGGGGATTTATTACAATTTATTCAAGTTTTGTTTTCCAGCCCCTTTACGTGATGGAGATAGGAGATATGTTTGTTTTAGAAATATTATTGGAAGTGGAAAATAATAGGGATCTGCGATACTTTTTATTTCTTCAGGAGCGACTCCAGGGAGGTTGTACGGGCTTTTACCATTCTTTTTAAATTTTGTATGGCAACACCCTTAGGGCGTAAAAATAAGGGGTAAATATATTCTAGGAGCATGTTTGCGAGGGGAAACTAAAGATGGTCGGGAATACACTTTATTTCTCTACGGCGTTTAGGGATGTGATGGGCGTTCCTTCAACATTTCTGTTAATTTTGTATGGCAGCCTTCTTAGGTAATGGAGATAGAGGGTAAATATGTTAAGGACAATGTTTGAGAGAGAAAACTAATGGGGGCCTTTGATACATTTTATTATACCAGGGGCGACTCCGGGGATGTTGTAGGGGTTTTTACATTTTTTTTTTTAATTTTGTATGGCAACCCACTTAATGTTCATTTATACCATACCACAGTAAACAGCTGTTCGAACCAAACTTGTAGGAAACCAATTGAGTTTTGGTTTTTATGGCAACGGTCATAGTTATGGCGTTATGGTAAGTCACATATAATTGAATTTTTAGGACGTGGAGATAGGGGGAAAGTATATTCTTGGAATATATTAGCAAAAGGTAAATAAGTTTGGGTCGGTCTTACATTTTGCCTTTGTAGGGGCACCGTAGAAGCTGTGAGAACGATAAAAAAAAATCTTTAAAAAAATTAGACTTTGTATGGCAACCTTGTTAGAGGGTGAAGGTAGAATGTAAGTATGTTGCACAAAAATTTTTGAGGAAAAAAATAATGAGATTTGGTTTTACATTTCATATTTTCGGGGCAACTCCGGGGCAGCTGCAAAGGTTTTTATGTTCAAATTTTTGAGAACTAGACACAGGTAGTCTTGGTTTTGGCTAATATCTCGGTCAGTTATAAGGCGATTTTGCTGGATTTCAACAGCGATTTGCCCGCAGATATTCCTTATAGTTTTATTCCATATATGGTTCTATGCAACATCGTGAGGCTTGAAAAAGTTATAACCATAACATGGACAGACGGGCAGACGGACAGAGGGACAGACAGGCATCGTTTAATGTAATTCCTTATCTTTAAGAATCAAGAAAATTTATTCTTCCTGATATTGCAGATGGATATCAAAGAAAATACAAATAAAATGACCAACTTATATATACCCCTATCACTTATTTAAAGGGTATTAAAATACTTTAAACTGCCTTAAAAATCAAAAAGTTAAAGCCGTTCTCAACAACTATTGGCGCAACTCGATTCTAAAGTCAAAATTTTTTTAAGTTCTTATTTGTAAAATCACAGTGAGGTAGAGGCTTCCAATTTGCATACAAAGTCATAAAAAACGATGACGTTAAAATATCAAAACAACAATTTTAATTTTTGTAGGTGCACCACCGTCTTTTGTTTTACCTCGGGGACTATGAGATGGAGAGCCTTGCTCAAATTTTACTCTTTTTTCACAAAATTTTGCACATGGGCCTTGCTTTATGCCACCAATATTTTTCATTTATGTTTTTCACAAAGTCCCCATACACACTTGTTGTCGGGTAAAATATAGTCAGACTTGACCGACTATTACTTTTTAAATGGTTTTTTTTTTATTTTTGCTTTCACTTTAAAAACATCCAAACAGCATTTAGAACAACATGTTGCTGGTCATTGTCGATTAGTCTGGTGGTCGTTTTGTTATTGTTATTTTTATTTCACAATTTTTTTCTTTTTATTGTTCCTCCTTTTCTCTATTTTATATGTACTTTAAATGCAAATCATAAAAACGAAATTAATGTGGCAAAAGCATAAAAGCCAATTCAATACAAAGGCAAACTAACAGCCACTACAATAACACAAATGCCAATATCAATGATATTTACAAAAATAAATACAACACTAACAACGGAGAGAAACAATATTTATTCTATTAGATTTGAACAAGCCATATAGAAGACAAACCCAAAATGACATCCACAAATGTTTCAGCGGTAAAAAGCTAGGGGCAGCCGAGCCACATACAACAACATCCACAGGGGACAAAAACAAGTAAAAAGCAACTTGGATGAGGTAAACAAATTTACAATTTTGTATCATATTTAATGAATGGGGTTTTTAGCACTGAAATCTTCGTGGATAAAAAACATAAAAGATTGCCACCTTTAAAAGGGATTTTTTTATAACAAGTTTATGTATGGACGTTATAAAAATAATGCACATTAGGGTAATACAAGGATTAAACATAAATGCTTAATCTGAAGCTGGCTTATGCAAAAAAAAAGTGGAGAAGTCAGCTACGGAAATAAAGTGAAGTATTTCTCACCTCAATTGGATTTACTTTCTTGGGATAAAAAAAGGAATAAAGTCGAAGAAGGTTATAAAAGAGAGATTCAATAGTCTTGTCGCTTCAAAAAGCAACCACTTATGTAAGCGACCTTAGTCTGCTGATATAAAAAACCAAATCGAAACATTGTAAGTGTCAGACAAAAACAAGTAAGAGCGCTATATTCGGATGTGCCAAATCTTATATACCCTTCACATTGGTCTTTTAATATACCCAGCCGAGTTATTTTGTACTGCAAATAATATAATAAAAATACCTTGAGGGAGCTTTAAAGTCCATAGAAAAATATACAAAATTTTAATGTTCGTATGAATAATAGAAAAAGATGAACAGGGTTTTAGGTCGAGAGTTTTAAAAGCTTTCGACATTATTCATATTAAAAGGTTAATAAAAGTTGTTAATTTTTATGGGATGTTTTAGTCCCCCTGCTCCTCTCCAATTTTTTTTCCAAAATGTATAAATTATTTAATTATTGCTTTGTGTATAACATTCGAAGTCGATAGCTGTTATAGTTTCCCAGATGTAGTGAATCGAAAATTTCATAAAAATTGTTAATTTGTATGACAGCTACCTCTTTACCTGACCTCACCAAAAAAATTTGTTCTTCAAAGTGTAGACCTTTTTGTCCAATTTTTTTTTGTAGAACATTTAAAGTCGATAGCTATTATAGTTTACGAGATATAGCGCATAAAATATTTCACCAAATTTGTGCAATTGTTGGAAAACTACCACTTCCCCTGATCCTATCTGAAAAAAATTTTTCCATTATTTAGGTAACTACTTTAAGGGTATCCTTTCCAAATTTTGTGCCAAGAATAACTATACTTACTGAGATATATAGGGATATATGCATGGATTCTGTCCTGAAAAAATGGGTTATTTTGGGTTTTTGCTTATATCTCGGTCAATAGTGAATCGATTTTGCTGATTTTAAATAGTGATTGTCTGCAGGATATTTCTAACAGTTTGACTCCATTAGCTTTTCTGTATCTTTTATTTGACTCCGGAAACTTTATTTCAACAGACGGACAGATGGACAGATGGACATGGCTATATCAACTTCCCTCTCTATAAGGGTCCAGATAATATATACTTTATGGGGTCGCAAATGGATAATAAAGAAATTACAAACGGAATGACAAACTGATATATACCCTTATCACTATGATAAGGACACTAACGAAGAGTCTCATCTTCTTCGTTTTCCTCATAACTTCTATGAAATTAGTTAAAAAGCAGTGCGTTTCTCCTAAATGGCCTTGCCAAGCAGTGATCATTGGATCTCAGCCTTCCCGTGTCAGGATTGAAAAGACATTTTGATAGTCTTAAATTTAACCTCAGCTTATTAGACCATGTGCACTCAGCGAGCCTGCTAGTATACGTTTTCAAGAACAGTTTGTGGGAAATAAATTGAAATTCTAAAAAACTACAAGTCGATTCATCATCCAGTTTCTTGCTGCATTTTGCTAGTACCCAAATCAGAGTGATACAAGAATGCCCCACCGTGCAATTAAAGGAGCACCGGCAATCATGTGAGTTTTTTTCAATCAGGATTTCATTTTGACTTTTTAGAAAAGATCCTACTTAAACCCCGCTAATACTTTAATCTTTGTGTTCTTTACTTAAAAGCTCTCAGGAAAGGTCTTGTTGTTTTAAAAATATATTGCCCGTTGTAACTCGTACTTGGATGAAGATTTGGAGTACAAGGCCTGATATTTTTCCAAGTCGTACAGTGTAAAGACCAACAGTATATGTCACTTGGTAGCCAAGACAGGACATTTGCAGAAAAGTTAAAAGTCGTCTGGTCTTTTTGCGTCAACTTTCTTGTCTGCACAACACAAAGTGTCCCGAAAAGGAATCCAAAAAATACACCAATTTTATTATGGCTTACCAGGTAACAACTGCCTTTACCGTCACAAGAAGGCCGTTAGTTTTTAATCACTTCTAGAATGTGAATGAAGATTCCTCTCCAGCAAAATTGCGTTTGATAAAGCAATAGAACCGCAAAAGTGTTAAAGTAAAAGTAAAATTAAAAGTGGGTTTATTGAACTTATCTGGACCAAACTAAATAAATATAACATGGTCAACCTAGCCCTAACAGCATTGCTCTTAATAAGCTGGCAAGTAACGACATAGTAGAGTGCAAGCTGAGTGACAAAAGTGCCGCCTGTCTAGTGGCGAAAATTTCTTATTTTCGCGAAAAAACCTTTTATACAGTCGTAAAATACTTAACACTCAGACAGACGATATAATGAGTTTATTTTAACATCCTTCGAGTAGACGAGTAATCCTACTCTACAGCCCATCTAAGAACTCTCTGTGTAAGCCCCGGCCATAATATCCTGGACGAGATGAGCACCTTGAATTCTTTGTCAAAGCCAATATAGTGTACAGGGTTTCCCCCGGCAAGGTATACTATTTTGTTTGTTTATAATTTTGATTAAATGAAAAAGAATGAATCTTATATTAATAAATGTTTTTTTTAATATCAGCAACGATGTATGAAAGAAAATGTTAGATTTATATCCGCCTCTGTTAGCCTCACAAATACGAGTCCTTTTGAGCACATTTTCTATTACATTCTCATACATTTCACGTGGTACTTCAATAATTTCATTACGAATATTTTGTTTGAGTTGCTCCAGTGATTCTGGTTTGTTTGAATAAACCTTGCTTTTTTGTTATCACGACTAAACTATTTCCGGAACAGTCAAATAAGGCGACCGTGGAGGCCAATCAACATCCCCATTTCTTGAAATTACTTGTTGTGAAAAAGGTCTCGCAATAATCCCATTATAATTCTAGCTGTTAGCAATGTGGCACCGTTTTGTTGATATCACATTTAAACCAAGCCCTAAGGATGCATTTGTGTTATTAAAAAGTTTTCAATCATATGGCGATATCGCTTCCATTTGACAGTTACAATTACGCCGGTTTTGGTTTCAAAAAAGTAAGGCCCAAGGATTCCTTCTGACCAAATCGCACAACAGGCTGTCGTTTTTAGTGGATGCAAAAGTGACTGATAAAAAATTTAAAGATTTACATTGCCCAGAACTCACTATTCTGTTTATTCACATATTCATTCAAATGAAAATGTGCCTCGTCACTCATTATGATTTTTTCAAAAACAACACCGATTGTCATATGTACAGCGGCGTAAATGGTCTTCTGATAAAAACTCTTTTGTTAACTGTCTCTTAAATGGAAACAAATGCAATTCCTGTCCAAAATTGAGGCCAAAGTTTTTCTTTGGAGACAAGGCTCCTGTGCACGGCATCAAATTGAGGTTGATGAATTGTTTTGAACACTTTCTTGAGCAGCAGTAATGTTTTCAGCCGAGCTTGCTTTATGTTGGGGTCCATGCCTGGGCCTATCAGCTACCGTCCCTCTTTCTTCGAAATCATAGCCTACACGATAAATAACACGTGAGCTTACTGAATATTTTTTCATAAAAAATTTGCCTCGACATTTTTTTATGGCTGCCAAATAAGAACTGTCAAGACTTATGTTTACTTAAATTGCGGCAAAGCAAAGTAGTATACCTTGCCGGAAAACACCCTGTATAACATAGACAAAAAGTTAATCCTATGAGACAAGTCGAAAATACTTTAAACTGACCAAAATTAACAAGTTTTTTTTAACAATGTAAAAGTCTATTGATTGCCCTAAAAATATCTTAAATTTTAACCTTTCTTTTTTTAAAATTTCTTGTTATTCATATCTCTTACTTATAACAGCCTTCCTTTAAAAAAAAAATAGATTGACACCCCCTAATGCACATGTGAAAATAATTACCATTTTAAATGGAAATAAAAAGTAGCGGAAGTGATATTTTTGTAACAGAGAAAAAATAATATCTTCTTGTTTAACTGTTATATTTTTTATTTCAAAATCACATTTAAACGCACATTGTGCTACAACGTAAAAAAAAAGTAATTCCAAATGCGGACTGCCACACCGGCAACCATGGCACTCACACACTTTCCGCAAATGCAGTTTTGTTACACATTTACGCAGGACGTATAAAAATTCTAAAGAGACCTTTTAACAAAACTAAAGCAGTTTTTCACTGGCTACAATCAAAAAAAGTAAAAAAAAATAACATTCATACAAAAGTAAATCCTTTAACAAAAAAAAATAATGCCATTAGGTCCTCGTATATTAAATTGTCACGTGTTAGCATTTATGCGAAACGTGCAAAATGTAACATTCGCACATAAGTCTTTTTCCTTTACTTTTCATCAAAGAGTACAAATTATTTTACCTTTTCTCTACATTTTTTTCCATTTTTAATTTTTTTGGAAAAGTTACTTTTTTTCTTAGGGTTTCAGCTTTTGTATTATACTTCTTCTCTTTGCACCGGAAAGTGGCCATTATATTGTGTCATTTTACTCTTATTGCAACACTTTGTGTTTAGTGTTGCTTTTTCGTTTAAGTTTTTTTTTTAAGTAAAAGTATTTGTCGCCTTATTGTGAACAAGTGTTATGAATTATTAGTGTTTTTCAATGACTTTCTTTCCTGGACTTGTGTATCAATTTCTTGAACAGTTTATTATTTTATGGAGGACATATTGTCCTAGTGGCATGAAAATCTCTTCATAAGTGAAACGTGCTACGATTTATTTGCTGATTTTTTAACAACTTAAAAATTGGCGATTTGTGGATGCGATTATATTTAAAGGGAATTAAAGGAACAAAATATTTTAAAAAAGGGTAATAAAGTTAAGGTAGACAATAGCTGTTTGGCTTCCTATACAGCGTAGGACCCTAAAGGGAGATAAGCTGATTATGAGTAGAAAAATTAATATAAAACTTGCGGATCAAATTTTTTCGTTTTCGAAAAAAATTATTTTTATCTCGACGATAATATTGTTTTGTAGAATATGTAAAAAGCCTAGGTTTTTGAGAACAGTGCCTAATTACAAATCCATCGAAGCTATTTTAGTTTCAACCATCCTTAACAAAAGTTACAACATCAAAGCTGATGAATAAAACTTATAGTGTGGTTTTCAGTCAACTAACAGGCGTTGGAGTCCATACAATCACAATTGGTTTTAGCGGAATTTAAGAGGCTCTTATAACCTCGATTTAACCCTTGGACAAAGGTCGCAATAGCCGGTGGCCATGGACTTTAGGTATTCAGCAGATTTTTTTTTCCCGCGACCTTGGCACCCTTTGACCAATCCCCACCATTGAATCATACGACGTTTGAGTCAGATTCATAGGAAAAAAAAGTTGTGAATAAGCCCACCCACAACGATCTGCCAAATATTCATGTCTATCCTTTCGTCCGTATGATTACGGTCTATAATATTTGTCAGATAATACGTTTTAAAAAAGATTTATTTAAATTTTAAATATTTTTTGCAAAAACTTGAAATAAGGCCAAAAATTAAAGTTCAATAAGTTAACAGACAAACCTAAAAACGAACGGCAGGCGTTTTTTTGCTGTCAAAAATTCTCACCCAAATTTAAACACCACGGCAGTAATGTTTTGCAATTAGAAAATTCAATTTTGATGGAGCGTAAAGAAGCGAAGTTAGCTGCAAAAGAAAAAAAAACAATACATAAGTAAACAAATTCAAACATTATTTTGTCAATTATTTGTTTTAGTTTTTGGAGACAAATTAAATTCAGGTATTGTTTTGTTGTAATACCATTTCAAGCATAATAATTTTTAGTAAAAAACAAGACTGTGCCGAATTTTACCCTTCACATTGGACTTTCGAAATCCCGAAACTTTTTTATTTTTATCCATTTTTTTATTTATGAAAAATTTCTAATTTTTAAAAAGGGGGCCAGTGTCATATTATGATAAGGCAAGCTGTAGCGGGTTTTGCCCTATTTTTTTTTTAATTTGTAGGGACTCTTACTCAAATTTTTTTACAATTATGTATGGCAACCCCCTAAGGCGATAGAGATAGGGGGTAAGTATGTTATAGGAATATGTATGGGAGGGAAAATTAATGGTGGTCTGTGATAAATTTTATTACTCTATAGGCCACTCCGGGGAAGTTGTAGGGGTTTTTACTTAATTTTTTTATAATTTTGTATGGCAACACCCTTAGGGCGTCGAAGTAGGGGATAAGTATGTTCTAGGAATATGTTTGGCAGGGAAGACTTATGGGGGTCAGTCGTACACTTTATTTCTCTAAGACAGACTTTGAGGAAGTTGTGGGAATTTTTACATTATTTTAGTAAATTTTGTATGGCAACCTTATTATGTGATGGTAATAGGGGGTATGTTCTAGGAATATTTTTGTAAGAAAAAACTAATGGCGATCTGTGATACATTTTATTTTGGGGAAGCTGTAGAGGTTTTACCCTATTTTCTTAAATTTTGTTTGACAACCATGCTAGGGGCTGGAAATAGGGGCTAAGTATGTTCCATAAATATGTTTGGGAGGACAAACTAATTGGGGTCGGTCTTACATTTTACCTTTGTAGGAAAATCTTGGAAGCTGTGGGAGCGATTTAAGAAAAATAAACTTTGTATGTCAGCCCTGCTAGGCGGCAAAGAAGGTAGTAAGTATATATCAAAAAAAAATGTTCGTGGGAAAAAGTTATTTGGAATTGGTCTTAAATTGCACATTGTACGGGGCAACTTCGGATCTATGCGACATCGGGGGGCTTCAGAAAGTTGATTTAAACCATAACACAGACAGGCGCACACACGGGCATGGCTAAATCGAATTCCCCATCTATAAGGATCCAGAATATATACCTTATTGGTTCGCAAATGGATAATAAAGAAATTACACTTTTCACTTATGTGAAGGGAATTAAAATTGCCAGATTTTTTTTTTAGTTTCGCTCAAACAAAATTTGCTTCTTTTCTTTCTGCTCATATTTTAATTTGTCCGTAATAAATTTTTGTATATATTTTTTAAAAATAAAATTTTTCCAGGCAATTGATTAATACGAAAAATTAAAATTAAAATCTAAAAACTAAAATAGTCAATTAAAATATTTTGCTTAAAATCCTTTTAAAGTGGTGGGAGCATCACTCCACATAATGAAACCTACGTCCATTAGGTTGTACTTTGAAGTAGAAAAGTAGGATATGAGGAATGAGAAAGGTAAAGTATTGATACAAAAATTGAGGTACAATGATAAATGGCAAAAGTCCGAAGAAGTATCCTGTTAGCTATTTCAGATCCCTGGCGTACCCCAGCATCCCATTAAGTCCGAAAGTATTTGCCAACAAGAAACAAAGTTATTGGTTAATTTTTTTTAAGTTATTTAAAAAAATATTAAATTTTTATTAAATCAATTTTTTTAAAATTATTTTCAATATGCGTCGCTTAAATGCACTGGAAACAAATAAATTTACTCAATTCGAAATTTCTTTTTAACTCTTTAATATATATACTATTTTCTTTACCTTTTTAATTTTAGCAAACATCAAATTTTACTCTCTAGTTAATTAAAATACATTTAACTTAAACTGGCATCATAAATTTTCTACAAACAAACTTACCCAGTCCCTTCTCTTAATTTAGTGGTAAAAGAGTTCTTTAAAAATGATGTTAAAATTCTTTGCTTAAAAGTATATAAGTAAGACTGAACTAAATGTTTGGCTTTCTTTTACTTAAATTAGCTGTATTTATTTACTTGTTTGTAAAAAAAGACAAAAAGAAAAAGTTTAAAGAAAAAAGCAAAATTTACCAAAAGTAACTAATTACTTTGAACTTGGAAGAAAGAAGTGAATGAATAACATTTCTGCAAATAACGTATAACCCAACCCTAAATTAAAATCCACAAACAAATAAACTTAAATGCAAATAAATATAAAAAAAATTTCTATTTTTAAGTATTTAAATTTATCTTGCTTAATGAAACGCACATCTAATTCAATTGTAAGTTTTAAAAAATTTTTTAATTTTTTTAAGAAAGTAATTTTTCTGTACTTAGTGGCATTGAGTGTTATCTGATTTGATTTGTCCCTTCAATCAAAAAATTACATTTTAAAATTTTTATTAGAAATTCCTTTATATTTAGGGCGAATCCAATTCGTTCAAAATTATTGACACTCTTAGCTACTTGTTGCCTTTCACTCAAACCATAATATAAATAACTGGTTGTTTCTCAAAGCCAAACCTTGTATTTTGCCAACCCTTGAAATATGTTCATTCAACTAAAATTGCCAAGAAAAGCGCAAGAAAGCAAGAGAAAAAAAAGAAAAACCAACGCTTGTCAGTAAGAAAATTTATGATCATTTAATATATTTTTATGTGTATTTTAACGGCTAAAACAGAGGCATATTCTAAATGCCAGTACAACATTTGCAAAAAAAAAATTGTAAGAAAAAGAATAACAAAAACAAAAAAGAAAGCGATATATAGGGCTGTATCGAATCTCGTATACCCTGTGCATTGGTCTTTTTGACACAAATCGCTTAGTAAGTTTTGCAGAATGGGGCTTACACCGATTTAAGGAACTGTTACATAGGAGTCTATCCCTACTTAGATCTTGGTAGCATCCACAGAATTAAGTCCTAATTTGCCTTAAGCAGCTGTTAATTTTTTTTCTGCATATTTTTCTTTAGCGAACTAACAATAAGTATTTAAATCTTTAAACTAAATACCTAATATTATTCCAGCCAATACCCGTATAAAATTAAAATTCTCGTAACAGAGTTAACTGATATCAAAGATTTCATCTAAGCGCTATAGTCTCCCTTCTTTTTAGACGAGTGTGTCCATTATGTTACAAGATCTTTTGAGCGAACGAATGTGGATGTGTTTCCAGCTTATTTAATTTCGTGGCCACATTGTTACGGAGTTCAAATTTTTCCAAGTGGAACTTGTAGGTCCTTGTGGATGTTGCTGTTTTTAATATACCAAGAAGCACCAGTAATCATTCTTAGGACTTTATTTTGCCAGCTTTGAGGGCTCTGTATGTTTGAGGTGGAGGCATTGCCCTATAATTGCATACCGTAAATCTAAATTGTCTTCAAAGTCGAGCTGTAGATTAGAAATTTACAATCAAGACGAAGCACAGAGTTTTTGGCAATTTACCAATAAATTTATGTAGCTTGAAGTTTCGTTTGCGTTATCCTTGCATCTATATGTGACTTCCATGTAAGTTGACGATTCAGGTTGATGCCTAGATATTTTGTCTCAAATCGTTAAGGCACTACAAGGTAATTAACAAGAATTAAGGGGCACATTTATTTGGGTAAAGTTGGTTGCATTAGGTTGCAATTTTGTTCATTAATTTTTATTTCCCACTACTTTGCGTATTTTTCTACTTGGGCTACATGGTTTTGAAATCGATTCGAGGCCTTTTTAGGGTCTTTGTGAATACTGAGGAAAGCGATATCTTCAGCGAAATGCTCCCTTAAAGTACGCTACCCCTACTGGTTGAGAACAACTTATTTGGATTCCGTTTTTGATCATAAGTTGCCGTATGTATTATGTATTTTTCTGATAGGTTGAAAATCTTAGCTGAAAGGTTCAGTTTTAGTTTGTTTAACGGGCATTTATGTCATAGTTTGTCAAAAGCTTGTGAAGCATCGATAAAAAGCGCGGGGCAGTACTTCTTTTCCTCAAATGCTTTTTCTATAATCTGTATCAACCTGTGAGTTTGTTCGATGGTACAATGTTGACTTCTTAAGCCAAATTGGTCTTTTGGAATGCAGTTGTTTTTATTCAGGATTAAGGTCAGCTTATTTCTAAGCAGATCTTTGAGCATAAACGACCAAATTTATTGGCAATATGATAGAAACTCTGTGCTACGCCTTTATTGTAAATTTCTGCTATACAACTTGATTTCGAAACCATATTTGTGCTACGGAATATAACTACGGGGCACTGCTTCCTCCTCTAAAATAGAAAAAAATTCAAGGGCGCAAAACAAACCCTAAAAATGATTACTTTTGCTTCTTGGTCTGTTAAAAATAGCAACTGCCACCGGATCTACGAAATCCACAAGTTAAATTCCAAATCCTAAACTATGTGGACGAAGTATTTAAATAAGCTAAAAACAAATTAAAATCCCTTCCATCGAAACACCTTTAAATACAAGGAGCACACTCGTTTGAAGAAGAAAGATATCGCTGCCCTTATATGACACCTTTAGGACTGTTTTATGTTTTGTTTCGAGAACTCGATATTTAGTCTGTCACTGGACAATTTAGTTTTCTTATCGTTATGGGCTCGTAGAAGCGAAAATTCAATAATAAGAATATTAAAAAAAATGTAGGAGTTGTGGGGGAATAAAACTTTTCCTGCTCCTACCTTAAGCCTATTTAGGCTGCTGCCTTAAAAGTATCTGTGCGAAGCCTTGTGACAATAATGCCTTTTTTTCTAAGATGTATGGAGATAAACAAATGAATTTAGTTGATAAAAATGGGTTATTTGAGGGGGGTTGTTTTTATTTTGGTCCTTAATCTCTGAGAGTATGATGATAAAACTCTCTCCATTCGACTTTATTTCGCCTCAGAAATTTTATTTCAACAGATGGACAGACAAACGGACAGACAGATGGCTTATTCGACTTATAAGAGTTTAATATATATAAACTTTATGGGATAGTATATGGATAGTATTGAAATTACATATGGAATGACAATGAAATGACGTTTATCACTATGTGAAGGGTATGAATATGGGGGATTTCATGTCAAGTGACCCAACTTTTTTTTTCGATTGAAAAGAAATTTGGACCAAAGTAAGTTCTTGCAGAGAACAGCATAGACACAATTTTTTAACACGATCGGTCAAGAACTCTCTGAGCTAGAGGGGTTCAAAATTTGACGTTTTCGGCAAATAGGTGTTTTTTCTCATACATGTAGTTTGTTACCTTTTGCTTTCAACAAATTCGTCCCAAATACTTTCGATAGCTTTTTCTTCAATCTTCCAGAAAAAAATATTTTTAAAATTAAAAAAAATTTTTTTTTATTTTTTTTAAAAAAATAATTAGAAAAAATTATTTTTTTTCCAAATATGCCCATTTTTTTTTTTTTTTTTTTTTGCTCAAAAGAAAGCTTAGGTCTTTTGCTTGAAGAACTTGGAGGTCGCTTAGTGGGATGCGAGTGGGATATCTATAAAAATAAATGTTTTGTAACTCAAGGCAGAGGTTTTCCAATTTTCGCGTATATTCTGTTTGATTTTTTTTGCTATTTATGTAAAATTTTCTCTTAAGCTAAAAAAAAAATTATTTTATGCTAAGAAACAAAATAATTTAACCTTTCCGACGGTATGCAAGTACCAAATAAAGTCTCATACACTCGACACTGCATTACCAACAAAATTGTAGGCCTCTGGAATAAAATCACTTTTATATGGCAATGTCTGAACACATTTTGTTAATATTTTCAATGCATACCGTCGGAAAGGTTAAATTATTTTGTTTCTTAGCATAAAATAATTTTTTTTTTAGCTTAAGAGAAAATTTTACATAAATAGCAAAAAAATCAAACAGAATATAAGCGAAAATTGGAAAAACTCTGCCTTGAGTTACAAAACATTTATTTTTATAGATATCCCACTCGCATCCCACTAAGCGACCTCCAAGTTCTTCAAGCAAAAGACCTAAGCTTTCTTTTGAGCAAAAAAAAAAAAAAAAAAAAAATGGGCATATTTGGAAAAAAATAATTTTTTCTAATTATTTTTTTAAAAAAAATAAAAAAAAAATTTTTTTAATTTTAAAAATATTTTTTTCTGGAAGATTGAAGAAAAAGCTATCGAAAGTATTTGGGACGAATTTGTTAAAAGCAAAAAGTAACAAACTACATGTATGAGAAAAAACACCTATTTGCCGAAAACGTCAAATTTTGAACCCCTCTAGCTCAGAGAGTTCTTGACCGATCGTGTTAAAAAATTTTGTCTATGCTACTCTCTGCAATAACTTACTTTGGTCCAAATTTCTTTCCAATCGAAAGACATCGGTTTTAAAAGTTGGGTCACTTGACATGAAATCCCCCATATATAAAAAATATTACAAAGAAATGCCAACTTGACGCATCAGTCTTGTTATTCAAGTTTTTTTTAAACAAGCATGTAAAAAATGTTGCGCATTTTTTTAATTTTTTATATCTTTTCCTAATTTAAAAAAAACTTAAGGAATGCAAATAACGATTTAACAAGTGTGAAAGTTTCAGGCAAACAAAAATTTTAATGCATGAAATTTCAAACCACAAAATAATATTCAAGATAAATTTTTCATTTCATCAAAGTCTCTGATAAAATCTTTGAATAATTTCATATTAAGTAAATTTTTGTTTGCAAACATATTATATTTAAAAGGATAAAAGACTTTTTAATGAAATACTTTCTTTAAACCCTCGTTTCAAAAAATTTATTTTAATTTCTTAAGAAATTTTAAAATTTTATGTTTTATTTCTTTAATTTTTTTCTCTAAAAATATATTTAAGAAATTTTTTTTTTATAAAATCTATTTCATTATATTTTAAATTATCAGCCTAGGGCGATACCAATTTGTTGATTGTTTATTAACACTTTCTTTTTTTTGCCAATAAGAGCGATACAAAACAAATCTAAAGCAGCAGCAACAACAAGGACAACAAATTTGGTGACAGGATGTAATTATTTTGAAAAGGGGATGTTCGTTTAAAATGTATAAGGAAATGAAAATCGCAAACATTGTCAGGGAGTAAAAAGGGGTTTGAATTTAATTTAAGGCAAAGTGACAGAAATTGCATTTGTTCTTGTATTAGTTTCAAAACAAGTAGTCTGTCTGATGATAAAAGGGGGAGGTAATAAAAAAAGGGTTTTTATACGAGTGTGAATATATATGAGAAGCGTTAAAAAGATTCAAAATTAAATATTTAAATAAAAGATATAAAATGGTTTTAAATATAAATATAAATTTTTAAAGTAAGTAGCTATGTTCGAAAGATTTTGCATTAAAAATTACAGTTTTTAAATAACATATTTTGGATTAATATACTTTAAAGAATATTTATAAAAAATTTTTGCAAACAAAGGTTTATCACAACAGAAATCAAATTAACTAAGATAATGATAATTTGACCATTAGTTGTTATTGCGTAAAATTGTATCTTATGTCTGCCAAATTTCACACATGCTTATGCCATTAACTGTTGTACAGATTTTAATCGTGATTGTGATAACTGCAATATAAATAGAAACAAAAACTAAGTTTTAAATAGAAAATCACTTTTTTTTATTTTTTAATTATTGAAATATGTATACTGACAATATATGTTCATGTGTAAATAGTTTTCTAGCTTATTTAAATACTTGTCCACATAGCTTAGGATTAAGCATTTTTTAGTGGAACTTGTAGATCCTTCCGGATGTTGCTGTTTTTATTGTACCAAGGTGCACCAGTGATTGTTCTTAGTATTTTGCCTTGACGACGTTAAATTTTTTCTATTATGGAGGCGGAAGCAGTGGCCCTTAATTGTATACCATAGCACCAAACTGGTTGCAAAATCAAGTTGTTAAGTAAAAATTTACAATCATAATGAAAAACAGAGTTTCTGCCAATTAGCCAATGAATTTGTTTAGCTTTATGTTTCATTTGGGTCAACTTTGCATCTATATGTGATTTCTATGAATGGCGACGAGATAGGTGAATACCAAGGTATTTCAGTTAGGCAATATATGGTTGTTAATTAGGATTGGGAAGTATGTTTCTTTGTGTAAAGTACAGGATGTCTGGTGGCAAATATATATTTTTAAATACGATTATTTCAAAAAGTAATAAGCGGTACGGAGGGAGGGCGGCGCCTTTGGAATAACCAATTATGCGGATTTGTCAGTCACGATGTCGCAGTGGTTGAGTGAGCGTCGCACGGCTATTTATGTCCAACGGCCGGGCTTAATCGATCCTCAAGGATTCCCGAAAACAAGAAACGGACTAAAAAGAATTTATGTGAAAATCCGCGACTTCGAATATGGAACAGCATCACTGGGATTTTTAAAAGCGATTATTCATAAAATTTTAAAAATTATCTGAAATTTCATTCTTTGTGTTGCCAGAACTATTGCCTTATAAAACATATTTGTTTAACACTGTTATAATGACTAGCACTTTTCCGTTAAAATGGAAATTTGCGAAAATATTGCCAATACCGAAAAATGATTCTGAGTTTAGGCCTATTGCCATACTGTGCTTTCTATCAAAGGTTCTTGAGAAAATTCTACATAACCAAATGACGCTCTGTATTGAAAACAATAATTTAATGACCGATAAGCAATCAGGGTTCCGCCAAAATTATAGCTGCGTTTCTGCTTTAATGGATGTAACTGAGAACATTCGATGTGAATTAGATAAAGGAAGAATACATTTTTTGATTCTTTTTGATCATTCCAAAGCCTTTGACACAGTTGATCACAGCACACTTTGCATGAAACTACGGCATTTTTTTAACTTCTCTTTAACGTCCACAAGGCTCTTATCTTCATACCTCTCTAGCCGTAGACAATTTGTATATTCCAACAATCTCCAATCATCGGTATTGGATTTATCTAGGGGAGTGCCTCAGGTGTCAATCCTTGGACCACTCCTCTTTTCTATTTATATAAATGAATTGCCAAAACAACTTTTGTATTGCAAAATTCAAATGTATGCGGATGATGTGCAGTTGTATGTAAGTAGTCCAGTAATTTCTGTTGCTGAAAATCTTTCGAAGCTCAATGAAGACCTTAATAGAATTTATTGCTAGGCAACTGCAAATGGACTTTGAACCCTCTAAAATCAAAATGTATCGTAATACGAAAGAAGACAATAAATTTTATGGGTAATGTTGATGTTCTAATAAATGGGGAAAAAATCACTGTTGTTGATGCTGCCAAGAATCTTTGATTGATTTTTAATAACAGTCTTACGTGGAGCGATCACGTTAACACACTTGTGGGCCAGACTTATACAAAGCTTAGGTGTCTTTGGTCGTCACAGCAATATACCCCTCCCAACAACTGCTAGGAAAATCTTACCTTATTCCTGGCCTAATATATGGTTGGGAGCTTTTTGCCAATTGTGACCCAACTAGTAAAAGAAAGCTAAACGTTTTATACAACAATATTGTTAGATATGTATACCGTTTAAAAAGATATGATCATGTTTCTCAGTTTTCTTCGAAATTATATGGCGTCTCGTTCGACAATCTTTTAAATATACGTGCTCTAATCTTTTTACATAAAATCATTTACTCTGAAATGCCACAATACCTTTCTGATAAACTTAGGTTCAGCTAGGGGGAAAAAGATTATAATTCCTTTACACCGTCTGCTTGTTTCTGAATGGCAGTTTTTCATACATGCGGTGCGTCTCTAGAATATTCTTCTACAAACACAACAACTTAATAGCAACGCAATTAGCTTTAAGCACTTTTTATTTAACTATTTTTCATAAAAGGAATCCATTTATGTTATATTATGTTGTTTAAGTTATATATGTATTATATGTTGACTGTTAATTTTATCTAAATATTTATGTGTGTTTATCTATGTTTGCCGTCCCAATTTAACTTATGTATTATTTCTATACTATCCTGTACTTTAAATATAATATTAATTATTGTTGTACGGGATTTGAACATATAAATAAATAAATAAAAAAAATTTTTCAAAAACTTAAAGAAAGTGACTTTGATTTACGCAAAAATTTTTATAAAACGATGTTGGAGCGTTTTTGCACTGTAAATCCCATTTTTTTTTTTTTTTTTTTTTTTTTGAGCGACGAGGCTCATTTTTTCTTAAACGGCCACGTTACAAAATATTATTTTTTCTTAAGGAAAATCCTTTTGTAAAAACCTGAAATTTTTGAGAAATAAATAAAAATAAAATATAAACCATTTTATTTATATATCGCTGGAGTCGAAACTTAAACCAATACAAGCCATACCTTTGGAAACCATCATTGCCTTTAAAAGCAATATTTAGGCAATATTATCCGGAGAAACTAAATAAGTAAAAACCATTTTTAATAGAACTGATGCCGCCGCATTTTCTAGAGGTTCGCCCATAACGATTCCCGTTAATTTAATTCTCAAAAACAAATAATAATTTCTTGAAGTGAATCCAATTCTCAAATCTATGCAGAAAGCATAGATTTTTATAAAAGCACCTCCAAATCACAATTTTGTGCAGGTATGTCTATAGGAAGCAAAAGGAAGTTTTTTAAATATGCCCTTTAATCATCACCAGCAAAAAATAGTTTCTACGAAATTTAATTCTGACTGACTTTGTAAAAAAAAAAATAAATAAAACTAAACGTTAAATAGAAAAATTAAATTTTCTTAAAAAATAACCGCTTTAAAAAGAAGGTTTATCAAAAATTATTTCAAAAGTTGTATGCCATAAAATTATTTATTTAAACTTTTAGATAATTTCAAATTGCTGTTGTATTAATCAAAAACCAAATCTTATTTAAATCCCTTAAAAAACTTTGTTCCTTTTTCATTTCCGCTTCAAAGTATTAACAAGTTTTCTTAGATTAAATTTTCATTGCCACTAACTAATTTTGATTTTCATTTTTTTATTGCCATTTCTTTTACTTATGCCAAAGCTGTACAAAGATTTGCTTAGAAACAAATAAAAGGAAAAAAAAAGTATTAGTGGTGCCGTCATAAGCAAAAGAAAGACAAAATACGAAAGAATACGATTTCAGACTTCAATTTATTTCGAGTGTTTTAAATAATGCCCAAGTGGTAGAAAAACGAATTACTGTATTACTTTCTACTTTGTTTATTTGCAATCAGACATTGGAAACTGACACGGGGAAACCAAAAACCGTAGGAATGAAAACGGAAACAAGAAATTTAAATTTTGATAAATTTTAAAATTAAATAAAAAATGTTACGAAAAGAAAACGTTCAATATGAAGCAAACGGAAACGCATTTAAATTTCTTTTATATCGTTTTTAAAGTTAAAGTTTTTATTTTTTTAACGCAGAAAGTAAATTTAAATCTATTTCATACTTCATCTTGACCCTCTTGCAAAAGTTTTGAAATCAGGAATGAGACTATGTCAATTGATATTAAGTCATCAAACTGATTCAATGACATGCACCATTTATATTTATTCAAGATTTTATTTAAAATTTTTTATTAATCTTAAGTGCCGACATATGTAGATGATTCATTATTATTTGTAAAAACGGTACTTCTTTAAAAGCGAAAAATGTTTAAATAAAAACACTATTTTTTGTAATATTGGATTTGCCGCTGCTCCCAGAATTTTTTGGGTTGTCATAACCAATAGACTAAGGAAAAAAACAGTTTTTATTTTAATTTATTTAATTTAAGCAATAATTCAGTGATAATAAAAATGGATAATGACAACCCTTGAAAAAATACATATACATTTTCAGAGTTTTTGCATACAGATGCATGAATAGAAGCGCCATCCATGGGTCCATGGATTTTTGTTTTTGTTATAATATTTAAGAAATAACAATTCTTAAAATATCAAAATAACGATTATTGTCCCAGGTTGAGGTCGAAAGCGAACTGCACAGTCAATAGTAGATACTTTCTGCATATTACGGGTAATTTTTTATATTTCTGATCTGTTGATTCCAAAAAAAAGATAAGAGTAAACACCTAACACCTTCTACATATTTTTGGTTCATTTTTGTGTATTTAAAATTTTCAAACGAAAATATATAGGCTTGATGAGTTTGAACTGGCTGACACTGAAGACCTCACATAGCCCCTTGAGCTCCTTATTGTTAGAAATTAAAAACAGTTTTATTAAATAATTCAAATACTTTACCCTACTGCGATATTTCCTCCAAATTTTTTTATAAATATGACCCTGGAGGGTTATCCCTAGAGTGCAAAAGTGCTGGCTAGTGTCACACAATATGCTTAAATTGTCCTTATTTATCGGTTTACCACCGAACCTGGCTAGTCATCCCGCTCTTTTGGCATGAGACGCCGTCCCATATTGAGATGTTATCATCCCGACTATGAGCCTAAATGGTGTTCATTCGCAAAGACAGAAAAAACCTCGTCGCTCTAGGATTATAGGACTCACACATTTTCGGGGAGACTGTTTGCAAGGTGGTTTTTGCCCTGACCTGATTGGCCCTGAATCATACCGCAAAGTTCATATCATCATTATATATAACATAAGTGGAGGACAAAGGTATTTTGCTTTCTTCATGGGCAAGACAATTCCTGGCTTTGCCAGCTTGTCTGCCATCTCATTCTTCCTAATACTCGTGTGTCTTCGAACACAGTACATGTGCACTTGTCTCAAAACACACGGTCTTAAACTTTATGGTGCTCGCAAAGTCATATTTTTTCGCTTGTTCGCGTAATGGAAAACTTAAGTCTTCACTTCCTACTCGCTAGAAAATTGTTGTGTATCATAGAGCTTTACAATAAATGAAATGGTGATGCAAAAGCTTTGGTATAGACATATTCTCCTGCAACAATAAAAAAGGTATCTACTGACCGTTACACATAGTGTGCTGGGGTTATGAAAAACCATTTATCAGGCCTGCTGGTAGCAACGATGAACATACCACAGAATCAGTCCCAGAAGGCGGTACCAAGTGCATACCGCCTAGCCATAATGGGGCTGAAATAGCAGTTATCCGGCTTAAGAATAACAAAGCAGCTGGAACCGATGGGTTGCTGAACTGTTAAAGACCGGAGACGACATGCTGCTTAGGCGTATGCATAAGCTTGTTTGTACAATCTGGCTAAAGATATGCATATCCGAGGATTGTAATATCAGTATTTTATGTCCTAGGCAAAAACAAGACAAGACAATATGTGACAACTACAAAGAAATAAGTCTCCTTCCAATTAGTTACAAAATCATACCCAGTGCATTGTGTGAAAGATTGAATATAAAAGTGGACAAGATAATTGGACCTTAGCTTTAGATGTGGCAAATTTACCACCACGAGATATACACACTACGCTAAGTCCAAAAAAAGACCCATTAAAGGCAGATCGACAGGTTACATCTTTTTGATGACAATAGAGTCACTTTCGACAGCCCCAAACGTTCAAAGGTGGTTCAAGCTATGCCTGATTTGGGTATCCCTTCAAACTAATACGACTCTGTATGATGGCCTTAACTAATACGCAATCCTAAGTAATTAAAGTCAGAAATATCTCTGAGACTTTCAATACCAAACGAGGTTTCAGACAAGGATACAACCTTTCGTATGTTCTTTTAACATCCTCTTAGATAAGGTTATACGTTAAAACCGACGATATCAACATAAAAAGGCGAACATTTTGGGCAATAACTTTCACCTTTAAACAAGTCGAGAAAGAATTACCCAAACAGATTGAGCTGGCAGTAAATACAGATAAAACCAAGTTGATGGAATCAACATACAATATGTCTAGTAGACTTGAGCAGACAGTGGAAGTTGAAAACTACAACTACAAAATAGTCAACTTTTTCATCCACCTCGGCATTGCCTTTAACAAAACAAACAACATCAGTTTTAAGATTAAAAGAAGTACAATATTGGTCAAGAGATGCTTCTTTGGACATAGTAAGCAGTTTATCAAGGCAAAGCACCTCCCGACAAGTAGAAATTACTCTCTACAAAATATTAATTCTTCCCATGCTAATACATGATTCTAAAACATATACATGGTTTTAAAAGCAGATGAGGCAGTGCCTGGAGTTTTCGCAAGGAAAATCTATTCACCATACTTTGTTAACAGAGAAAACTAAGTTATGTTGTGAGAATGAATAAAGATGCTGAAGCTAGCAAGTCATTTGAATGCAAACCTGGTGATGGATAACAAAGAAGAGGAAGACCGAAACTCCGATGGAAAAGTCAAGTGCAGAAAAATATCCCGAAACTTGTTGTCAGAAATTGGAATAGAAGCGCAGAGTATCGAAGTGCCTTGAAATCGATTTTAATTTTGGGTAATGCAGCAAACGTTCCGCAACAGCCAACTAAGTAAGTTAGTTAGATGCCAAGGCTATCCAATTGAAACATACCATCAGGATGACTGTGATTTCATTTTAAAGAAATTTTGAGAATTCCATAAAAAAATTGTAAACATACATTCATTCAGTTTTATATGCAATATGTTATTTCTACTAATTTTTACTTTGCATACGCATTTCCAAATGTTTTCTGCAAATTAAAATTTCCAAAGCATATTTTATGATATTTTGACGGGACAACATCGGTCGTGTCATCGTGTGTTTAATATTGTATAATATTAGTTGGTGCAGTCTTACAATGCAAACGATTGAACTCTTAAAGTAAAATATTTTTAATAATATTCTTATATCCTGTAATAGACAAATTTGAATAATTTTTGGTTAAAAAAATATTAGTCATTTTGCACAAATAAACTATTCATAATTTCGTAACTTTTTCATCTCATTCGAAGCAAGTTTTTGTGCACTTATACCCCATTCGCACCCACTAGTTTACGCATTAAAATGTTTTAACTCAACGAATAAATTTGGTTTTTTAATTTAACCCAAATAAATTTTTTCTTTGTTTATAAAAAAAATTCAAACTACTTTAACTAAACGACATTAACTTTTGCAATATAAAATTAAAAAATTTTATTTTCCTAATATTTTTCTGTACAGGCATAAGCTTGTTCTCGCTTTTTTTAGTACAATTGTTTTTATGCCAAAAGTCCGTAGTCATATCAACAAGTCGAAGCTATTGCCTTTCTCATCATCATTATTGATTTATGCAGATAAGCTTTATTATCCTTAAGTACAGAAAAAAAACTTATTTATAATAAGCAACCAACAACATAAAACATAATTTTCCTAAACAATTTAAAAGTTTGTTACCTTTTGCTTGTCTTTCTTTTTTACTTTTTTTTACAGGCTGTTTTCTAAGCGACAACAATGTTATTATGTTGTTAGCCGCGTTAGGGTGTTTCAATGACAGTCAGACAGTCGCCTCCATCCATCCAGCCACTTGGCTGAAGGGTAAGTGTATAAATCTAAAATTTATAAAAATTATTTAACTTTCCTTTATTTGAAACAAGGTCTCAGTTGCTGCCATAAGCAGCAACAGCAGCTAAAACCAATTTTTTCTTTTAGTTTATTTTTGGCGGATTCGTTGACAGGTTATCTAAATAAAGGTGGTTTTATTCTTTGCATCTTTTTTTATCGTCTCCTGCAAATCCTTATTAACCTTCTTTAAAATATTTTTTTTTTATTTTGTGATTTTATTTGAATATTTTTTTTCTGGCTGTTGAAGTTTGTTTTGATTAAAAGTGAATAATAATCATGTTGATGTTATTTAATATTGTTGTTGGAAAATTCTGATTTAGGGCCTGTTAAGCAGCTTTTTTGTCATAATAAAATTTAAGGGATTTTGATTGAAATGAAATTTAATTATTTACCTCCTTTAACAATCGTGGTTAGTGGGGGGTTAACAAGATAAAAAATAAAAATCTGATGGTGACAAATATATGTTTCTTAAAGACTTTTATAAATAATTTATGGAGAAGTGTAAATGTTATTTACTTGTCAACAATTTGAATATTATTTGGAGTATTAAAGTTAAAAACCAGTAAAAAAATATGTTTTTTTAAACTTTACTAAATTTAAAAAAAATGGAAAAAGATTTTTATAAAAATGTGTTAACCACTTAACTTTTTTTTTGTGAACGGGTAGTTTTATTTGTAAATAGTTTTACCCAATAAGTTTTCCATGAGGTTTTCAAAGCAAAGAAAAAGAACTTTGAATATCTTTTGCAATTTCAAATGTACTTCTATGTTTAAATCTAAAAAAATATCTTGAAATACTTGTTGTCAATAAATAACGCACAATTTGTACAAAATGTCAAGCGAAATTCAAAAAAGAATTAACAGGATACTCATCCTCCATCTATGGAACTGACAGATAACGGTCATTCTTATAGATTATGAAAGTGTGTGTGTTTTTGCGAAAAAACTACGAAAAAAGTGTGTTATGAAACGGCACAAGTTGAGTGCTGTCAAGTGTTTTTTTTTTTTAATGTTAAGATGTCATTACTTGTAACGCTGCGTATAAAACTTTTTGCTTTTCTTTTTGAAACCATCACCAGGAATTAGTAGGACTAAAAAAGGAGAAGCTTATACATGATGTTGTCATTGCTATCTTTGCTGTTGATATAACACCCACTTGATATTTTGGTGCCATTATTTTTGTATTTAATTTTCTTTTTTATTGTCTTTCGTACTTACTACTGATTTAAACTTATTTATTATAATTTCTTTAATGTCCTTTCTTTGCTTTCTTTTTAAAAGTAAATCTTTTTATTGTGTCCGAACATAAGTTTGCTGGCCTGAGTTTGATTTACTTTCGCCTTAAAGTGTTACAAAAATGGAAGACTTAAAATATAAATTGATTTAAGCGTGTAAATTAGATTTTATTAGAAATATTATTAATGTCAAAACTTTTTTAAGAGTTTATTGTTTTGCTAATACTTTTTAGAAAAAAATTGATGCAAAAAGTTAATAAATTAGGCAGAAAAAAATTCATAAGTATTCAACGCTATAATAAGAAGGCATTTTTTCCAAGGTGGGCCAAAAGAAGTCATCCGAATTTGCTTAGCTCTGATTGTTTTCTAAATGAAAAATTTCAATTCTGTTTTTTGATTATGTTTATTTGAATCTTTATAATTTTCTTGATCAAGTCAAGAAGATGATATCGGTTACATTAGCGCCGTCACAATTGATTGCCATAGGGTCTCGTTTTATGGTATTTTTCATTACTTTGGGCAACAAATTCTTGCACTCATGGCGAATGTTGGTCTTGAGAGCTTCCACAAAAAAGTCTGGAACGGATAAATCAGGCGATCTTTCGGGCCAATGTAAATCGCCAAAACGAGAGATGGGGCGACCCGGCAACGCCACCTTCAAAAAATCGGTTGTGGCTCGCGAAGTGTGTGTTTCATCTTGTTAGAGCCCAATGTCTCCTTCCCCTAATTCATTCGCTTCGGGGAAAAAAAATTTAGCTAACATGGTTTTGGCCGGTGGCGTCCTTAAAAAAAATTGTCCGATGATTCCTTCAGCTTGAACAGCGCACCCTGCAGTAACTTTCAGCGGGTGTTGTGGCTCTTCGTGCATCACTTTTGGATTTTTGGGGCCCCTGAAGAGATGGTTTTGCTTGTTCACGTACCTCACTGAGGTGAAAATGAGCCTCTTTGCTCATTATTATTCGGCTTCGAGATTGAGGATGGCATTTGGCATTTGGCGGTCGACAGGCAGCAGCTCATGCACGGACTAGACTTTGTACGGGAACACACGCAGGTCTTTGGCAAAAATTTGTCGATGTTTCTGGCGATATTGAAAGTAACATTTCTTGAAAAGAAATCTAAAATCAAGTTTCATAAATTTTTTTAAGGCATACTCCATTATAGTGTCAATTAAATATATTTCAAATACTTCAGTGAAGCAAACCGGCTAGATATCTCAACCTAAGTGATGAATACCTTTGTCTCTTTCTGTGCGCTGTCAAGAAAATCCAAAATGTAGCACCAGCCTGCGCACGACAGTTTTATTTTATTTTTGGCTGTTTAAAGGTGGTATAACTAGTGAGAAAATCAGGTGCCATAAGGTAATTCCCATACAGCTTTAAGAGACCAAGACTACACTTTCGACACAGGAAAAACGTGTTCCGTCCAGCGAACATTGGACTGTTTTTTTACCCAGGTCATCAAAGGCTTCTGTCTTTCAAACATTAAGATTATTCATTCAGAATACCCCTCCCAGCTCCAATCTCCAAAAGGCTAGGATTATAGTCGAATGGGTGTAAAAGGCCTAGGCTGCTGTCGTCTGCAAATAAAAAACTGGAATTGGAAGTCTGTCAAAGAATGATATAAAAAATAAAGAGGGGTAAAGAGCAGAGCTTTGTGGTACTTCTTGATAATCTAAATCAATAAAACAATACAAACAGTTCAATTTTTTAAAAAATCTATTTTTTTTGCCGGCACCGAAAATAAGCTAAAATAGATGCAGCTATTAATTATGCTGAAAGTAAACTAGAACTACAAGTTTACTTTCAGCATAAACACATTGAAAAGTTTGTACCCATCAAAACAGTAGCTTAATTTGTTTTCGGTTTTTTAAGAGCCATATTGTGTGTGTGTGTGTGTTTGTGCGATTGTTGTTATACCCGTAACATAGTGGTAGGTGTTTGTCATTTTATTTGTAATATTTTGAGTTTTCTTTTTCGAAAACTATGAAAGCTCTATCCCATGCTTATGTGCCCCCCACAATAGTTTATAGCATTTATGGTTCGCAAACAACTTGCCTAAATCAGGTGACTAGGTAAACAAAAATACCAATGTGAAGGGTATATAAGACTCGGCACAGCCGGATATAGCACTCTTGTTTGTTTTAATTTAATTTATTTTTTAACTTCCACTTGCTTCCTTTGAGAAAATCTATAATGCGTATTTAAGGTAAATAGCTTTTGAAGCAAATTCTATAAAAAAATTTATCTCTTTAAACAATATTATCCTCCATTAATAGTATTTAATAAATCCCGGTTCTTTTAAACATATTTCCTTTTCCGTTTTAATAAAATGCTAATGAACAAATTATTGTATAAGTACTTGTTTATGATTTTCATTTAATTGAAAGTCAACGCAAACGCTCTTCCCCACATCAATTAGTATAAATAATTAAAAATAAATATGAAAAGAATGAGAAAAATGCAAACTGCCTAAACTTAATGAAATTATGTATTTTGACAAATTTATATAAAAGTATTTATGAATATTTTTAAATGCTACTAAATACTTCTAAAAGTCACAATAGAAATGTCAGCAATTAATCAAATATTAAGAAATCCTATTTTGTTATAGCAAACATATGTTCATACATATGTATGTTGAAGCATGTTAATGTTCATATTATTATGTAGTTTATCCACTGATAACCACACATGTACGTATGTTTAAGTATTTGTGTGCGAATATCAAGTATAACATAATTAATGAATACAAATCCTATTTAAATAGAGCATAAATACTTTTAAACTGTAGTACGAGTATAATAAATACAAATTAAATTTCAAAGAGATTTAACAAATACATAAATATCCTTTTTAACATATATTTGCATATTTATATGCATGTTAATTGTAGGTATAATATTATAAAAACACACAAGTTGAAATATATTGTGAAAATACGGAAGTTAAACATACAAAAATATCAATGGTAGAATTTTGGTGGTATAATAGAATTCAAATACATCAATTGTGGATTCCAGTGCAGACAAACATGATTAAAGTTATGTACCTTGCTTTAACTTATTAATTTTTTTTCACAAAAACGACGGAATATGGAATTTTAGCATGTGAAGTTTCTAAAGACACCACCAAACTTTATGAAGAAATGGACCCAATACACGTATAAAATTATTACAGTAACTGACTGTTAGTTATTAATAAGTATCCCCTTTAGTTGTTTTTAAATGAAACAAGTAAGAGCGCTATATTAGGCTGTGCCGAATCTTATACCCTTCGCATTGATCTTTTTTCTTCAGAGCGTAGCCCCTGATGTCCAACTACTTTTTGTGGAACATTTGATTTCGATATCTGTTATAGTTTCCGAGACTTAGCGAATCGAAAATTAAATAAAAATTGTAAATTTGTATGGGAGCTACCCCCTTTTCTGCCCCCACCCAAAAAATTTTTTCTTTACAGTGTAGGTCGTATTGAACATTTTAAGTCGATAGCTGTTATAGTTTCCGAGATATAAAATATTTCATCAAATTTGTGCAATTGTAGGAAAAATACCACTTCCCCTGTCCATACTTAAGTGTTCGTGCTAAGTTTTGTGGCAAGAGTGACTATATTTACTGAGATATTTAGGGATATATGCACGGATTTTATCCTAAAAAAATGGGGTTTTTTGGGTTTTCGCTTATATCTCGGTCAATAATTAATCGATTTTGCTGATTTTAAATAACAATTGTCTCCAGGATATTTTTAATTGCTTGACACCAATAACTGGTCCGTATCTTTTTATTTGACTCCGGAAACTTGATTTCAACAGACGGACAGACGGACATAGCTATATCAACTTCCATATCTATAATGATTCATATGGGGTCGCAAATGGATAATAAAGAAGTAACAAACGGAATGACAAACTGATATATACCCTTATCACTATGTGAAGGGTATAAAAACAGTTAAATTTTAAAACAATATTTTTTTAACTTGTTTGAAGGGGTATTCAAAGCGTCAAATAAACAAAAATACTGATTTTCAGTTGAAGTTATTTTAGTCAGTTATTATTTAGTAATATTTAACCTTGTTATTTTTTTCCAAAACTTTGTAATTTGCTGTAAATAACAGAAAATCTAGTTATTTTAAACGAAAATGTCAGTTTTATTGAATATCTTGTTGGACGGTTTTTAAATGAATATCCAGTTATTTTTAAAAGATTTCCAGTTGATTTTACATAAATAATTTTTTGAGTGTACAAAAAGAATCTTTGCGAAAGTATTAGGTCTCTTCAAATTTATTTGTGTATAATATTTGTTGCAGCAATATACAAAATGCTTAATCTGGAAAGACGTTTGTCTAAAGGCAATGTGAAGTAATGAAGCGATTATCACTAATTTTAAAGTCTTACTTTTAAAAGAAAGGCCTTATTCGTGCAAAATTTGATCACGTTTTTTACTTTAATTTTATATGTATGAAAGGAACATCAACCCCTGTGATAGAAAACTAACAAGGCCCCTCTGCCTTCAATGTAGGTAATACTCGACGGCCTACGGTTCACAGTGGGCCACTTCGCGAAAAGGCGGACAAACCCAGCAAAAACTTTACTTAAGAAATAAGTAGAAAAGCAAGTAGAATTCTCGTTAACCACTACTTACAATTTGACTATAAAAAGTACTTATTTTTGTTCACGATGTCCCAAAACGAATCTGATACTATTTAGGTAGTCATACCCCAAAAAATTAGTACTTTTATGTTTAATGATTTAATTCAAAAAGAAGACTTTTTTTTAATTTTTTTTACATACTAAATATTTTTAATATTAAAAATTTCATTTTTTGTATTTACCGTAGATGAGATTCGAACCAGGGACTTTCCGCACTCAAGCATCAGCGCGCCACCTCTAGGTCACCGAGACACTTTGTTTTTATATGTAAAAAAATGTATTAAAACAAAACGTTTTGTTCTGCTTGACTTGCTGAAGCAATCCGAATGGACTTAATTTATAATAATAACGTGCTTTTAATAAGTTATTAAATTTATAAAATTTAATAACAAATAGAAGAAAAGTAATAATTAAGGCTACAAAATAATGAATTAAGGAAGTCATTATAAAAAAGTTTGAAAGTGAAGTTTTTGCTGGGAAATTCTATAACTTTTGATTGGATTGAAATTTTGATAAGCATATTATTTGTTTACTAGGCGAGATCACATGCTTTAAGTATTAGAAATAAAACTTTTAAATCAACTAGTTAGAAAAATAGCTGATTTTTGTAACAAAATAAAGTTTTAAAACTTGTTAATTTTTTTTTACACAAAGTTAAATATTTTGAGTCACGTTTACAACTAATTTTTTTATTAAAAAAACTTAAATTTTTAGTACGAAGGACCAAAGATTGGTTTTTTTAAGAAGTATGTGTTAAAAATTAGTTTATATATTAGCGAACATAAAAAATTAAAACATTTGTTTAAATTTTCGTATTTAAGTCCAAGACAGACATTATAAATGTTATATGTAAAATTTTGTTAAGAATTTGTAAATTTGAAACTGATTAATGTACATAGAATGTGAAAAAGATTAAATAAAAAATCCTTAGTATTTTAAAATCAGTACTATTAGTTAAAAAATTTTAGTAACTATTTCTTCTAAATAGCTTTGTAGTTAAGCTTCTTCTTTTAATTCAATTGAAATAGTTTTAATTTTTTGATGGGATTTGATATGCATAATAAAATAAAAATCAGGTCTTCAATAGTACAACATCTGGACATTTTTCTCAAGTTGTGGCCGCAAAAAATCTGTAGTAACCTACAATATGAAGATAACCCCAGCTTAGAGAAAAGGGACACAGCTCTCTTAAACTAAACTATCGAATTAACAATTATTTTATTTTAAAATCTAATTTTTAGTCCGGAGTTGGATTGAATTTTTAACCAATTAGCCTGATAAATTATAAAAAGGTAATTTTAGAAATAAAAATTGTTCAAAAATACGCTAAAAATAAATATGTATTAAGGTGTTATATTTAAATAAAATTATCTAAATTTCCTTTTTAAAGATTCCATACAAAATTCTATACGCAGCTGTTTTCACTAAACATTTTTTTCAGCAAAACAATACCTTTTAACTAAACCCTTTAAATGTGTTTATGCTATTTATCAAACCAAATCATCTTATGATAAATTAATTTTAAGCTTAACTACTTAATCAATGCAACTTAACATACCCTCCAACCACAAACAAATGAATTCCATAACTAATTACGTACGGAAGTATGCAGAGAAATTCACGTGTTTTTTACTCTCATCTTTCTATATTCTTTCAATCTCCCTTTTCCTTGTGTTTAATGTTAAACTTAATTTACTTAAACGAAAATCACAGTTAAACACTTAATTAGCATAAAAAGTAACCATGAGTGAAATGTTTTCATTATACGCTGCCTCCTTGTAACCAAAATTTATTCATAAAAAACTAATTTTTAACGGCAATAAGCACAAGGGAGGCATGTAAACAGGAGATGCCAGGTGTAAGCTCTCATTGCTTCTCTTTTTTTTTTCTTTCCTACTTTAAGTAGATTTTGGTTTAAATAAAAAGCTAAAATTGACAGAAAAACTTAAAAATTTTTGTTTTTAAAGCCACAAAGTAAAAAATATAAAAAATTTAATTAAAAAATTCTCTTCAACATAACCTTCAATCATAAAAACATTTTGTGGGATTTTCTTATGTAACTAAAATTACATTTGGCATCCCTATTTTTTCTACTTTTAGCATAATTTTTCAGTATAAACTACAGGATTTTTTTTGCTTTTTTTATAGACAAGACAAATAGGCATACAAGGATGTAGAAAGGAAAGAGTCATAAAAATCATACCGAAACACGAAACGAATTATGGTGAATGAAATGATTTTTAACGAGTTTTTATGACGTGGCAGTTTGGTAATAAAACAAAAAGCCGAAATGAAATCTAAATCCAAAAAATAAACGTAACAACAACAAGTATAGCAAATTCAAATAAAGCACTAAAAAATTGAAATAAAAAACGAAGGAGTCATTAAAATAAATGCAGCGTAAAATGCCCATAAAACGCTTCCGCGGCTACGTACAGCCACAGTAAAATAATATTTTTTTTTAACTTCAGTAAACATTAACAACAATTGTTAAAAATTTTTTCATTATTATTTTGTCTTGTACATGTATATGAATATATGTTTGGGAGTTGACATATGTTTTAAATAAAGAACTTTATAACATAAATCCAGGGTATAAAGATTAATGTTATAAATAGCTGCACAAGTATATTAAGGGCATAATGCTGTGTTTCACAACAATTATATGGAAAAATGTGTGCTGTGCTACTTAGTTTTTTTTTATTGAGGGAAAAAAACACTCCAAATTTAAGGATTAGTTGCAACGTTCTCCTTGAATTAAATTCGATTTAAAAAGCCAAAAAATATTCTTCTTTAGACATTTGTTTAATTAAAACAATTTGAAAAATTTTAGCTAAAAAATTCCAGCCTGTGCAAAATTTGGGCTCCCCCCATCACCCCCTTCTGATGTCTACAGTCCCTATACTGTGAAATTGTTTACTTTTGATGATGATTATTTAGAATGTTTGTTTGTTAGGCAAACGCATAATAGATTTCCAATCGCTTCAGCTTCCTACCTTAATTTCTGCCATCAAGCTTTGTGATGTCTCTCTCCACTTGTAACTTTGGTCGTAACGGTTTTCTATTTTTGCGTAGCTGGAGCAATCAACGCAAATGTTGAAGTATCATTCCTCTAACTATGCCAAAGACGAATATTGGTCTATAGATTTTCCGAATATTTTTTTTTCAAGGGTACTAGCTTGCTTCAAAGCCATATAAGAACACGGGTAGAATCAATGTTTTGTAATGAGTGGTTTTGGTCCGTCGGGAGGTGGCTTTGCCTTTAAATTGTTTTCAATCTTTTAAAAAAATACATAACCGGTCGACAATTTATGATCAAAAAGGGAAACCAAATAAGTTCTTCTCAACCAATAGGGACTAGTGTATCTCAAGAGAGTATACTAGGTCCAGCTCTGTACTTGCTTTACACAGCAGATATGCCAACCAATAGTTTTACACACACGTTGACATTTGCTGATGACACTGCTTTTCTTAGTGTTCATAAAGACCCTAAAGGCGCTTCGAATCAACTACAGCAACACGTAACTTAAGATGAAAAATGGGCAAAGTTATGGGGAATAAAAATAAATGAACAAAAATGTACCCACGTAACTTTTACTTTACGCAAAGAAACGTGCTCCCCAATCACTATTAACAACCATATGGTGCCTCAACGATCTGAGACAAAATATCTCGGTATTCACCTAGATCGCCGCCTCACATGGAAGCCTCATATAGATGCGAAGCTGACGCAAATGAAACTTAAAATTGCTCAAATCCTCTAGCTAATTGGTACAAACTCTGTGTTACGTCTGGATTGTAAACTTCTACTCTACAACTCGATTTATAAACCAATTTAGTGCTACGGTATACAATTATGGGACACTGCTGCCTCCTCTAACATAGAAAAAATCCACTATCGTCAAAACAAAATTTTGAGAATGATATATTGAAAACAGCAACATCCACAAGGATCTAGAAGTTCCACTTGTAAAATTCGAAATCTTGAACTATGTGGACAAGTACTTAAATGAGCTGGAAACACATCCAAATCCGCTCGCTCAAAACATCTTGCAACAAAGTGGGCACACCCGCCTAAAAAGAAGGGATACAATTGCTCTTAGATGAAACTTTTGAAATTAGTTAATTTTATTGTGAGAACTAAAATTTTAGTCTGGTACTGACTGGAATAATATTAATTACTTAGTTTTAGGATTTGAATACTTATTGTTAGTTCGCTTAAGCGAAGATTCAATAATACTAATATGACAAAAAAAAGTGTTTTCTTTGTCCAAAAGAGAATTGGGTAGCCAGTACTAATCTTCTTTTTATCTTAAAACTAAAACTATTTGTCTTCTGTATGGCGGTACCAATGTAGAAAAAATCACTGAATGCTCATGTTGGGTCTAGTCCGCCGATAATGTCAAACGATCCTATCTTCTTAAGCTTCCAGACCCACTTAAGCAGGTTATTTTTCGACCTTTTCAAAATGGCAGTTAACGTTTACAATTTTCTACTAATGGTTTTGATATCGTCGGTGTAAGTGAAAAACATGTGCCCTTTTTACCAGAGTTGTTTGCTTTGAATTTTCACGTTTAAATCTTTGAGGGTAGTTATTATGTCACCGTCAGGAAAGCGGTATTGTTCTCTGAATAGGCACTAATAAAATATATGTTCGGTCGGGGATGGGCTTGGATAAAATTTATATTAAGGAAACGGGTTGTTTGGGCCTTCGGCTATCCCGAAACCCACAGCCGAATTAGTTTATTTATTCATGGCTGATATAAGACAGTGTGCCACGCTTTGGCTCGGCTATGTTGCCTTTCCCATTCCACCGCACATTTTGTAGGCCTTGTACTTTTTAAAAACATTTGCCGGTGTGTACACTGCACCTTCTCATTATATATATTGCATTTTTTTGAATTCATCAAAAGTAGGAATGATTTTTTTTTCGGTGTTCATTTTTACTAGGATATGTTACTAATTAAATGCATTCACTTAATACAATCTTTGTTACGTATAAACTCGAGTAACATACCTTTTTGTTGCACCACAGTACCAAATCAGCAATTTCTATGCAACTCAATCTACATTGTAACAAACACTTTTGGGGTTTTCATGTCAACGACCATCGGTTTTTTAGTTTTTAACACAAGTTTGTTTATTAATTCATTTTCGGTTACTCCGAAATATTATCCATGTAATATATATTTACTTTTGTAGTACCTGCATAAGGTCTTGACGTGAATAAACACTTTGCGATTGCTGAAACCTCTGCTTGATGGACTGTGTTGGGGTCTGAGAGATGGAAGTAGAAGTCTCATCTTTTTTTCAGTTTGGAATTTCTGCAATATTCATTTGCTCGTTCAAAAAGATAACATTCTCTCGATCCTTCTAAATACAAAAGCCAAATTAGCCATGCCCAGCTGGAAAGAAAGATAATTTAGGGATATGAAATTTTGCATACAAAACAATAAAATTTTTCAAATATTCTTCCTTAAGATATTTCTGTTAAACATGCACTTTTCACCTTTTTTGCCAATTCAGTTTAGGTCCGAAGCTTGAATAGTTAATTTCAGAAGGTCGTTGTCAAACTTATTAGCGGTTATTAATTCCGCTACAACTTATAACTTTTATAAAAATTTAATAATAAAGTGTTTTCCTTGAAACGATAAAAGAGATTTGTTTTTTAAACGAACGTGTCTTTAAAACTCACAAATAATATAAAATATTTTTTTACAGTAAAACATTTTATAACCTGCATGCGTCTCAATATATCAAACTATATATGATGCCATATGATTATAAATCTATAGATGTAGGTGTTCGTGTGTATGTTCTCAAATGGCATTACAAATGCATTAAATTTTTATTCATTTTTATAATTTTCTTCATAATAGACTTCTATTTTTTTATAACTCCAAAAAGTGAAAAATAAAAAGAAATATTAAAAAGCTATCGCGAATGCATTGTGCTTGTGAATGTGTGTGCATGTGTTTGCGTATATACATATGTTGGCTGTATTCGTATTCATATAATGCATTTATCATTTCTTAAACTGCTTATAAAAAATGTTTCTTATTTTTCTCGTTCTTGTTACAAGTTTCCTATTATTGATATATGGGTGGGTATAATGTGACACATAACAGCGCCTCAAAAAAAGAAAGAAAAATTCATGAATACATAGAAATACACATATAAACGAAATAAATGACAAAAAGTAGAAGGGCGATAGCAAACAGTAAAAAGCAAAAGTTTTCTCTGCTTATCATATATTTGCTAAAACCAAGTACTTAAATTAAAAAAATAAAATAAAATAAAATAAAATAAAATAAAATAAAATAAAATAAAATAAAATAAAATAAAATAAAATAAAATAAAATAAAATAAAATAAAATAAAATAAAATAAAATAAAATAAAATAAAATAAAATAAAATAAAATAAAATAAAATAAAATAAAATAAAATAAAATAAAATAAAATAAAATAAAATAAAATAAAATAAAATAAAATAAAATAAAATAAAATAAAATAAAATAAAATAAAATAAAATAAAATAAAATAAAATAAAATAAAATAAAATAAAATAAAATAAAATAAAATAAAATAAAATAAAATAAAATAAAATAAAATAAAATAAAATAAAATAAAATAAAATAAAATAAAATAAAATAAAATAAAATAAAATAAAATAAAACAAAATACATTTAGTACACTTAAATTTTTTTCCAAGTGTATTTTTAAAAAACCCGTTAAATATGTTATTTCATGAAATATTGTTATTGATGTTGTGGTGGTATATTTGTGTTTTTTTTGCCAATTTTTACGCAATAATCTAAGGATATAAAACTGCATTCTATTGAGTTTAGACAAACTCATAAAAGAAATTTGGCAAAAATGATCGAAGAATTAAAATGTATTTAAAATTTTAATTTTAAACGATTTTATTAAAGAAAAACTTTTATTTAACATAAAAACATAAAAATTCACAACTTGAGAATTATGTCTGACACTGTGAAGTTTGAAATGAATACCCATCAACATCTAGGGTATGAGCAACAAATGCGACTGTCTGCTTGGCAATTGACAAACATGACAAATATATGAATGCAACAGGACTAACATACAAAAACCACACACAAACACCTACATATAAACATACTCACACTTAAGAAAAAAATCTAAAAGAGAAAGCAGAAAAAAGAAAAAAGAAATTAAAAAAAAAAGAATTTTACAGGAAAGGGATATAAAGCTTAAACATACACCAATGTGCGTGTTTATTTATGATTAATCGATTTTACGATGATGGCATCATATTTTAAGCATAAAATTTTTATAAAAAAAATAGCCCACATGTGTTTAAAACTGTATGTTTGGGTTATTGCAGATGGCAGTGTTCCGTAAAAAATCCTAAACTTACTCACACAGATGTAAAGTATAAAGTACAAACATAAAGTAAAACTTTGCAAAATGGATAAATGAACAAAGGCCAATGTGTGAGTGTGTGTATGTATTTATAAATTATCTAAGTGAACAATAATTATGCGAGCATGCGACAGCAGCAGATTTCTTTGCTCATATTGTGTCCTTCTTTTATTTATTTCTTTTGAGGCAGCCTTTGCTTCTATTTTATTTTTTTAATTTTTAGTATTACAAAAGAAGGTTTTAGTTTTTTGTTAAGGCTTTTTAAAAGAAGCTTAAATATGCTGCTTGTTAGCTAAAAGGCTTAAGTTCTCCAAGGAATATTTCCATTTCCTACGGCCGAAAAAGTTATTGTTATAGAAAAATAGAAGAAAGTCATCTTTGCTTATACTTTCGAAGGACAATTTTAAATGATTTTTAATAGCAATAGTACAAACAAGCTCATATTAACAAAAAACCCAATTGAATGATATAAAACTGCAATCGAGTTCTTAAAAAAATTTAAATATGTAGAACCAGTTTCGAACCAGCTTCTTGTTAAGTACTGTTTCGTTTTTAGGTTTGCAAACCATAAATCTGTCCTAACTGTCTTTTTCAAAGGATATTAAACTTTTTGGATCACTTTTAGTGTTCAAGATTCCCCAAATCTACTTTTGTTTGTTTTTTTGTAGTTTTTTTAGATATGCTTTCTCACTGTTCGACTTCATTTAGGAGTTCTGGCAATTCCTTTACCAGAGAAAAGAAATCCTTTGAAATTTAACCACTTTATTTCTGACAGAAATATGTGTTTCTTATTGTCATTTATGATTATTATTACTTCATAGCAATCACTTTCTAAGTGACAATTTTGGTGCAAGATTTTGTAAATGTAAATTTTTCCTTTCTATTATCCTAAATTATGGTTTAATTTGAAAATTCCCATACCCAAAAAAGGTTTTTCCTGCTACTAACATAATTACGTTTTGCCTATTGCCAATATGACTTTTATATTTTTACAGTTTTTTTCCTAAAATATTGTGCGAAGTTAATGCTTGGCTCTGTGAAAAAACCGTTGACTTTTATTTTACTACTTCTTAATTTAACGGCATATTTCTTATTTCTAAATTCAGGATTTACATACACACAAAAAAAATCTAAATAAAATCAAGTACGAAATTTCTTACTCCAAGTAAAACTTTTCAAGCGCGAATTTCTTACTTTTAGCCACAATTAAGCCAAAAAAAGATTGATTTAAGCCGTAAACGGGATTATTTCGTAAACTAAATGTCATTTTTTTGACTTATGGAGCTTTATTAAAGAAGAAGAATTTTATATTTTATTTTTATTTTATTAATAATTAATATATAAAATTTAAAAATTTCATTTTTTGTACTTACCGACGCTGAGATTCGAACCAGGGATTTCTGCACTGCAGCACAAACGTGTTACCTCTAGGCTACCGAAACACTTTGTTTTGAAATGCAAAATAATATATTAAACCACCAAGCTTTTTTCTGCTTGATTTGTTGAAGCAATCCGAATAGGCTTGATTTAAGAAAATGTAAGTAAGGATCGAACTTAAAAGTTTCAAGAAAGATTTTGGATAAATTCAAGAATAAAATTCTTGATTTAAGAAAGCGAGTTTTCTTTCTGTGTACATCTATTGCCTGTGTCATTTTATTACTTCAGTTATTATTTGACTAATAATTCACTTAATCAATTGAATCTAATTTTTTATCCAATTTTACGTAAAACTCCACTTAAGGCTCATTAAAATAAAAACTTAAAAAATTTAGGATAGCCACCATTGAACTCAAAAGAGGAACTATTATTTTTACCCACACCCCATATGTGCTTAAAATATAATACACTTGTGCAGATTTGTGAAACGCGTAAGTCTGTGGGGCCAATTTTTAATTTTGCTGATTTACCCAAAATTGTTTTTTTAAACCAAGTAATTCATGTCCGTTTATTCAGGCATTTAATCTTTTTTGTACTCATTTTGGCATAAGTCAAATACTGTACTGACTTAATAAACCTTATGAGGAGAAGAATCATCTCGATCTGTAACTGCCTTGATGATTACTTCATTAACACAAAAGTTTGTATAATATCACCAATTGTTAAACGGAGTCCTGTAAAATGCAATCCAAATAAGTCCAACTCCGAGACAAAACAATTTTAGCCTCATAAACTTATATACAAACACATGTACAATTTTTTTTTTAATTTTTAGCGTTAACTTTGTGAATACTCTGGTTTTATATACAAAATGATTTATAGTGTAGGGCTATTGTTTATTTTACTTGTTTATTTGTTCTTGTTAAGGTATATCTGTTCAGTATTATTGGCTTATCATTTTCCTTATGACAACAATTATTTTTTTGTGCTCAAAACAATGACAAAAATTCAAACTTACATTCTTACAATTTTGCGTAGTTTTTAAAATATTTTTTGAAATTAAAAAAAAATCTGTCATTTAAACATATTTTTTACTTGCGTACTAAAGCTAAGGACTAAAGGGCTCCTTTTTTGAAATCAATCTAAGGGCTTTATATTTAAGCAAGTCCTGCTTAACATTTGTTGATTCGATTTTCTTTAAAAAAGTATGCACTGCCAAGGCTGGTGCGACTTTCTCCTAGAGGGAATCTCTACAGTTTTAAATTTGAGAAGCATAAAAAAGAATATATTTTAAATGCCGATACAAATATTAAGTTGCTTTTAATTTTAATTAAATAAATGGGGTGTTAAAGGCTGTTTGCGCTACATAATATTGTTGGATACACTATTTTAAATTTTTTCACTTTTATTTCAAGTATTATTTGAACTGACTATGGTAGTGTATGTGTAGTCTGTATGACATATAACAAGTATACGCATTGTAGTACAGAAATGTTACCTATGAGCAGGGCCAAAATAATAGTCGTTTTAGAATTTTCACAGAAAAACAAACAAACAGAACATAGGATAGTCAAGTAAAGTACACAATTTCGCTGGTGTTGTACTATTCTTTTTAAAAACTTAGTTCTATGTAAGTTTATGATTGTATTACTTTGCAAAATATATATAATAACTATTTTTTTGAGCAAAACAGTAATTTATCCCTTAACCTTATTTTTTGATTTATATTTTCCTCTCTAAAACTCCAAGGATCTGTGTCTGGTAGAGAGTTAGCAAATTTAGCAAAATTTAAAAAAAATGTAAATATAAACAACCAAAATTAAAAATAAAAAAAATATTTTTGTTACCAGCTACTGTATAGGTATATTGAATTTTGAAAATTGTTAAAGCCTATGAAATATTTTAAAATTACATTAAATACCAATAGGTTAACAATAAAAACTTGTTATATATTGTAGCTGGTAGCCAAACAATTATTTTAATTAGTGCAATTTTTATTTGTATGAGGAGAAACTGCCCACTTTGCCCAAAGTAGCATCTACTAGCAAATATTTTTCTTCTTTTTATCTCAAAACTGAACAACATCAGTTAATGGCCGAGGAAAATAAGATCGTTGACTTTTTCAATGATGTAGTTTTAAAATTCATTTCATGCCTAAGTCTACTGGACGTCTTGTGCACTGATACCATCAACTTTGTTTTATCTGCATTTACTCCCAGACCAGGATTTGGCGTAGTGTGTATATCTTGTCGTTGGGGATTTGCTTAGTCGTAAAGCGCATTGATATGGACCAATTATCTTATTGAATTTAACTTTTAATCTTAAACACAATACGCGGGATAAAATCTTCTAACTAATGCAAAGAGACTTATTTATCTGTAGTTGGCACATACTGTCTTGTCTACTTTTTCCGCACAGAAAATAAAACACTGATGTTCCAACTTCTGAGTGTGCGTTCTTCTAGCCGGATTGTACAAGCAAGCTGATGCATACGTCTAAACCTGTTGCCTTCGATCGTAAACAGTGTAGCTGACAGCCCACCGGTTCCTGCTGCATCGAAATACTTAAAACGGGCAGCTGCCATTTTTGCTTCATTCTGACTAGGCGGTATACACTTGATACCGTCTTCGACCTGTTCTTTAATTACAAGATTAGATAGATATCCAGATGAATGGATGGACATGTTTCAATTGACTCTGAGAGTGTTTTTTATTTGATCGATGTAACCGAAGGTGGCTCTTAGACTCAAAAATTAGAAATCGTACTGGCTTTAACCTAGAAATCAATGTTTTTCCAACTTATAATCCCTCCGTGTAAAGCTCAACAATACATTCTACTCTTTGGTAAAAAAAACTGTTGACTCTTTCTAGTTTTTTGTAAATTTTAATTTTTTGCTGCGTTGAGAAAAATTTTAAAAATAAAGTGCTAAATGCTCACAGATTTTTTTCTCGACACAAGAACATTGCACTTAAAATATGTCTAGAATACGAAGAGATTCTGTCTTTCGAACAGTTGTAATATTTCTTGTTGCAATTATCTTCTGTGTAAAATAGTTTGAAATTTTATTTGTCGTTCCAAAAAAGCCTTTTGGAAGTCGAACTATACTTGAAAGCTTAACATTTTCATAACACGCACTAAATAAAAAAAATTTATAACATAATCAATGGAAAATGTATGTAGAACACAGTACCTCTTAATTTTTACTTTTTCATCAACAAAAAATACTTAAAGTAATATTTTCATTCATAATAAATAAAACCATATGCACTTTGATATAAAATCCTTAAATTTGTCATTTAAGCCAATAAAATTAAACTTTCTGACATTCATAAAAGATAAACCATAGAAACAAAAATAAGTAAAAGATTTAATTCAGCCATAGAAAATTCATTTATGGTGACATATAATGCTGTCGTCACATTTGATTTTTTTATGTCAACATCATATTAAAGGAAAAAGGAAATATCTCAGTGATTTTGTGTGGATAAGTTGTTGTGTGTGTGTGTTTTTTTTTTATTAAGAAAAAGGATTTTTCAGTTCTTTATTACTTTTTATAGGGGGTTATTAATTTTATTTTAAACGAAATATAAGGAAAACACACATATATGTGCAAATGCATGTTTATGCTTATGAAAGTCAGTCTATTTATATTTATTAAAGAATAATAGCGATAAATATTGGCAGTAATTGAAAATTGTTTATCGAAAAATATTAAATTATATTTGAAAAAGAACAAAATGCAACAAAATTAAAAGAGAAAAGAAAGCAATATTTGTTCATCTTTACCAAACTCTGTATCTTTTAAATAAAGAACTTTATTTTCTGTCAATTTATTTCACCAGCACTAGGTAAATAACTTTCTTGGGAAAATATTTTTAGTGCAATGTAATCTAATTTTCTCGTATAATTTATTTTTAATTAAGTCTTCATCCCACAAAGCTCATTTTTAAATTAGAAAAAAACTTAATTTAAAAAGCAAATAAAATGGCTTGGAATGCGAGAAAAAACGCAGGTGCTATAAAATGAAATAAAAGAGTTTATTTTATGTATAAAAAGAAGACTATTTTTTGATCAGGTGTTTTTTTAAAAAAGGATTTTGAATTCCCGCATCTGTTGTTTGCTGAAGCTAATTCTACAGTAATCGTTATTTTTGAGCTAATTTTAGTTTAGATATAGTCGCAACAATGTAATGCTTGCAATTTCCCAAAGTTACCTTGTTTTTGTTTAAAGATTGAACATATTTAATTAATAGCAATATATTCACAAAAAGTCAATGTTTGATGTTTTAAACGCTGGAAGTATATTTTTTTATGTTGCTAAATAATAAAAGGCTATGGTAACTAAGCTGTGCATCCGCTAATGTTTTACGATATAGACATCATGGGGTGAACATTGCGAGCAGTAACTTCCACCTTTGGAAAAATCGAGAAAGAATCAGCCATAGTGGGTCTAGCAGTAAATGCAGATAAAACCAAGTTGATGGTATTAACGCACAAGACGTCAAGATTAAGGCAGGCAGTGGAAGTTGAAAGCTACAACTTTAAAATAATCAACGGTTTTATCTACCTCCACACGGCCATTAACAAAACAGACAACGTCAGCTTTGAGATAAAAAAAGAACAAAATTGAACAATAAATGCTTCTTTGGACTAAGTTAGCAGTTTAAAAGTAAATCCACCTTCCGACAAACAAAAATCACTTTCCGAAAGACAGTAGTACCTTCTTTAAATATGATTCTTAACCATGGGTACTTGCAAAAGCATATGAGGCAGTGCTACAAGTTTCTGAGAGGAAGATTTTTTCGGAAAATCTATGGGCACATCTGCGTTGACGGAGAATACAAGTGCCGTATAAACCATTGGCTGCATTACCTGTTTGCCGATATTGTGTATTAAGCCTCAACATTTACGTTGGCTAGGTAATGTTGTGGAAATAAATTAAGGTGATCCAGCTAGGAAGTCATTTGAATGTGAACTTGGTGATAGATTACGAAAAAGAGGAACACCGAAACTCTAATGGAAGAATCAAGTGGAGAAAGACATCTCGCAGCTTGATGTCAGAAACTGCATAAGAATTGCGGAAGATTTTCAGAAGATCGGAGGGCCTGGAGATCAATTCTAAGTTTGGCTAGTAGAAAAAACGTTCCATAATGGCCATTTAAGTACGTACGTAAGAAATTGTTCAAAAATGTGTACAACAGACGGGTGTCAATAGCGATTCCGTAGGCCTTAATTTGGTTTTGAAAAATTGACTAACTAAGCGAACACATGTCGTGAGCTTTACGTCAAAACCTGTCGAGAGCGCAATCATCCTTGTTGGCCATACTAATAAGTGATACCCATATACTCCCTAAGACTAGCGCCCCTAGAATGGTGTTTCATCTAGGTAAAAACTTTTAAATAAAGCAATGCCCTATGCCAGACTAATACTTTGCTTAGTATGAATCTCAGACGTTGGACAATGATCACAATTGCTCCTCGTGTTTTTTTAGTCCGTTTTTAAGTTTATGACGCCAGATGTGCGTTGGTTGGCTAAATCTGCGGGTGTGATGGTAAGTTATCGTATAAATAGCATCTTAAGGCCTTTTAAGCATGAGAATTTTTAAATATTTTGGTGCTTCTTTTGCTTGTCTTCCGAGTTGTAAGTTGGTACAATAATTGACCTTTTAAGGCAACGGTTAATGAATACTTGGACCACGCTTCTGTCGCATAGTAACTTGCTCCAAGATTTGTTGCTGCACCATATATCAACGATATGCAAGAACTGCAGATGCCGAGATTCTCTGCATATACATTTAGCCGCCAAAGCAACAAGTTTACTTCGGCACAATACCCACTATAACCTGAAGAACGATATTGAAAAGACAAGGGGTTTGAATGTCAAAGTGGCTATTTTAGTTTTGGGCTAATATCGTTCATTACGGCCTGTGTAATCCTTAATTTGATAACATGTAATGGAGTTGTGCTTACCGTTCAAGAGAAATTGGTGCCTTTCTACTCTCTAGATTTAATGAGACCGCTTTTTGCGACGTTCAAAATAAAATATAAATAAAAGCTTCGAGTCGAGTTTTGGATGTCTTAACGTGCTGTGTGTTTTGTGCGTAAACTTATACAAATCACTCAGTGCCGTTTTATTAAGAGTTTACAGAGGTAGCAGCTTTCCTATTTGATACAACATTAGTTAATTAAATGGATCCTTGCTTGGCTTGGCCTTTCTAAGACCTAACTGACAAAGAGTGGCGTTTTTATATATATTTGGGCATATTCTTAGACCCATCAATTGAATTAAAAATCAGATTTTACTCCATTAATTGTCATCATCACACCTTAGTTTGGTGACAACATTTAGGTGTGCTTTAACCAGCCACCAAAATCTACGTTACTGGACTCAGAAATGGGTCAACTGACATTTTATCCTGGGACTCTCCAAGCAGGAGTCCATTTTTGGTACAAATACCAGGGTCTAATTACTGACTCCCGATGTGCCTGCCAAAAGTATTGCTAAACACCAGTTGATTACAACGTTATCTGAAGCTGCCACTCTTTTTTCCCCGGCAGCATCAACACCGAAATGTAATAAGTAATAATTGCTGAAAAAGTTTTACTTTTAATACAAAAAAAGAAGGATATTTATAAGTTAGCTTTTGGAAAATGATCTAGTTTTAGATAAAAAGTGCTTTACTAATAGATCAAGAATATCGGGCTGTGCCAAGAATGGACAGGAAACTGAAAATGTTCGTTTGATTTTATGTGCTCCGTGCATGCCTTGAAATAGCTTGTCTCCGCAACCTGACCTGGCCTAATTTTAAAAAAGTATTTAAAATTATTTAAATTCAACAGAGTCACCGCCTACCATCATTAGCATATGCATAGCTGGGAAAAATTAGTCAGTTACTTGAAATCAACGTATGATCAACAAAATATATATTTCCACCGATTGAATTAGGAAAGAGAAACTCTGGCAACACTGTAAGCTAAATTCTTTAGCTGTTATTTACCAACTCGTTCATGTATGCATCTGTTGTGCCCTTGACTATTTTATTATTTGAAATTAAATCTATCAACCCTTTTATAAAACACCCTTTAAAAAGTAACTGTGGTATAATATCTTAATTACCTGTAGACTCAAACTAAACTTCAAAAATATTTGCTGCACTTTCATTTAAACACTCACATAAAAACAAACAAATAAGCGGAAAGTTGGAAAGACGTAGACACAGTTGAAATATTATTAACTGTCAGTTTTATTACTTTATCTTGAACATAATTTCTATAATCAAAGTTTTATTAAGATAATATTTGTCTGTAAAAGAATTAAATAAATAAAATGAGTTTAATTCTCCTTTTTCTAGCAACCTCTTCAGCATTGACAAGTTTGACATTGGATTTGTTAAAACGTTATTAGATGATTCCATGGTTTGGCTTATTTCAAACTAATATTTTAATTTGAATTAACATTTAACTGGCTTTTTATGATTCCACGCATAAAATTAAACAAACAGTATTAAATGTCAAAGCACATCCTGTGTCCCATTTGTGTTTATTTAAAACACAAAAATACAAATTACTTTCGTCCTGTGTTGCGACAATAATAAACATTCTTAATTTAAATATCACGTTCGTGACGTATCATTGAGAAATTTAAAAGGATAAAAGTTTGAAATGTAATCACTCCTAATTTTAACTTAATTTTAAATTAAGTTTTCCTTAAACCTTCTGCCATTACCCCTCTTAATTTCCATATTTGTACATCTGTTCGCCTGTCTGTCTGTCTATCTGCTTTCATCTCTTGACTGCTATCTCTATTACAACATCTACACGCCTGTCGACTTATTGCCATCTTTATGTTTTATTTAATGACAGTGATGACATCACAATGAGTTTGTAAATACACCTTCCTTTCTGTTTTACAATCACAGCTACCACAACCAAAAATAGTTTTTTACTTTTTCTTTTAGTCGGCAGAAATTGCAAGTAAAGGGAAGCAAAGAATTTTTGTTTTTAAGTAAATATATACAAAAGTGTAAGTATGTGAATGTAACAAAATACTTCCAGCTGCCAAATAGGTCATCATCACCATCATCTCTTGTAGAGAATTTTTGCAAATAATTATTTCAAGGTTGACTGTGCATTCTGGCAGTCAACAGTCAGTCAAGCGGTTTATTGTTAAATGTAATTAACATTTTCACCATTTAACTTAGTGTTTTGTTGCCACTTAAATGAATGTTGGCAAATAAAAACAGTCAAATAAGATGGTCGAAATAGCAAATAAGGAAAGTTAGAAATGAAAATCCTTAATTATTAAAAGCACATTTCAAAATGTTGTGTATTAATGCTAACTGAACTGAGTGTTCGTCTACAACTCAGACCATAAAAGATCAATGCGTTTATAATATATACGAGAACTAGCTTTGTATGAAGTACTAGCACAATGTATCGCTAACAAAATAGGAATTTTGTGAATCGAATAGCAGCCAAGGCTGTGTAAGAAGCTTTATAACTTGATTCCAAATGGCAATCGGTGTAGCAGATTTGCAACCTAGAAAGTGCCGTCTCTTGCCATAGAGCACCGGGCATTCGCAGAGTACATGCTCTGAGACAAGTTGATGTATCGGACCTGCAGATGTTGTACAGATGGTACCTGAGATTACAATGATGAATTAAAAAACTGGTGGGAACTCTTAGATCCTTCCTTTTAAAACCCCGAAGCCCGTAGGCTTACTTCGCCATAGAGTCGAGAATCATTTGGTCTGTCGCTATACCTGGGTCTCACTCACATGGGCAGCAAATTCAGCGTCCCTTAGACAGAAAGAAAAAAGGAGTTCCAAAATCGGGTTCAGCTGGTGTCAAATTGTGAACGAAATATTTTAAGTTTTTTAAGAAAACTGGTGCGTTCAAAGTACTAATATTTAGCATTTAAATTTTGCACAAGAAGTACATGTAAACTTTAGGTTTTGCTGGAGTCGTTTAGGGTTTTACGTGACACCTGCCATGCTGGCAATAATTCACGGTAGTCTCAACACTTGATGGAAACAATGCGTCCCCAAAATGGCTCACCCAGCCACATAGGTACCAATTCTCTACCATGACTCCGTGTAGCCATAACAGACCCCCTGGTGAGGAGTTGGACAATCTAAGCCCGAATTGCGTCTCTAGTTTTGATCTCGCTTCTTCATAATCAAATAAGATCAGCGCCGACAAGACATATCTCTAACACCCAACCTTAAGCAAGAAAGATTATGATTATCATGTCGCACCCAACGAATGTGACACCCAGCTCTGTTAGAAGGATCTTTTCTCATTTAGACAAATCAATTACTCCACTATCATCAATGCTTCATAATCTTCTCACCGCCAGCCAAGACCGAGTCACGCACATGGTTCAACATGCAAAAGCCGGCCTTTTCATTATTTGCTACTACTACGACGGGATCTTATTTTAGATCCGAGGGTCCCTAGCCGTAACCAGTTTCCCTATCTACCTACTTCCAAACACACTTACACCTTTTCAGCTATTAGCCTACTTCAACAATTGCTCATGTGCCTGGGTGGACCCGCCAAAACTAGAGACTCTATCCTGAGAGCCTAAGGTTCATATAAAAACGCTTACGCGATCACTCTGGGGCCCGTACAGGACGGACCCCAGTATATTGACTTTCGCTCTTAGCTGCCCCTCTACAGCCACCACGTGAACTCCCGAAGAAGACCTCACCATTAATTAATTCATGCACTAGTAAGCACATGGGGCCAACTGATTCCTGTGGTACCAGATAGGACTCTGGTCAGCTTTGGAAATCTACTTCCGCAAAAATTCCTACCTATTTCTGTTTAACACAGATAAGTAATTGGTACCCTTAGAACCTTGCGTTGCTGTGCCACTTTTTGGTGATGTACATGCCACAGCGACTACAATGAAAACCAGCCTCAAGCCAGACCAGTAAATCACTGATCAATTTAAACCAAGACAGATTGTTTTCGATTTAGCCATGTCTGTTAGCCTTACAGTAACTGAAAGTTACCCGGTTGATACCACGAGGAGGTAGACTTAGGCAGTTGTGCTGATGGAAGGTTGCCCGGGGGCCCTCCTCTTCCATCACATAACTTATCAAACGGGTTTTGCTGGAGTGTCACTGCCCCATTTTTAAGCTATATTCTATTGCAAACTTCACGCTTGGGAGACTAATATACCAAATTTTACGAAAATTGGTCCAGCCGTTTGGAAATAGTTGCATTACAAGTAAATAAACAAACTGAGAGCCATTATTATATCATATCTGAACAAATAAAAATTTTTTTTATACCCAAAAGTTTGGCGCGATTCTATACTTTACCATGGTTTGGTGGTAGGGGTTGAATTTTTCCATTTAAATTGATTTTCAAGCTTGGTAACAGTCACGTGTTGGTGCCAATGATGTCGACATTATGCAGTGTATCTAGACAACATGGAAATTTTGCCGTTAATACTGTCGGTTGCTTTTACTTTAGTTTTCAAACCACCTCTGTGGGCAAATCTGCAGCACAGGGCAGTGGCAAACAAGATGTTCTACCGTCTCTATCTCCTCCTCGTCCCCGCATACCCTGCAGAAATCTGGATAGTTCCTGTCCCATTCGTTCGTCCTATATTTCACATCGCAGTGCCCTGTGAGAGTCTCAATAATGCACCTTAGAATCTGCTGCTCACCATGAGCAGCGGGACAGTGCCCATCTTGTCCAGCCTGGGCCATAAAAGTCTAGAGATCCATTATCCAAGTCCCTATCAGTCTATAATAGAATCTCAGTGGTGGCCTTACCGGCTCACAACCAAGTTCAGTATCCCGGGCCGATCCCTTCCTTGCCAGTTCGTCGGCAATCTTTTTACCGGAAACGTCAAAATAAACTGGAACCCAACAGAGTCTAACCCTGCGTATCCCCGTGATTGCCCTAAGAGCACGTCTGCACGTCTACAAGTCTAGACCCGACAAAATGTCCCTCTAAAGCCTTAAACGCGCCCTAACTATCAAGGTAGATTGTCAAACCCCTCTCCAATCCACATCCTTCCCTATCAATTTTGCGGCCTTCATCACCGCCAGAATTTCAGCCAGGAAAACTCTGCACTCGTCCGGAAGTCTGTTAGACATTCCGTCCCCCGTGTCCATTATATAGACACCAGCATCGGTGCCTATCTCCATCTTCGATCCATCAGTAAAGACTGCACACCCCTCATGTAGCTTCTCTGATCCCTTCCATGCCTCCCTATCCAGAAACACTACTTGGGGAACGATCCATAAATCAAGTTTCGCCACCATATAGTCATTAAAACCTGACAGCCGCAGGAGTCGACCATTCCCGACCCTTCCTAAAATGCCGGCAAATCCTTGCGAACATACTTCACGCATACCTGACTCGCTAAATCTAAACAAGCTTCTGGCCGTCATTCCAGCAACAAAGTCCTCGATGGCGGTAGAAAACTCTACATTTATCAGGCTATCGGACGTTGGGTTATATCCGACGATAAATCGGAGAAGTATATTTGTTTTTCTAGGGACTTTTTCAGGATTTAGTCTAGTGTGGACTTACCAGGTCTAAAACTACGCTGATATATTCCCATCAGTTTGTTGTTGTATGCCTTTAATTATTTCCCATATTATACCAGAAAGTATTTGGTACGCAATTGAGCGGGGACTTATACCTCTCAATTCATTTGGTTCAATAGGACAAAATACAAAAGATAAGGTGCCTTTTAGCGAGCATGCATTCTTTACCTACTTTTTGCTTCTGATTTTAAACAACTCACTAGGCAAGCCATTGAAATCATCGGCCTTGTTATTCTTTATCCATGCTAAGTATATTTATGCCACAATATAGCCGGTTAGCAATTGGTCGATGCCATTGTCGTAAGTTTGCATTTATGATAAGAAACTAATGATTTTATTGACGTCTTAAAGCTTGTAGAAATGCTCCTTCCACAGCCCGAGTATACTTTGTGCGTCTTTTACCCAATTTTTATTACTATTTCTGCATATGGACACTTCGTATTTGAATTTTTACCTTCTAGAACAATGTTTTGTTTTCTGTCTGCTAAAGTTTATTTCGATTTCTCCAAATTTACCTTTTTTTGTAACTCTAACTAATTCAATTGAGTCTTAATCTGCTTAAAATAAAAAATTGTAAAGTTACTCGAAAAAATTCTTGAAAGGGTTTCGAATACCGGATCTAGAATAGAAAAATAAATTTTTAATCAGTTTTTACAACTTTATATAAAAACGAAATTTACCTTTAATAAAACAAATTTTTTTAATACATCGCAAAAAAATTATAATTTTCCTTCCCTTTTTTACTAAAAAAATAACTTTTTTCCTCTTTGATTATGCAATAATTCACTTTATTTTTTTTTTAAAGTCGCCATTGTTGATGTTAAGGGACTGATTATGTTGATGATGAGATAAAAGTGTATTTATGCATGTTGTTGTTTGATAAACATATTTTACAGCAACAATAACAAAAACATTAAACCATTCCACACACACACAAACACGTATACACCCACATTAAATCGCAAAGAACTCTAAAAGGTTTTTTTTTGTAGGAAATAGAAGGAAAATATGAAATGAAAAGTTTTTCATGAATGAACCGTTCACCTGTCTAATTTTAATTTTTTTTTTATATTTTGTTGTTGTTATTGGTTTTCTATATTTAACGTGTCTTCTTGATTTTTATCTTTGTTTTTTTAACAGGAAGCCAATCAAAAATTTTAATGTTTTTTCCAGTTTTTATAACTTTTGAATTTTATTATAGATTTAGACATAAAAATTACCTTTTTATTTTTATACTTGATTTGTTTTTGTTCTAACGGATTTAGCCTTTAATGTCATTCGATATTATTTTTATATACTTTTTTTAATTTTTAATACTTTGTTTTTGTTATGTTATTTTTAAATGGTGAAATTGTTATGTGGGTTAATCACAAAAGAAATTCAACATTAAAGTGTTTTGTTTAGAATAAAATAGCAATCAATAATGAGAGTATTAAATGAGATTTTACAAATTGCTTAAGGAAATAATTAAAAGCCTACCAATGAACATTATTTTAATAAGCAGACAGACTATACATTTCTTTTTGTTGGAATAATGTAAATTCACACTACTTTTACTACCCTTCTCTAGCCAAATTTTGAGACAGCAGTCTGTATATTTACTGAGATATATTGGAATATTTGAATGCATTGCATTTTTTTATATCTCCATCTGTAGTTAACGGATCTTGCTGACTTTAAAGATAAAAATTTCTAGAAATATTTTTTCAAGTCTGGCCTTCAAATGTGTTCTGGGAGATTTTGCTTGGTAACTTGATTATAACAGACTGAAATGCGGACATAGCTTAACCTGCTCTTCCCTATCTATAATGTAAGGATCCTTATCATCTAAACTGGGAAATTAATGTTGAAATAACTACTACTGAAATGACTAACTTATTTTTATCCTTTTTACTTTGTGAACTCTGTAAAAAATGTATCATCCTACTGATCCACAACTGCTTTAGCATTTTCTCGAAACCCTAACGCAAACAACAACAGTCAAAAATCAAAAGTTTTAAATATTTTACTTTAATTAAAAAGTCTGCAATAAACTGTAAAATATACACTAATCTAATAACGTTGTTTTTTTATCTTTTTCTTTCTCTATGCTGTTTCTCGCTAAATCCTGTGATTATCATTTTAAAATCTTACAGCTTTTTTTATGCGTATTGCATCAGTAGGTGGTACAACGATTTAATAAAAAAAATTAGAAGATGCATGAAGGTTTTAAGCAAAAACTAATTAAAACTTGTGAGACAAGCATTTTTCATACAAAAAATATTAATGCACACAAACATACATACAAGGTACATGCTTAATACCTGTATTGTGTCTATATTTGTATTTACGCTTGTATGTTTTACACTTTTGCACAAGCAAGGACAACAACAAAAGCTGCAGTAACTACAATGAGACTTAAAGTTGTTAGGCAGAGAAGTAAAGGATTTTTAATATTTTTTTTATTAAATCAAAAATATATGACGAATAAAAAAAAAACTAATTGTTTTATTTTATTTCTCTTTTGTTTTATTTTATTTCTCTTTTATTTCATTTTATTTTATTTTATTTTATTTTATTTTATTTTATTTTATTTTATTTTATTTTATTTTATTTTATTTTATTTTATTTTATTTTATTTTATTTTATTTTATTTTATTTTATTTTATTTTATTTTATTTTATTTTATTTTATTTTATTTTATTTTATTTTATTTTATTTTATTTTATTTTATTTTATTTTATTTTATTTTATTTTATTTTATTTCATTTTATTTTATTTTATTTTATTTTATTTTATTTTATTTTATTTTATTTTATTTTATTTTATTTTATTTTATTTTATTTTATTTTATTTTATTTTATTTTATTTTATTTTATTTTATTTTATTTTATTTTATTTTATTTTATTTTATTTTATTTTATTTTATTTTATTTCATTTTATTTTATTTTATTTTATTTTATTTTATTTTTGTTTATTTTATTTTATTTTATTTTATTTTATTTTATTTTATTTTATTTTATTTTGTTTATTTTATTTTATTTAATTTCATTTTATTTTATTTTATTTTATTATATTTTATTTTATTTTATTTAATTTTATTTAATTTTATTTTATTTTATTTTATTTTATTTTATTTTATTTTATTTTATTTTATTTTATTTTATTTTATTTTATTTTATTTTATTTTATTTTATTTTATTTTATTTTATTTTATTTTATTTTATTTTATTTTATTTTATTTTATTTTATTTTATTTTATTTTGTTTTATTTTATTTTATTTTATTTTATTTTATTTTATTTTATTTTAATTTATTTTATTTTTGTTTATTTTATTTTATTTAATTTCATTTTATTTTATTTTATTTTATTTTATTTTATTTTATTTTATTTTATTTTATTTTATTTTATTTTATTTTATTTTATTTTATTTTATTATATTTTATTTTATTTTATTTAATTTCATTTTATTTTATTTTATTTTATTATATTTTATTTTATTTTATTTAATTTTATTTAATTTTATTTTATTTTATTTTATTTTATTTTATTTTATTTTATTTTATTTTATTTTATTTTATTTTATTATATTTTATTTTATTTTATTTAATTTTATTTAATTTTATTTTATTTTATTTTATTTTATTTTATTTTATTTTATTTTATTTTATTTTATTTTATTTTATTTTATTTTATTTTATTTTATTTTATTTTATTTTATTTTAATTTATTTTATTTTTGTTTATTTTATTTTATTTAATTTCATTTTATTTTATTTTATTTTATTATATTTTATTTTATTTTATTTAATTTTATTTAATTTTATTTTATTTTATTTTATTTTATTTTATTTTATTTCATTTTATTTTATTTTATTTTATTTTATTTTGTTTTATTTTATTTTATTTTATTTTATTTTATTTTATTTTATTTTATTTTATTTTATTTTATTTTATTTTATTTTATTTTATTTTATTTTATTTTATTTTATTTTATTTTATTTTATTTTATTTTATTTTATTTTATTTTATTTTATTTTATTTCTCTTTTATTTTATTTATTAGTTAAATAATTATTCATGAGATCTTACGTAGAATTAAGGAAAATTTTTCAATTAATTTCTTTATTGCTCTGGCTCTTATACATTTAATACTATGTTCGAGACACTTTTTAAGCAACAAGTAAACAAACAATTTTTTCAGTTACTTATCTCAACAGAAAAGCGAAAATAAAAATACATAAAAATCAAACAAAAAGAAAAAAAGACAGAATAAAAACTGTAAAAATTTCTCATAGTTTTTTTTAAGCTCAACTTTTTTCATCTTCTACTCACTTAAAAGTTGAGCCAGAACCTCCTTGAACATTCATTCATTGCCATATTTAGAGAACTTATAGGTTGAATGTGTCACAGGTGGTAAATGAAATTGAAAATGAAAAAGACAGAAAGTGAAAGACTGAATTGAGAAAATAATTTTAAAACTTGATACTATTATGAGGACTTGATAGTCTTTAGTTTATTTTGGCATTTTTATATTCAATGTATTTCTACTATTTTTTTTTTATTAATGTTGCAGTTTTCAAAAGTTTTCTTTGGTATATTTTAGTTGTTGCTGCTGTTACTTGTAAAAAAGTGTGAAACATTGGATTTATAATAAAAGTAAATCCACGATTATATTTTTTCTTTAAATTTTTTTTAGGTGTAACTGATTCTTTTACTTTTTAATGGGAAGAAAATAGGATGGAGTTTTGAGGAAGAAACATAATAACAATGTGTGAGAAGGGGTAAGGACGTCATTTTGGAAGTGAATTATATCAAAAGTTTATTTACAAATAAATTTTGTTCACTAAAAAGAAAAATAAATAATTTTTTTAGTAAAAACTCGTTCCGTTTGCGAGAATATACATGAAAAAAAATATATTTACAAAGACATTATCTATATTATAGTTTCAGTCTATTTAAAATTTGCAATTTTTGTAAAAAGGTTTTCTGTAGATATCTCTAACAATTAAATACATGTAATTTATTTAATTTACTATATAAATAAATTTTAAATTTCGTATAGCTTAAATCTATAAATAATATAAACATAGTCAATTATATGGAAAAAATACCCTTTTTCTACTTTGACGATATGTAGAATATAGTGCAGCTCAAAGTACAAAAAAAAATCAAAAAATATGAGACAAATACTTTTTACCAAAGAGCTAATTTACGATCATTTTGAATTTTTAAAAAGGTACAAAGAATGTTAAAAGTACTATTTGTCCTCTAAATTTACTTTTAAACCAAATCTAAGTAAGAAATATGCAAATTGCTCGGGTTATAATCCCAAAAACACAAAAAACTACTAAATTAAGTAATTCATAACCGCAATATATTTTAATAGTTCGGAATTACATAAATCTAAAGGCCTAATATCTAGAAATAGAAAAAAGTAGTATATGTGTAAAAAAGTACCACCTTTGTCCCTCACCTTTTAACCTCAGTATGGGTCAAAAGTCCTTTATTCCACAGTTCTACATAAAAAAAACCGAAAAATGATAATAAGTACCAAAAAAGTAATAAAAGTACCAAAATGTCACTACTACTAACATTAAAGTGGCCCTACCCTACAAATCCCAGTCCTGTGTGTTGCCAGAATAGCTGTGAGAGCACATTTACAGACATCCAAAAGTCTAGACCTGACATGATGTTCCTCTGGAGTCTTGAGCGCGGCTTAGTTATAAACGTAGACTGTCATGTACATTCTTCTCTCTGCGTCCTGCCCTTTTTATTCCGCGGTTTCGTCACCACCAAAATCTCAGCCTGGAAATTGTTGAACTCGTCTTGTTAGACTGCTAAAATATATAATTTTAAGAGGGACCGGGCTTTTTTAAATACTATTGCTTAAATAAATAGAAATAAAAATACGTTCGCACTACAACTGTTAAAGTTTTAAACAATTAAATAATTAAATACGGTCCTTCCTTAGTAACAATGATCGCAAAAACGACGATTAGTGCTCTAAACACAACTGGGACGAACGACGAATTTTTCGTTGAGAATATCCGAGTTAGAAAATATTTTTGAATATGTATTTTTTTTCAATTAGTGCTTCTTTTTTAAGAAATATTGTAAATCAATCAGCTGCTACATGTAACCTTCTAAATGTGTTTGAGTTGACAAGTTCACGCAACGAATTTTAACAGACGAATTCGTCGCCGTTGTGTTTTGAACATAACCTGTTAAGCAATCATCAATATTACTCGCGGGAACATTGCTTACAAGAGTCAAACCTAATTTTTTTACAACAATTGTCTGCGTGATAGAAAACATAGTCGCAAAGTAATCGCTCTTATCAACCAAACCTTTATATTTCAGCTGGTTCATTTCATGTATAAATTCTGGGTCCACTTTGTAGTCTTGTTGTAACTAAAAAGAAAATAATTAAATAAAAGATTATCTTGAAACCATTATACTCAACATATTTTTTTTTAAAAATCAGTACATTTCAGTACAAATATTTTTAATCAGTACATTTAACAAAAATCAGTACATTTACTATAAAATAGTCAACTTACCTTTACTCTACATTAGACAAGTAAACTTAAAACAGTTTAACTGACTTTGAACACTTATTTCTTTCCAATAAATATATACAAAAAACTTACTTTGGGGTTCGAAAGAATTTTACTCTCTTTTTAAGTAAAACAGGCTCTAAACTTTAAGCTTATAAAATTGATTTATTGCATTACACAAGTTTTCAAATGATTTTCGCCATTAAATTTTATTTAACAAAATTATTAGTGAAAAAAATTCCATTCAGGTATACAGTTCAAAAAAAAAACGTATTTAAAATGATAAAGTGGATATTGCATTAAAATTCCCATTACATTCCCCAGACACATTTAGTGAATACTCTGTATTAAAATATACAAAAAACACATACAACAGCTTCACAAATGTTATTGAAAATGAATATATTTGTTAAAGTTACAAATAAAATCATAATATGGACCTTTTTGGCAAATTGGCTCCTTGCAAAGATGTCTCTATTATCACAAAATCTGTTCATATTCTTATACCACTTGGTGTTCTTTTTTTCTTTTTTTTTTTTTTTTTTTTTGGAGGACGTGCCAATGTGCGGAAGTTATTTGTATCTTCATTAGGTTGGTAACATATTTTGTCAATTGCATTATCTCTATATATAAATAGTTACATGTTTGAATGTTTTTTTCGTACACACATATATACATGTAAACGAACATACTTACATATACACACATATGTAAGGAGACCCTAACACATACATATTGCCAAACAAGGAAATAATAATAAAAATATTGTATAAATGAATAGGAATAATAGGAGTATATTCCCAGTTAGCCAATTTTATTGCAAAAGAGTGTTTTGCGAATCTCATGCAGAATGTTTTTAATCGTCGACCAGTGTGAATTTTAATAGTGGAAGGTTCTTTGCAAGGATGAAACTGTTACAACCGACGATTGAGTTAACATTACCAATAACAAAATTATTGTTATTCGCCAAAAAATTGTGCGAGTAAGTCGTTCGAGAATTCAAATTATTCACCATAGTCCATTGAATAGCTTTTTGCTAGATGGGTTACACCATATGTAAGAACTAACACACTAGAGCTGCATTGTAAAGAGCAAAATAAATGTGTTTTAATATGAAATATGTTTATAAACATAACCTGACTTTAAATTTAGTAATATAAAATGACTTTTAATATAACAAAGTATATCTTAATAGGTATTTTACATATCGTTGGCTTAATTTAGAAAAGATGTAGCTTGGTGTTTCAAAAATGCGGTTTATTTTGTTTATTACACTCAAAAATTATTAGGGCAAAATGGACTGGAAATCTATTTAAAATAACTATTTAAAATAAACCCATCGAACAAGATATTCATTAAAATTAACAAGATATTTCATTTGAATTCAGACATCAAAAAATTAACTTACATATTCTTCCAAAATTAACTAGATTTTCTGTCATTTACAGCAAAACATAAACTATCAGAAAAATAACAACAAAGTTAAATATTACTACAAAGTAACTGGTTAAATTACTTTAAACTGAAAATCAGTATTTTTGTTTAGTTGAAGCTTTGAATAACCCTTCAAATTAGTTTAAAAAAAATATTGTGTGAAAATTTAATTGTTTCTTCATTTAAAAAAAAAACTTTACGGAATACTTCCTAAGTAACTTACAGTCAGGTACTGTAATAATTTTTTGAGTGTATTTCAAACGAAATTTGAGTTCATCAAAAATTTGTTGTTCTTAATTTAAAAATAAAATCTGTTACGTCTTTTTGTTAAAATCTGCAACAAAACGTTTTTTGTGCAACTGCTTACAAGCTTTGTAAAGAATTTTTCTACCCACTAGTTTTTTTTTTGCATTTCTTTATTATTGAATCCTCAATTCTGCTAAGAAAAAAAAGTGTCCCAACCTTAAAACTATGTTATTTATATTAGTTCAGTTTCAGACTAAAATTTACGTTCTTGTTATGAAATAAATAAGTGGGTTCACTATGTTGCAATATGTTTCGAGCGAGGGGATTTTGATGTGTTTCCAGTTTACTTAAATACTTGTCCACATAGTTTAGCATTTTGCATTTAACTAGTGGAACTTGCAGAGTCTTGTGAATGTTGCGGATTTAATTGCACCAAGCAGCACCAGTAAACATTCTTAGAATTATGTTTTGACGGCGTTGAATTTTTTCTATGTTGGAGGCAATGTCCCATAACTGTATACCGTAGCACCAAATTGGTTTTAAAATCGAGTTGTAAAGTAGAAATTTTCAATCAAGACGAAGCAAACTGTTTCTGTAAATTAGGTAATGAATTTGTGTTGCTTTAAGTTTCATTTGTGTCGACCTTGCATCTATATATGACTTTTATGTTAAGCGACGATCCAGGTAAATGCCAAATATTTTGTTTCAAATTATAAAGGCATCACATAGTTGTTAATTAGAATTGGGGAGCACATTTCTTTGCGTAAAAAAAAAGTTACGAGGATGAATTTCTGTTTATTATTTTTTTTTCCCCATAACTTTGCACATTTTTTCTACTTGTGTTAGTGTGTCAGGCCTCGTTAGTGTCTCAACGAATACTTAGAAAGGATGTATCATCAGCAAGTGTCAACGTGTGCCTAAAATTGTTTGCTGAAATATCTGCTGTGTAAAGCAAGTACAGGATTGAAACTTATATACTACCTTGAGTTACACGAGCCCCAATTGGTTGAGAGTGGTTTGATCATAGGTTGTCAACTGGTTACGTAGTTTTCTAATAAGTTGAAAATATTCGCTGCAGGTTTCAGCTTTGGTTTGTTTGACAGGCCTTCATGCCATATTTTATCGAATGCTTGAGAGACATCAATGATAAGCACGGAGCAGATCTTCCCTTAATTGCTTTTCTAATAACCTGTACCAAGCTGTAGGTCTGTACGATAGTAATTTATTGACTTCTAAAGCTGAACCGGTGATCTGGAATGCAGCTGCTGTCATTCAGGATTAATGTCAGTTTATTTTTAAGCAGTTTTTAAACAGTCTCGACATAGGTGGTAACAGACTTATACCTCTATAAGATTCCCTCTTCGAAGAAGCTTTACATGGCTTAGGAATCATCTTTATTAAGCCAACTTTCCATGTTGGCGGGAATATTTTCAAGCCATATTATGGCTTTTTTAAAGGTAAAAAAAAATATTTTTTTAAGTTGTTAAAGTTAGAAAAAGGTTTCTATGCTAAGGCATCGATATATTTATAGAGATTGAAGGTAACATTTTTGAACAAATCAGTTTATATATAATTACATAAATATGTTAGATTATTGGGTAAAGATGTGACTTAAATATTTTTTTGTTGTACTTTTACAGTTAAAGTGTATTACGGGTTTGTGCAGATGCTTATAACGCCCAGAAATAATGGTCTACAAGTACACTGACCGACTCCGAATCACTTCTTGATTCGATTTAAACATGACTGTCCATCCATCCATCCGTCTATCTTATAATCAAATTACAGGTCGCAATTTTAAAAATATTTTGATGAAATTTGACACAAAGCTTTTGTTTTTGGTAATAATCAGTCTATTTTTTGGGATAGCCTCCATAGAAATGTCTTCCCAGAAAAGGAATTTTTGGCTTCAAATGACTCGGTTATTACTTTATTTTTTCCTCCAGGAAAAGGCATTTTTAGCTAAATTTCCTTATTTTAACAAAATTTTTCACACATGTTTATCTTAATGTCGCCAATTATAATACTGAATACAAATTGTATGGGTCCTTTTTTAAAAAATCCGCATACAAATGTTGTTTAGGGTATAAATCAATGGGGATAAATCGACTACATCTTTCTTACCTGATTTTTTTTTTTTAAATTTTTATGGTCACTTTGCTGACTAAAGGAAATTGAAAAGTTTTGATACAACTAAATTTTTAGTTTTGTTTTTGCAAATCTTGTTTTAAGCACCAATTTTTAAATTGCACAGTACTGTAAATAACTTTCTGTGTAAATATAATAGCAATAATATTGTTGTAGTTTTTGCAGGTATCACCCTGTAATTCACAAACTAACAAGTGCACTTAAAAGGGCATATTGTTGTACTTACAAATGTTTGTAGAACATGGACATTCATACATAAAAACAATTAAATTCATATATTCACACATTTACCAATTTATGCACACACATACTTTAACACACACATATGAATATGAAAGTGTTTGCTAAAATATGCTACAAAATTTTTTCTATTGGATTTTCACAACTCATACACACAACAGCAACAAAAATATTGGCAAATGAGAAAAAAAATTAAAGATATTTTACGTTTTCATTTTGTCTCTCAATATGTATTTGCGGATATGAATTGTAAAATGGATAAATGAAACTGAAAAAAGTCTTAAATTAAGTAACTTCCGTTACACACTGATATTTGTTTTATATGTTTTTTCTGTCGTTTTTGGAATTTTTTTTTTCGACTTTTACTTTTTTATACATTTGTATTGGTGAGTGAATCTGCGTTGATGCAGCTCCGTCTAGCCGTCTGGTGTTAAGCAATTCATTTCATAGTTTATTAAGGTAAAAACAAAAACGACATTAAAAGCAAAAACATACAAAAATAATACATAATCAGGAAGTTATTAAAAAAAAAGCTAAAAAATTAATGAAATTATATTTTATGTAAGTAAACTAATTAGTTGAGTTTTAATGTACCAGTTTGCTTAAAGACTGCAGTAAAGTAATTATTTTGTAGTTCCTTTCTATCATTAGATAGGGATTGGAAAGGAAAGGTCATTTATATAATATTGAGAACAGATTTGTTTTTGTATTCGTATTCGAATGTCAATAGCTGTTGTTGTAAATAAACTTTTTAAGATTGTTAAAGACTGCTTTTGTATTTGGGATTTAGTCAATGGTAGTATATGAAAATATTTTTTTTTTTATTTTTGAATGAATAAATTTATTTGAGAAAGATTTTTTTTAAAAATTCGTTAAAGCTTTAATTATTTTTTTTTTCTTCTACGTCCTTGCAGAATATACTTTTTGATAAGTTATTTCATTTTACTTCCTTTATTAATGAATCTTAGCTTTATTGAATTAAAAAAAGTATAAAATTCTTATTGTAACTAACAAATAAAGGTCTAACCAGTGCCAAATTAAATTTAAGTTTTTATGCTGAAGTATTATGAATATACCATTTATTTTATTTTCCTTCTCTTCAAATGAGTGTGTTCGTTCTAATTTAAGATATTTTAATAAAGCGGATTTGGCTGCATTTCCGACTTTCTAAAGTTTTTGGACTTATAGTTTAAAATTGGGGAATTACCTCATACTTATATTCCATTGAAAAAAATTGGGTTCAAAATCAAGATGTGGCCTTATTTTTTTTTCAAAAGTGATAATTTTTGAGACGAAAAAGAAGAAAAAAAATAATAAGAAAGAGAAGTCTGACAGTTTACAGAGTTAAAGCATCCGGTTGTCAAAAGTCTTTCGGTCTTAGTCGCTGTTTGTAAACTATTTCTTAGAAACCATAAATGACTTGATAGGCTATTGGAGCTGCATCTGCCCGTTTTTTGTTTTACAGATGGTAATCTTTTGATATTTCGCATTCTATCAAGTAAGATTTCGAGCGATCTCGTTTTGACATAACTAGTTCATACGTCACATGTATCATCCCTTAGAGCCCGTACCTTTAAATCCTGGAGTAATAGAATCAACCCCTGATTAAGAAGTATCTCAAGTGGTTATATGTCTTGCATTTTGATTCCCGACTAAGGTCATCTAGTATATTAAACTGTCCAGAAATCAGTGCCTCCTGGCATTAAAGGCAGAACATTGGCAGAGAAAATTGAAAACCATCTTAACCTTATCCCTTTCTACACAGCAAATAAACTGGTCTGTACGCTTGCAAGCGAAGGCTATAACACCCTAATAATCTACAAGAGTTAAGGTTATGTCACCTGCTCTTCAGGAAAATGGCATAAGCTTTTACTCTTAGTAGCCCCCATCGGAATTGGAACTGAGTTCGCATTAGAAAAATATAGAGCAAATCCCAGTTGAACCAGCTTTTTTTGTTCGTTCATTACTAAAGTAGTTTATATGCCAAGGGATCCAAAATTAAGTACAATTAAGTAGATAATCTAGCCAACACAGCTCTTCTTCACATTGGCTGATCACTTATGACCCATAAGTGTGCACGCTGAGCGACAAAGCCTTCGGATAAGCTTAAATAAATATTTTAATATTCCCACGTATACTACCTTACCAAAAGCCTACATTCCTCATAGAAAAGCAATATTTCGGTCTGAAATAGACTGCATCAATCTATAAGGCGAACGATATGAAATCCTCAAACCGAAGTTCTCCAAGTAGACGGCGTATTTTACGCAACAGTCTATCTATATGCCGTCCTACAGTACTTAATCCTTAATCATGAAGATCCCGTATGGGATCTAAAATAGTCAGAAAATGGGAACTCTACTGAAATACGAATTGCCATATCGAGCCTTCGGTGTAATACCGTAGTAACTCAAAATTTGAACTTTTTGAGCTTGGTATGCAGAAATTGTCTTTGGGGAAATATCTATCTAAAGAAAAAAAGATTCTACAGCTAAAAATGTCTTTATTGCCTCTAGGTATTTCCAACAATATTTATTTGCAATAATGAAATATTTCCTTTATGACAAGAAATTTACTAACAGAAAGCAATTTACGAAAAAAGTATAAAGCAATATTATTTTTTGCTACGTTTTAGGCACAGAAACACAACTGCATAATTTAATTTCTTTTTTACTTGTTCGTATTATTTCATATTACAACTTTGTTAGAAAAAAAATAGTTAAAAGTTTAATTGCTATAACGATATATTTCGAATTAATTTTTAAGTTTGTCATAGGTTTTGTGACAATAACGATACATCATTGATAGGTTGATACAAAACACTTAAATATAAATAAATATTTCATATTTTTAGCCTTTTTCATTTGAAAACATTCCTTTTTATTTAAAAACTTGTAAAAAAATAACTTTAGTAAACGAAAATACTATCAAAAAGATGGTTCAAAACTTCAAATTCATTTTTCTCAGTTCACGATTTTTTAAATTACTACGGTATTGCACCAAAGGCTCGATATGTCCTCGCTTTGCTTCATTTGTTACTTAAAGATATGGTCATTAAGTGAAACTAGTATGTACATAGTGCCCCTGAAATTTTACTCCAGGAAAATCTTTGGATTTTTGTTTAAATGACCCTTTACCTTCTTGTTGTATTACACCATTCCAGTGATCCATACTTAAGCATGGAACGTACTATAAGAATGTACATACATTTGGTTATGCCAGGGCAATTTCCATATTTTTCGTCGGAAATCATTTAGAGTGCATTGTTCGAAAAGGGAGTTACGTATATTTATAGAGGAAGTCTAAAGCTTTGAATCTTGGTCTTTCTTGTAACAGCACCAGCTTAGTTTTGCAGACCAAAACATCGTTCACATAAACAACTACAGTTATCTGCTCGTTATCCAATTTCTCAAGAATTGGGTGGACAGTCAGAAGTCAATGCAATGAAATAATATAACTTTCCGCTATCGCTAAAACTACTTATTTGTTATGAGGATGCCAACTAGTTTCTAAAATTTCTTTTTGTCTATTAAAAGATTACTTTTTAATACTGCTTTTACCAAGGAGGTCGTTCTTGTTTTTTTTGCACCTTACGAAGATTTTGTTACCGAAGGGCTACCCAAAGGGTATGCTACAAAAGATAAAAAAGTAATTTCAAATAATTCCTTTTTGTAAGAATCGATAAACGTTGAGCGAAAAATATGTAAGGCTGAATACACAAAAGTTTTTCTTATTCTTTGGCTATGTTTGCCTACCTTGGGGATAAATACTAACTTAACCCTCCCTTTGGTTGCTGGCAAATGGTTGGGATAGCGTAAAAGCTCATGAGTTCTATGAAACCAGGAAAAGATTAGTCCAGTGGTACATTTAACATTCGCGGCCGAATGTCATTCGGTTCTAAAGACTCGTATGAATTATGTTTTATAATAAATGGAGACTATGTTTTCGTCCATATTTGACTGAAGTTTATATGCGCCCAAAACATTTGGTGCAACGCCGTGCTGCTTGTATAGTATGTATTTATATATAAAAATCCCTAGAAATTTTAGTTGACTTTTAAATCTGGAGTAATTTTTCCTAACTTAAATGTTTTTGTGTAAGACCTCTTACGTGGAAAATATGCTTCTTGTCGAATTTAGAAAGCAAGTTAATAAGAAATAAATTTACATATTTACAAACCAGAGAGTTTAGTGGAAAGATATTACACTAAAAGAAAAAAACTTACTAAAATAATGTGCGACTTGCTTTACTGAAAATTTTTTTTAACAACCAGCACTCAGCCTTTGTTTTGGTGTCAGAAAACTCGGTTATGAGAAGGAAGATAGAGGGAGCAATGTTTATTGATATTCTATTTAAAATTCTCGATTTTAACTGTGACAGGAAAACGTCCTAGGGAAGTTCATATTACAAACAATTCGTGCGGCTAATGATTCGTAAAACCATAAGTGGGTGCGCTCTTCTTAAAAAACGAGTATCAGGCTAATAATATCGGATTTCAAGGGAAAATTTCCTGATTTCTTTAGAAAAAATTCCATTGTTTTATCGATAGAATAGTGAAACACAACCCACATTGCGACGATGTTTAAGTAAATCGAGACGGATGAATATCCCAACGTCACCCGTGGATTACTTAGCCCGTTCCTGTGCGGGTCAAGTAGCTCTTAAATAGGCTTTTGAGCACCTACCCATGCATGAGAGTTTTAATCCATTTTTCAGCCCGATAAAGGTGGTATAAATAATGAAAAGGTCAGATGGCGTTAAAAAATTTCTACAACGTTTCAAAATCTAAGTCAATCGGATGTCTCTTTAAATAAAAGAAAAACGTAATTGGTCAAATGGACACCCCAATAAATTTTCATGACGAGAATATCAAGAGTCTCTGTCGCTCCAGCAATTATAACATCCATTAACAGAGACGATTCAAAATGATTTACTGTGCGCTTATATGTAAGAAGACAACATTGTGTCGTACGGGCACTAAAACCAACCTTAAGCCGTGCAACTCTTATTGAAGCTTTACTTTAACTTACGGTTAAGTGTTTCATTCATACTCTGCCTCATACCTCCAATTTTGAAAGATCTAGGCCTGTAGTCAAATGAGTGCGAGAGCATATGCGGCTGTCGTCTACAAGGGAATTTATATGTTTCGAGGTCTAAAGTTCATTATGAAAGATAAAGAATAGAGTCAGGGAGAGGACAAATCCATGTGGTACCTCTGAGTTGATTTTGAACTTATTGGAAGATTTTTCATTTACAACAACACGAAGTGTGCGATCTACAAAAATATCGAAGCAAATCGAGGAAATTTATCACCGACGCCAAAAGTAGTAAGTTTAAATAGAAGCGCACAATGCCAGACTCTGTTATATGCTTTGAGAATATCTAGGGCCACCGTTTTACTTTCGCTAAAATGTCAAAGTGAGGTGCATCATTTTTCTGATAAAAATGCCAGTAGTTCCCCCTCAAAAGCAGTATTGGCGGTCGCTTATTAAACCGTTGGACTCTAGATAATTAACAAGGGGATAACTTACCCTACCCTCCATAACCTTGGAGAGTGCTGAACAAACAGCTATTGGGCAGTTATTTAAAAAAAATAAATTTTAATTTAGACTTATGATTTGCAGTTCAGAGATGCTCCTAGCGGACTTACAAATAAATTTTACAGAAACAAAATGGCAAACCTATGTAAGCCACTATAACAAATGTAAAAGGGTGAAGCCTAATTTTATTAATGCCAAATTTATGAGTTTAACAATCATCATAATAAATCAACATGTATTTTACATAATAAGCTGACGTAAATCTTAAACAAGCCAAATGGGGTTGAAAAGGACTTTGTAAAGGAAAAAATATTAAAACAAAATCCATAACCAAAATGCTGGTGCAACAACCCACACAATTATATGGGTCAAAAATAGAAAAAAAAACTTTAAACTTTAAAAATTTTCACATGTTTATACTTACAAATGTATTTATGCGTTATTTTTCTTCACTTTAAAATGTTGTTTTATGCCAACATACATAAGAAAAGGATTTGTTGTAAAGTAAAATTCATTTTAACATGTTGGCTACAAAAAAAGAAATCGAAAGCAATTTGTAACTTTTAGAATATTGATTGTAAGATCAAAAGAGCTTTTTTAGGGAAATTTAAAAAAACAAAAACAAAAATATAAAAATGTATTTATTTTGTTTTATAATGCTTTATTTATACAGGACTTTAAGATTTATTGATGTTCACGTCCTTGATGCCAAAACAAAACAAAAAGCTCCAAAAGAGATAAGAGAAAATAAAACCGAAAATTCAACTGAAAATTTGTTTACAATCATTTGGCATTATTTATATTCAAATTTACATACACACACATATGCATTTAAATACGTATTTTAAAAAATGTAATACGTAAACACGTGCGTTAATATATTCTCCAACAACTTTAAAAATTTCTTTACTTTTAAAAATCAAATGTGTGTATGTGGCTCGATTGTAAAATTCAAAAAAGGATTTTTTGTTTTATTATGACTTTAGGCAATTTCGTCGTAATGAGTTTCCTGTGTAAATACTCAAAAAAAACAATAAAATAAATATATAAAATTTACATTTTTGTTTGTATACAAGCAAATTTACATAGATATTATAACGCAACCCACCGCATACATATTTGTAAAAGTATTTATTAAGCTAATGATTTGTAAGAGAAGAAATATGATAAAATATTTGCTTTAATGCGATTTTAATAGGGAGCATATCATTTTAAAATTTTTTCGAATTGAATAGCTTTTAAACAAAATGATCGTTTATTATATTTATATATTTATTTACATTTATACGTACATACATTAGATAACAAGGAATTTCGCTACATTATAAATATAGTTTGATTATAAGTGATATGTCTCAAACACAATATAAAATGCATTTAAAGCAATATATTTCAAGTTTTAAAAAAGCATAAAATCAAAAACAACCCTTTTTAATATAAAATATTTCAACCTTAGAAATACCACATATAAAGAAATGCATCTTGCATTTACACCCCTAAAAAGTTAATTTTAAAGTCTCAGTATTACTGCGACTTCAATTTATTACTATAATTCTCGTTTAGTTTATTTTAAAATAATTTAAAATGGTAAATCTCAAACTCACTTATGTTAGCTTTGCGCAGTGGCAATATCGTAACCCATGAAGTTATAACTGAGGTACGATTATTGCTATTTGAAAACTTTAACCAATAGCTCGCATTGGGGACATGAAAAACCGTCCACTAATGGCAATTTTTAGTAGTCCGCAAGGACTGATGTAGAAATCAATTTCAAAAGAAAGTAAAATTTACAGTGATGGCAGCTTAGTGCATTTTAATTACTCAAAACGCACACTTTTTCTGCTAAGAGCCTTTTTCGAAAACGCGCTAGATTGGCGCAATTAACAAATAATTTTTAATTTAATTTTCCCTTAAAAATATAAATTTTGTTTTATTTTCTATTTATTGAAAGTAGTTATTTTGACTCTTTTTTGTTGTCGATAATAAAGCTTAATTTTTTTAAATTCTTGCTAAAAATTCGAAGTTCTATCCTTACAATGTTTTTTTTAAACATTTAAATAAATTTAAACCAATTTGCCTTGTTTTATGTGTAAGCCTACAATGCAATGAATAGTCTTGTAAACAAGAGAATCATAATAAAAAGTCACAAAAATATATATTTTTTTTTTTAAATTAAGGAAAAATTAATTTTTCTTTTAAGTTAAAAAATTTTTCACGACGAGTACAATTTTTTTCAAGCTTTGCATGACAGCCCCTTTTGGGGGTAGCAATAGGGGGTAACTATGTTCTATGAAAATGTTTGCGCAAAGAAAAATGAGTTGGGGTCAGTCCTACATTTGACCTATCCCGGGTATCCTAGAGGCTGTAGGAGTTATTTATTTTTATTTTCCAAATTCTGTATTTAAGCCTCCTAAGGCGCTAGAGATAGTGTATAAGGACGTTCTAGGAATACGTTTGGCAGAAGAAACTAAACGGGGCTGGTCGTATACTTTATTTCTCTCGGGCTGACCCTGAAAAAGTTATGGGCATATATACATCTTTCTTGTTAATTTTATATTGCAACCTCCTCTAGAAACATTTTTGGGAGGGAAAACTAATGAAGGTCTGTAATACATTTAATTCCTTTAAGGGCAACTCCGGGGAAGTTGTAGGGATTCTTACCCTAACTTTTTCAAATTTTTTTGTGGCAGCTAGAGATAGGGAGTAAATATGGCCCACAAAATTTTTTTCAAGAAAAAATACTTGGGGTCGGTCTTGCATTTGACCTTTGTAGGATCGCCCTGAGAGTGATTTAAAAAAAATTTAAAAATATGTTCCACAAAAATGTTTGTGAGAAAAAATTAATTGAAGCCGATCCTACATTGCACTCCGGTCCAATTGCAGAGGTTTTTATGTAAAAATTTAAGAGAAATAAACAGAGGTAGTTTTGGCTTATGGCTGATATCTCGGCCAATTATTGGGTGATTTTTCCTTGATTTCAGTAGCGATTTCTTTGCAGATATTTATGCTAGTTTAAAGCTATTATGGGTCTATGCGACGTCGGGCTGCTTCAAGAAGTTGTTTTTAATCATAACACGGACTGACAGACATCGGTAAATTGTCTTTTCTATCTATAACGACTGAGAAAATACATACTTTATGGGATTGTAGTTGGATATTAAAGAAATTAAAAGCTGAATGGCAAGCTAATGTAAAGGGTATTAAACATGTTAAAAAAATATTTCCAAAAGTATTTTCTACTTACGCAGAAAAATGGTAAAAGATATTAAATTAGTTGAAAAAATTATTTTACAATTAACTAACACTATTAAAAATCTCTTTTTTTTAACCACTTGGACTTAACTTCCTTTAAAATGTCTTAATAGGTTTTAACATTTTTTAAAAATCAATTTACAACAGCTGGTAACGATAATATTTATTGTATTTATAACTTTGGTTGTTAGTGCCAATTTAATATTAAAATAATTGCATTTACAATTTGGTTGGTTTACTAAAATTTTTTTATAATAATTTTTTATTTTGTATTTTTTATGCTTTAAGAGAAATTGTTTAGAAAATTATTCAGAGTTAGTGCTTTAAGAAAAAAAAACTATGCCTGGCAAGTCATTTACTTTCTAAAGAAGCTGTTTGGTTTAGTTTTCTATTTCTGCAAATTTCTTTAGCATTTTACGCTGCTTTTGGAAATTATTACTATAAGAGGATCTGACGGAACCACTAAAGAGTGAGGTATTCCACAGCTTGTAGTTTGGAAATTTTCACGTTTGGCTCTGAAAATTTTTAGTTCCAACCTTAAGTGCCTTATCTGATAGCATTCCTTTTAGTTACGAAATATATTCAATTATATCTGAGCGGTGTTTTTTCGTAAACCTGCTGACCAAGGGATATTCGACTTTAAATACATATCTTTAAGGGCATAGTTTCGAAAAGCTTCTATACTAACTCCACACCTATAAATCATTGTGGGCAAGACTATACCTAATCTTTCTATTAGTACCACGTACCTTTCCGTTATTGAAGATACCAGAATTGACTCCTGGAATAATATTCCAGTTGCATTCCTAATTTTTTCGTTCGAGCATCATATGTGTTCTCAGTTCAAATTTAACTTTTCGCTTTGTAAAAATTTCTTTAATTTTCTTCCTTAATTTGGCTGTTTTTTATTGGTAGTTATATGACATTGGACAGCTGGATTATCATAACCAGATTGGCGGGTTCATAACTCGTATTCGTTCATTAAATCTTGAGTTGCCCCACAATCTCCGTATAGAAAAATACTTCATTTTGAAGCTTAGTTTTGAAAATTTTAAAGTCACTTTTCAAAACTTGTGAACATCTTGGCAGCTACCATTAATTCAGAGTACTTCGGTATACCAGTGACTAAGTACACGAGCCTACCAGCATGGCAGGCCGCAGGTTCGATTCCATTCGAAGACTTTGGTGAGTTCGCTTTATCCTATTTTTTGTTTTTTCCAATAGGGATGATATAATTTTAAATTGACTTTTCGGCTTTGAAATGTCGTTTGCTTTCATTGTATTCAGTAGTGTTAACGATTACATTATGGAGAGATTGAACTATCGTTTGCTGACTTGGCTTGGAAATATTTGAAAACGATAACGACTTTTTTAAGAAAATTATCCTTTCCGATGAAATTCGCTTTCATCTATGCGGTGCAGTAAATAAACAAAACTGTCGATTCTGGTTGGAAAAAAAGACCCACAAGTTATTCATTAAAAACCATTACATTCACCTAAATTGACAAATTGATGTGGTTTTTGGTCTGCTGGAATCATCGGCCAAACTTTTTTCGAAATGAATCTGTTAGTACCATTACTGTCAATAGAGAGCAATATATATGTCAATAATAACTAATTTCTTATGGTCGAAATTGTAAGAAGTTTATGCTGACAACATTTGGTTCCAACATGACGGGGCTACGTGCCACACAGCAAATGCAACAATTAAATTATTGGGAAAAAAGTTTTAAGAATTGATTATTTTAAGAAATTGTGATATTGAATGGCCTCCAAGGAACTATAATTTAATGCCTTTAGACTATTTCTTGTGGAGTTATATAAAGTCATTGGCCTTTCGAAAAACAAAACCAACTTTTCTTCACTAAAGATTGGGTTACACATGTTAAATTACTATAAGCTAGAAAAAATAATTTTTTTCAGTTTTAAGTACGAGAACAGACGCCACAAGCACAGATGTATTTTTTATTAAGAAGATGCCTGAGTATAATTTTATTTAAGCCATTGTTCCAATCCAAACAAAATATGTATATATATTTTACATGACTAGGGTGACCATTTATTTCTGATTCGAAATCAGTACGATTTTCAGTTTTCATACCCTTCACATTAGTAATTAGGGTATATATAAGTTTGTTATTCCGTTTATAATTTCTTTAATATCCATTCGCGCCTCCATAAAGTATTTATTTTCTTGGTCCTTTTAGATAGGTTGGTCGATTAAGCGATGCCCTTTTCTCCGTTAATCTGTTGAAATCAAGTTTCTAAAGCCCCTTGATATTTTTCGGACATGTTTGGTGTATTAAAACAGCAGGTTTAATTGCAAAAATTTTTCGATTGATATTAAGCAAACTCATTAACAGGGCTGCCATAAAATTTTTAATATTTTTTAAGTCGCTTTCACAGCTTTCAGAGTGCTCCTACAAAGGTCAGATGTAAGACCGGCAATTGATTTTTTCCCCAAACATTTTTGTGGGAAATACTTACCTCCTGTCTCTATCCCCTAACAAGGTTTCCGTACAAAATTTTGAAAAAATTGGGTTAAACCCCTTTAACTTCCTAGGAGTCGCCCTTAGAGGAATAAAATGTATCACAGAACTCCATTAGTTTTCCCTCGATACAACTTTTACACTTCACAAGTACATGCCTTATTGCATCCACAAGTTGTGAAGGACATATAAGATTTAGCATAGCCGAATATAGCGCTCTTACTTATTTTATTCTAAGAACTACCTTCAATTAGAGCGATCCAATGAAAATCACTTGCTGAGTCAGTTAAATCCTTTCCGTACACTGGGTGTCAATGTATTCTTGTAAAGAAAATATTTGACTCAGAAAATTAATTCTCAAAAAGTTTTTAAAACTTTCTTGGCAGCTGTTGATCGACTAAAAACAAAATTTAAATGATTAAAATAATGTTAATAAATTACTTGCTGTTATAAAATATCTAACTATATTGTTTTACTATAATTTAACAAATTTTTTGAGGAAAAAATTTAAATTTCAATTTGTCTTGAAAAATCAGTACAATAAGTACATTTTCTGGAAAATCAGGACACTTCACTAAACAAATTTTTAATCAGTACAAATAAAAAATCAGTACATGTACTGATGAAAGCAGTACGAATGGTCACCCTATACATGACACCCCATATGATGCCCCATTACATTGTTTTCTTTAACAACAGGTAGATTACCATATAAGGACACAGAAGGGCTAATTTGTTTTCCCCTTGTCTGAAGCTTGAATTAAGTAGTTAATTTAGGCTGAAAAATCTGAACTAGACCTTAGATGGCCATTGCTTAACAAACTTTTAATATTTTGCAGTAACATCACAAATTTTGTGCCAGCTTTTAGATCTGAAACGAAAAAAATGATGTAAAAATTAAATGAGTTCTTAGATAATAAATCAAAATATAAATCGTATATTAGCCCTTTCCCGTAAATACAGTATTTGAAATTGACCAAAAAAATTGCTTAAAGTTTATAATATGCGACAAAAGCTCCCTTGTTTACATTTTAAAGTCTCATATTATCTAAAAATGTGTTTTACTTTAATGTTCCTTTGTAACACAAGCCTGTTTTCTTAGATAACAAAAAATCAAAGACAGTTAATTTAAAAATATTTTTTTTTTGTTTTATAAAGGTATCAATAGCTTATGTGGTTTTACACTTTATTTAATAAATTAAACATCAATATGAAGTATTTATTTATATTACTTCAGAAGTTTTCCTTCCCATCTAATGAAATATTTAATATTTTAAAGTCATAGTAAACCTAAACAAAAATTCTATATATTTTCTCTTTCAAACATTTAAAATAATACTTTTGTTCTGGTTTTTCAGTTGACTTCACGGTCAAATGAATATAAATGCGATTTGCACTTTACATTTTTAGTGTTAAATTCAATTTATATTCATATTTGTGAACACATATTTTTGAGTCTATTATTTGTAGATTTCCATATCATCTGCATCTACAACTTATCTTCTTTCTATTTTTTATGCTAAAATTTTTTCTTTTTTTCTTTTTTTTTTTGAATTTGTAGTCTACTTTTCAGAGCCATTACGTTGTCTATTGTCTGCCAAAGAATAAAAAGATTTGTGTGAGTTTTTTTCAAAGAAATTTTATATTTTTTTAAATTTTTTCTGTTCGCTTTTTTTGCACATCAGCAGACATTTATGCACTGAACTTGATTTCATCCTCGTTTTTTTCTAATATTTTTTTTATCTTCATAATTTTTTCACTTTCAATTTGTCACGAATAGAGTTATAAATCTTGTAGAAAAAAAAAAGATGTATGTTTTAATATATGCATAACATCAGAAATATGAAAACTTGTAAAATATACATTTAGAACAGAGGTTCTTAAAGTGTGTAGAATAAGTAATATACTATTTGAAAACTGAATGTAATTTTTAACCTTAGAAATTTTTCTTGTTTAATAAAGCCAGTAACACGAGAAATTATAAGTAAATAGTTTTGTACCCTTCACATAGTAATGGGTTTTTCATTTCCGCATTATTCAATTTTGACCGCAAAAAGAATATTTATTCTAGATCCTGATAGAAAAAAAAGCAATTTATCTGTGCCCCTTCGCCTGTCTTTCCCTTTGTCTGTATGTATTTAAGTCTGTCTGTTCGTCTGTTAAAATCAGGGCTCAGTCAACGTAGCCATTTTTGTGGTCGAATTATTGAAAATATCCTTTAAACAACTAATATTAAAAACCAGCCATTTTGGTTTGTTATTGACCGAGATATAAGCAAAAAACATAAGATGGTCCATTTGTCTTAAGATATGACATATTCTTTATATTTTAGTTACATTAATCACAGTTACAACAAAAGAAAGCTTGGAAACTGTAAAGGCGGTAAAAATAATCAAGGAACTTGTTTACTGAAGAGGGCAGTGGTAGGTAGTCATGTTGTAAGATGTTTGGAGCAATCGGATTTGGATGTGTTTCCAGCTTATTTAAATACCTGTTTAGATGATTTAAATTTTGAATTTAGCTAGTGGAACTTCTAGATCTTTATGAATTTTGGTTCATCTTTGGTATTTGGCATAGTTTAAGGGGCAAGCAGTGATCCATTATTATACACCATAGCTACTGTGACCATTTTTTCTGATTTAAAATTAGTACGCTTTTCAGTTCTTATAGTCTAAGATCTAAGAACCACATTCAGTTAGAGCGATCTAATTAAAGACACTTCCTGAGTCAATTAAAGCCTTTTCGTCCGTCCGGGTGTTTTAAGTATATTCGTAAAGAAAATATTTTGTTGAGAAAATAAATTTAAAAAAATGTTATCGATTTTTGGGGAGCTGTCAACTAACTTAAAATAAGGGGCTAAATATTCTCATCCGATTCGAATGTAAATTTACTTGATCGATCGAGTTGTCAATACTTTTAATATAGGAAATAAAAAATTTTCCTGACGAAGCTTCCCATTGTGGTGGCGAAATATCGAAAAAACAAAAAACAAAAGATCTTGAGCTTGAATAAATAGGACAAAGCATTAAAACAGAAGATCGAAGAAAATAGGTGAAAAATAATAAAATTTCAATTTAACTTGAAAAATCAGTACAATCAGAACATTTTTTTTTAATCAGTACAATCAGTACATTTTTAAAAAAAATCAGGGGCCAAATCGTTGCAATCGAAATTTCACTCGATCGATCGAGTTGTCAATGCTTTAAGTATAGGAATCTAATAAGAATTTTAAAATTTCGAATCGAATCGAATGCGACGATTTGGCCCCAGAACATTATTAATCAGTACACCAAATGGAAAATCAGTTCAAATGGTCACCCCAACCTTAATCTAAAATTACATTCGAATTCGAGTTCTAGAACAAAAGTATTCACATTAGACGAAACACAGAATTTTCACCAATTCATCATTGGATTTGGGCTACCTTTAGTTTTATTTGTGTCAATTTCTTTTCTAATCTCTATGTGACTTCCATGTAAATTGGCAATACAGGTAAATGCAAAGGTATTTCACCTTAATGGACTGAAGTACTGTGGCAGCATTTTAATTTATTTGATCCCTTAAATTTTGACTATTTCTCTACTTGGATAATATGATGCTATAGATGATTCCAAGCCTCTTATAGTTTGCCTTGAGTACTAAGGAAAGCAGTATCATCCGCAAGTATCTGAAAGCACATAATAGGTACGAGAATCCTATTTTGAAGTATTTAAGGGCAACTTAAGTGGCCAATAAGTTACCAGGCGGCAATGTACTTTTCCAAAAGATTATAGATGTCCGTTATAAATTTAAGCTTTAATATGGTTAACAGACCTTTATGTCATACTTCGTCGAAAGCTTGAGAAATATCAATGTTTATCACAAGTCAATATATCCTTTCCTCCTAGGATTTTCTAATGACCTGTGCTAACCTGTGGATACTTTTCGATATTACTATGTTTCTACCTTAAATCAAAATGGTGATAAGAAATGCAACTGTAATCATCTATTATTAAAATCAAATAGTTTTCTTCCAATTTCTTAATAGGTTTTTTGTTTTTTATCAAGACCAAGAGCTTTTAAGCGTAAATATTATTGATGGTCGGCGACATCTACAAGTTGGAATTGTATTTCTATAGGCTGTCTAGAAACAAAAGGGTTTCATTCACTTATATATTAAAATAGTTTATAAAAATATTAAACATTTTTCTTCATTTCTTGCTCAAAACTCTTTTAGCTTATGCTGGGGTGGTTTTGTGATAACGGGGCGTCTGAAATTTTTTTCTGATCGCCAAAGAGAAAATTTTGTTTCAGAAGTCTTTTCTAAGCCTTTTTAATATGTGATGCTGTGATGCTGTTCTTTGTGGATCCAGCAAACTTCTGAGTCCTTTTTACATTGGTTTTAAACCAATGGTTGTCAAAAATTCATTTTTAGTGCACAATTGTGCTACAAAAACAATAAAAACAAACTCACACCGACGCTTGTTCTCTTTTATTTCAGTTTGATTTCAGTCGTTAATTGAGTGTTAACGAGTGCACATGGGCGGATGCTTACTGTTTTTTTTTCAGCTTTGTTGTTTTTTCAGCTTTGATTTAATTTCAAAATAAACCAGCAAACAAAATAGTATAATGGAAGACAAAAATTTTTGTTTTGTCATTAAAAATGCTTTTGGTAACATGCAATGCATTTTATGTTACCAAACATTTAAAACAAAGAAAACATTATATTTCTTATATTTCTTCGAACCGAAGTCCAAGCTCCAAAAAAAATGGGAATAGAATTTTGGAAAAATCTAAATGATTTCGATTTTCCAGAGTTAAAAAGAAATGCTTTGAAGTTGTTATCCCTTTTTCCCTCTACATATTGCTGCGAACAAATTTTTTCCGACTTAAAATTTATTTGTTCCAAGCAGAGAAATAAATTAACTTCTTCAAATTTAAAACATATTTTGTTAATAAGAAATTGTTACAAAATCTTGAATTTGGAAAACTTAATTTATAATACCTAAATACACTTAATTTTTTAAGTTTTAACTGTAAATTGAACTCGCCCAATGGAATATGTGTGAAAAAAAATTGTCTAATTCTGTAATAACTGAGGCATATTTTTTATTTAATTTTAATAACTTTTTTTAAGTTCATTTCCATTTTGCTTTAAAAAGTAAAATTCATCACATTTGCAATGCTTAGTTTTTTGTTTGCTGGGCAATTTTCTCTTATCCAATACAGACGCATTTCATTAAATGAGAATTTTGACAACCCCTGTTTTAAACTCTTCTTTTTTAGACATAAGCCAAAGAAATGTTGTTATATATATATATATATATAATCTGGTGGCAGCAGGTGTTCTAGTGTAATCACTAAGGGCACTTAGGCAATCTTTGATCTCTTCCGTAGTTTTTACTTTTAAGCATTTCAAGCAATAAGTGCTGATATATCTATTTCTTATATTTTATCAGTTTATTGCTTTAGGTAAGAAGACATAACTAGTAGAGGTTTGGTAAAGAGTGTAAATAGTAATTATTACATGTAAGTGGTCTGAGGATTTATCAAACGGCTTGGGCTATAAAAAGTTTTAAATACGAACCATATAAAACGCCACCTATGACTTTAGGTTAATAAGCTCCAATAAGTAGGCTTAACAATGCCGCCATCAGCAACTGTTGTGAGCTTTCAATATTTAAAATCGATGAGAACAATTAATTGATAATATAAAGAGGTTCTTGAGTATAATATGGAGATAATCAGAGGGGCAATTTTCTAAGGCGGCGCATACTCGCTTTGACTCCACTGGTCAATTTTGATGCTGGGTCGGTCACTTGACCCCAAAACTGATGCAATTTTTTTACTAAAACTTATGAAGTAAATTTTGTTTAAGCAATGGCCAAAACATTTTCTCAAAAAATAATGCCGATGAAAATTAGTGGTGGAGCTATGGTTTTCAACTGGCATCTATGGAATCGAAATAGTTTATAAGTTAAATATACAAAAAGTAATAAAAGAGGCGGTTCTTGTTTATTTTTTTTTCTTAGTAAACTATACAAACAAATTAGATTTTTTTCATTTTTAACCAGCTGACATATTTAGATTAAATTTTAAAATTTTTTGGTATTCACCCGAGGAGCACAGTTTCCTTAAAGACTACAATTACACAATTACAATTTCCCCAAAAAATTGTAGTTTAATTAAGCAATTTGAATGTTCAAGAATATTTTGATTTGAACAGTATGATTTCCCTGGAGCTTTACAAAAGATATCACCCTAATAAACACATACTCACATGCAATTAAGCTAACAGTTACACACATGTATTTCGATATTACAAACCAAATTATATAAGCATGTTCTAACACCTTTAGTCACACATGCGAACACACACACACAAGAACTAAATCAGTACAATAGTGACAACAACTAAAACGATTCAACACTTAAAACTACGGTTAAGATCCTGTTCCTGTTGACGATGAATAGAATGGAAAAGTAAAAGGAAATCAAATCATAGCGGAAGTAAGACTGAATGTTCCGATTTCTAAATGCAAATATGAACACACACACTCGTACTTATTAAATATATAAAAAGGATGAAAAAAATATGAAACGGAAAGAGAGAAGGTGTGGGTATGTGTATAAATACATACATAAATACATAAATGGTATAAATGTTTTCCATTTCGTGTATGTATTTTACTAAAGTTTTAGGGGTTGAGTGTATAATTTGCACAAAAAAATTATTCAAAATGAAATCATGAAAATTCTTTTATATTTTTATGAGCTTAAATGGAACTAAAAAATGCAAAACGTTGTCATTGTATGAATTGTAGTTGTTGTCATATTATTATTACTTTTATACATCTTAATATATTCGTTATTCACGTTATTATTGGTTTTTTTTTGCATTTTTTTTAGTCACTTGTTAAGCATTGTGACCCGTCATAAGGTTCATGTTTTAAAAATTTGTTTTTTTCATTTATTTTTATCTCTGGATGATAATGTTCTTAAAAGAAAACGGAGTTGGGTTAAGAAATTTATGGCTGATTTCACTATTACCAATACCGATGATGAGCAGGTTAACAATGTTAAATTGTTAAATTTTACAAATTATAAATGGTTTCGTATAACAAAAGTAGAAGAATATAATACATGTGTCTGCATAAAGAGTTTTCAAAAACAAAAGGATCTTAAGAAATTATATATCATGATTTATATTGAAGGCTTATAATAAGAGTATCAATGGTAAAGATGTATTTTTAAAGAAGAAAATATTATAGAAAAAAGTGGGGAAAACAATTCGCATAAGGCAGTGCAATGTTGAATCTAAACGAAAGAAATTAATTTTAACTTAAAAAAAAATATTTTACAATTTAAAAAAATGCAAATTGTACACAAATAAAACAAATTTTTCATAACTTCCCTTTTAATATTTTTAATTTAAAATCAATAGAATTTTATATTTTATAAAAATATCACACTCATCACATTTTTTCTTAAAGTTTTTTCAATTATTAGGTAAATAATGTTTTGACAAGAAATTTACTTTACATTAAAAAACTCCACTGAACTAAATTAAACTCAACTCCTATTGGCAAGCCTTAACAATAGCAAAAAACATAAAGGAACAGGATAATAATTGAAAGAAAACATTTAAAAAAAATATAATAAAAAACAAAAAATGTTTAACTTAATCTAGAGTCGAACCGACGCGTTTTTATTACAAGGCTAAAACTCTGCCAATAGATCACACTGGCATAAAATTTTAGATGTCGCAATTCTTCACTGTGTTAGCGTTTGCGTATGTAAAAAGTATAAAAAGTGTCATAACTCAAAATAGTATTTTTTTTCATGAAAGTTAATTTTTGTGCTTTTTAAAGCATAGTTCTCTAATGCGTCCGATAGCTCAGCCGGGGTGTTCTCCATAAGACTAAGATTACTTAAAATAATGTCAACCCCAAAAGAGGAAGGGTGTTAAGCTACCGGGAATACCAGCACTCTCAAGGTTCATGGAGAGTCTAGATATTTTTCAACTCGGGAGCTAAAATCCAGGGGCTTATTAATCAAACGCCAGTACGAATTTTATAGAGAACCTACTGGCCTTACTAACATAAAAATAATATACCTCCGTGCATCATGTTGGCAAATGTAAGGAAGCGACTTAAGGTTCATTTATACGTGACCTTACCATACCACAGTAAACAGCTGCTCGAACCAAACTTATGGGCAGCACTGTATTTGATTATATATGACTTACCATTACCCCATAACCATAACCTAAGAAACCAATTGAGTTTTGGTTTTAATGGCAACGGTTATGGTTATGGCGTTATGGTAAGTCACATATAATTGAAACTTTAAGACATTGCTTAGGCATTTGGCGTCGGTGATAAATTTTCTTGATTTTTTTCAAATTTACTCAGAGAACACATTATAGATTCCTTAAAATTAGTTCAAAATCAATTTAAGGCTACTGCGAGGTTACGTCCTCTCTCCTACTCTATCTCTATCTTTCTTAATGATATTTTGTGTCAGACTTTAAATCCTTTTTTTTTTCATTTGACTACAGGCTTAACTCTTTGAGTTTTGAAACTATAAGGAAGAATATAAATGACACCCTTGGTCATAGTCTGATGCTCATCTCTAACTGGGGCCCATAAAAAAGGTTGATTTTTATGCCTACAAGACCCTCTTTTGTCTTTTGACATTTTTTACATACTTTTGCAATAACGAATGATGTATATGATGGAGAGTCAAAAACCCTTGACGTTTTAGATATGAACATTTAGTGCAACGTCCGTTTAACAAAAACGTTTTTGTTGTGTCAATAGAACCATCCAGGTATCTTAAATCTTTGAAAAGGTGAAGGAACTACTTTTCGGCTTCTGATTTTCTAAACATTTAACTCACCTTTATCTAATCCGGTAAGAGTACAACTTTCTTATAAAGTCTGGTGCTCCAAAGTGTTTAGAGCTATTTTACTGTATGCAAGAATGGACCAAGGTACTTGTTAGTAGCATTGGGATATCGAAGTTTTTTAATTCACTCGAGCACCATTGTAAGGTAAAATTTTGATTATTCTATCGATACTGTAATTAAATGTGCACTAACGAAATCAGGGAACTTGTTTCTGCAGCCCGATACTTTTTGCGAAATATACGTCTTTCAAGAAAAGCACATATTTATGGTCAAGTGCACCACGCACTACATAGAGTTTTCATTCTTTAAATGCAAAGTTTTATGTGGAATAAACTTTCTAGGGATAGGCTTTGTGTCAATATCAAGAAATATAAGGTGATAGTCAAAGAAAACTTTTTACTTAACGAATTTTTATTTTTATAATCACTTTAGCTTTAAAAGTTTTCTCAGGTGTTATCCTTTCTTAGTCATTGATTTTTAACTGTTATTACGGTACGCGAAAAAATAATTGTCTTTTTAAAAAAATCCGATAAACAGTTTAAAGGATCATTGTTATATTGACTGGAAAGCCATTTAAAGTCAAGGGAAGACTTGAGTATTAGAAGCAAGCCTAGAAAACCAGGTCAAACAGATATTTATTGGGCAAGTGACGTCGAGTCATTCCTTCAGAAAAGCACCCGATAAAGTCAAAAGTTGTGATTCTTTTGTACGCAGAGCCAAGTTTTGCTCGATTAAACTCGTTTAAATTTTAGAAAGTTCCAGATCGCAATGCTATTAAAAACTAAGAACCAAAGAACAGAGCGAACAAATTAAGGTTAAATCTATTTAAAAGAAATGCCCTTGCTACGCGATACACTTTATGTACTGGTAGACTTATCACTTTTTTGTGGCAACACTAAAGAAAAAACGAACAAAATAACCCAGGAGTTTTATTATGTGGCAAGCCATTTGCAGTTGTGGCAAAAGAAGCCACTTATTTGTAAGCTAAGGCATGATAAACACAGACATGTCTATAATAGTGTCTCTGCCAAAACGGGTCTTACCTTTCTTCAATTCAGCACAATTTGGCTTTACATTTTTAAGGAAGGAAATTCCTTTTGTGGCATCAAAATATTAAGGCAAATTTTGTATCTTATAAGGCAAATCCATAGTAAGGTCCAGAACTTTTGGCTGTGGAAAGGTATTTGGCTCTTGAAAGAGAGAATAAAAGAACACAGTAAAATATCTCAGAACATGTCCGAGCGAAAGTGGGCCATCCCATCTAAAAAAGTCACAGAACCAACTATAAAATCTATAAAAAAAAAGTGTTTCTGGGAAAAGTGGATAAATTCATAATATTACTCGTTATTTTGTTTTTAACTGAACTTGTACTATATTTGAATAAATTGACGTATTTTTAAAATTTTAATACTAATCGTTAAAGTTTTTTTTAAATTTTTACAATTACAAATTTTTTCAACTCTTTCTCTTTTATTAAATGTCCACAAACACCACCCCTTCTATTATGCTTCTTCATACCCATTTTTTTGATACCAACAATGTGCAGTGCATGAATAGAGAATATTCCCTCAGTGGTGGTTATTAAAAAGAGAAAAGTAAAATATTTTAAACCCAGCAACGATAAATTTCCCCATAAATTTTTTTAACTTAGGTCTACACAGTCATAATTCCATATATTTCAGATATTTAGCAAGTTTCAATATTAAACTTTTGACAAAAACGAAAATTATTTCTGCATTAACGGTAGCTTTACTATAAGACGAATCTTTAACTCTTGAACTTAGTTTGATTTTACAATGAGAACTATGCTTTCAAAAGACGAAAATTAAACTTTCATGAAAAAATATTATTTTGAGTTCTGACACTTTTTAAATTACAATCGCTTAAGTTTTTAGTAAAAGGTTTTACAAAAATTTAAAAGTCAATGATTTTGTATTCTGTTTGATTTAACGATATTTAATTTGTGGGTCTGCCTTAGTTGCCCAATAGAGTTAGGGAGATTTTGAATATATAACGAAGTTCTAGAAAAGTATAAACGAAATTTGACCCTCCTAAAAAAAAGTTATTTTTTCTGCTTTCTTATCTTCAATCTTAAAACTTTATCTACGTAATACTATAGATAAATTTAAATACAAACATGCGTTTATATGTTTCCACATCCATATGGTTTTTTTGAACATTCACACATGTGTTTACCTCAATAAAGTGTAATATTTTCTGCTAAAAGTTTTATCACTTTATCACAATCATAATCATAATAATAATAATGTTAATGTTAATGCTGATGATGTGATATGATATGCTGCTGCTGATAAGCATCTGGAAGTGTCATAATGGTATGATAATAATAATAATTTTATAACGCACTTTATTAACCGCATGATATCAACTACAAACACACATACCAACTCACTCATTTAAAATAACTTTAAGTGTCAAATTTAGTTTTAAGTAAATGTTTTGATCCTTTTTTCTTTTGTTAACTTTTATGAAATAAATGTGTTTTTTGCATTTACGTTTAATTTTCTAGCATTTTTATTAGTTTTATTTTTATGAAGTTATTTTTCTGCATAACTTTATGACCTTTAGGTAATCAAATGTATAGAAGATATAAATAAAGTGGCATAATGATTGAAATTTATTAGAAAAAATATATGGCAGCACTAAACATACATACATAACGTAAATATTTTTAATTTTCTATAAATGGAGTTCAAAAGTACATAGTTATGTGTGAATTTACAGATGAGTATATTAATTAAGAAATGCCCCAACTCGTATATTTATATTACCTCAGATTTTCGTTTATTTCGACAAATGGTCTGCTCACATATTACAATTAGCAACAAAAATTTTTAACTCAAAATTACGAGTTAGGGCCTTTCTATATTAGGGTAATGATATTCAATTTTCCTGTGATGGCTGAGACCATTTACTGGCAATTTTTATTATATTTTTAATATCTAGAGCCCGTTATTTAAAAAAAAATCTTAAGAAAAGTATATTTTAAGAGATTTTATTATTTGTTGTTGCTGAAATAATATAATTTCTGCTCATAATGGCATTTAGGAGACTGTAAGGGTTGTGACTTTACAAATTTTAAAAAATATTTGACAGTTTGATTTATAATTGATCGACCTTAAAACTTTTTTTTTCAAAAAAAGTATTTGAATTCAACTTTAAGAAAATTTGAGGTGTGATGTGGTCAAAGCATATATCGAATACCTTTGAGTTTCGCAAGTGCCCCTGTATGTTTTTTAAAGTCAGACAAGTACACTTGTTTCTAGAGACAGTCCCTAATATACCAAATATACATACAAAGTGGCACTAAGTAGAAACAATTGTCATAAAGTGATAAAATTTAGAACACATACTTTTATTTACAAAATATATAAGCCGACCAAATATTATTATTATATGATTTACCAGGTGCCCTGGAGATCACTGGTCTACCAGTCTGGGGGTCGTGGGTTCGATTCCCACTGGAAACCCTGGTTAGTTTTCTTCATCCTACTTTTCTTTCTTACCCTTCACCAAAATTCTTCTTCCCTTCTATCTCCGCCTTTTCTATCTGCCTCTCTAGGTAAAGCAAAGGAACTGAGCTAAGTGGACCTAAGTGAGCTAAATACTTTTCTTTAACAGCTGTCTGTTCTACCTAACCTATCCTAACATAAAAACTGCCATAACGAGGAGAAAAAATATAGTTAAATGCAATTTTGTGCAGACGATAGTAGTAATATGCTTCATGACCTCAATTCTTAATATCCCTTTTTTAAAAGTATTAAAATACAGAAAAAAATGTTTTCACTAATTCAGTTGACACCCATACTTTACTTGAATTAAAATTTAAGCACTTGAATTCCAAGGCTTAATGCCCATTTCGTTTTTACTTAACAAAAAATTGCCTCTGTTTATTTCTCTAAAATTTTTATAAAAAAACTCTACAACTGCGTCAAAATTTCCCCTGCACGGGTGCAATGTAAGATTGACTGCCATTAATTTCGGTTGAACATATTTACATCCTATCTCCGCCCCCATACAAAGTTTTTTTTTATATTTTCTTTTAAATCGCTTCCTTAGTTTCTAAAGTGCCCTTACAAAGGTCAAATGTAAGACCGATCCTAATTAATTTCTACTCTTAAACATTTTTGTGAAACAAACTTACCTCTTATCTCCAGCTCTTACAGAGTTTCCATAAAAATATTTAAAAAATTAGAATAAAAGCAAACTTCCCCGGAGTCACCCTTAGAGAAATAAATTATTTCATGGGCCCCTATTAGATTTTCCCTCACAAACATATAACTAAAAAATATTTATCCCCACTCTATCACCTAAGGGGATTGCCATAAAAAATTTACAAAAATGAGATAAAAATGCCCATAACTTCTCCAGAGTCAGCCTTAAATAAAAAAACTTTACTTACTTACATACTCCCTGTATCCACCTGCTTAAAAGGTTGGCACAAACAATTTAAAACAAGTAAGATAGTTATATTCGGCTGTGCCGAATCTTATATACCCTTCACATTGGTCTTTTAATATACCCAGCGGGTTTTAAAGTCCATAGAAAACTTTACAAAATTTTAACATTCGTATGGATACTAGAAATAAATGTGGAACGTTTGAGTTTCACAGTTAAAAAATTTTCGACATTATTCAATTTAATAGGTTTATAAAAGTTGTTAATTTTTATGGGATGTTCTAGTCCCCGTGCTACTCTCCAACGTTTTTTTTTCAAAATGTATGAATTATTTGTAGAACATTTGATTTCGTTTTCTGTTACAGTTTCCGAGATAAAGCGTATTAAAAATTTCATAAAATATCTCATCAGATTTGTGCAATGATAGGAAAAATACCACTTCCCCTGACCTTATCTGAAAAAAACTTTTTTCATTACTTAGGTCCCTATTTTAAGAGTATCTGTGCTAAGTTTTGTGGCAAGAGTGATTATATTTACTGAGATATACAGGGATATATACACGGAATTTGTCCTAAAAAAATGGGTTATTTTGAATTTTCGCTTATATCTCGGTCAATAGTGAACCGATTTTGCTGATTTTAAATAGCGATTGTCTCCAGGATATTTCTAATTGTTTGACATCAAGAACTGGTCTGTATCTTTTTATTTTACTCCGGAAACTTGATTTCAGCAGACAGACAGACGGACAAGGCTATATCAACTTCCCTATCTATAAGAATATGTATAATTTATGTAGTCGCAAATGGATAATAAAGATATTACAAACGGAATGACAAACTGATATATACCCTTATCACCATGTGAAGGGTATAAAAAATAGAATTGAAACCTCTACACGTTGTGAATGGTATAAAAGATTCGGCAAGTTTATCTACCAGTGCTGGCCAGGTAGAAATTATTTTTGATACCAGCTACGAAGTTTCGTGGTCAGTACTTTTTGAACTGTTTAACTTACATGTTACCCAGAAATATAGAGGGAAATATTTAATTTTGCAAGTTAGGACGAAGTTAAAAATTTTTTAATGCACTATGATTTTGGTATTAAAGCCTATTGGCAACACTTTACTATCAGTAGAATGAAACACCTTCTTAACTTTTATTTAAGTTAATATAAGTATGATGTTGTTTGGACTCACCCCATAAACAGAAAATACGTCTTCAAATACAAAGTCACACCCTTGTATTAACTACTCTTCTGGCCTAAAATTAATTTTAATACTTTGGTGTATCAAAATGAAATATTTCATATTGCAAGTTTCTTTGGAAAATTTCTTCAATAAATACCATATTCAGTGCTTTTTAAAAAAAGTGTACTTGTATCTGAGAAAAAATTAAGAAGAAAAGAAATGATGTGAAATTACCTTGAAATCCGTTTAGGTTTCATTCATGCAATACTTAAGCAGCTAAAACCATGTAAGAGCCTTCTTAAACCATTCAATTATATAAATGAACATTGAAAAGGTAAAAATCTTACAATTACACACCGAACGTATTAAAGAAACATAAAGGAAAATTGGTCCATTGTGTGCAATAAGTTGATTACCACAATGTATTTAGAGTCTTTATTTCATTTTAAGTATAGTTAAACAGGACTAGAAGGAGTGCAATAAAGACATGGCCTTAGTATGCTTAAGCCAAAGAAAATTGTTCTTTAAGGAAATGAAAGAGAAAATTAAGCGCTAAAGTTAATACTTGTAAAAATAGTTAATTTGAAATCACAATTAATATATTATGGTGAGACAAAGGGTGTTTATAAAACTAAAGTGCACAGTTAAATATAAGTTAAATGTTTAATTGCCTTAAATTCCCTAAAACTCATTAGTTTTTCTTTTTAAATTACCATTATTTTTTGTCCAATTAATTGTAGCAACAAAAGAAAAAAACTGTCATAAAGTTGTATCATAAATGTCCCCATAATAAGCAACAACAACAATTCTTGTATGAACATCCTTTTTTGTGTACAATATGCTCTTCAATATAGTTTATATTACACAATAATCTCTATGACATTTGACCAAAACATATTTCGTAATAAATAAGTTACCAAGTAAAAACTTTTACAAAACTATTTTTTGCTTCCACAACTCACATGCATTTTTTAGAGGCAAAAAGACATTCCTTTGCAGACAAAGTAAATAGAATAAAATTTATTAGATTTGAAGTATAAAAGCTGGTTAAAAAAGTTTCTTTAACAAATAATAAATTGAATGTAATTTGTAAACAATAAATGAGAAGGACAAACTATTTCTTACAAATATTAAATGCATATGCTCTTATATGCAGTAGTTAAATGGAAGATTTTTAAATAGATAAAGTTTGGGAGGACCGAATAGAAACCTTTAAATATTTAAAACATGTGTAAACTTCTAAACATATTTTGTTTTATTAAATTTATTGCAAAAAAAAATGTAAAGATATTTATTTAAAGAAAATTATATATGATGTGCCTGGTGGCATATTCATATTTTCAAAATTAAATTTAAAACGAAATAATTGACACAATGTTTTATTAAGATTATTGAACGATAGAATAAAAAGGCAGATTTTATTTTTAAAGAGCATGTCATCCAGATGTCTTCCGTCGAGTTTAACACACCTTTTAAATGGAGCCTTGTATTCTGCGCTACACCCTGCAGAAAACTTGGCTCAATTTAGCTGATTTCTTGACGAAATAATTTCCTTAAAAGCTACAAGATATTGGGAACTGTCATTAAAAACCCCTCTCTTTGAGGTAGCCCCATAAAAAGAAACTTATGGGAGTTATATCGGGCGACCTCGGTGGCCATGGGATGTCCCCAAAGTGACTTATAAGTTTTGGGCAAATTTTTCGAAGAAAATTCATTGAAACTCTGGCTGTGTGTGAAGCCATCCCATCCTGTTGAAGCGTGCAAAGAGAACGATAGAAAAGCTCACAAGTCTGTCAAAAAGAATTCCATTATGTTTCGCCGATCATTTTCAGCGTTGACATTCGTTACTTGGCCTCGGGAATTTCCGAAAATCAATGATCCAATTATCTCATACGTAACAATGGTCAAATTATCTCATGCGTTGGTAAGGTACACCAAACAGTTACCCTGGAGCAATGCAATCGTTTTTGATGTGGACCAGTAAAGGCAGCTATGCTTGTTGACATGGCCGCTTAAGCAAAAATGACTATCGTTGCTCCAAAAAAGGGGATTAACAATACAAAAACGCTCCAAAATCGTTTCGCAAAAATTTTTGCATTTCTTTCTTTTAGTTTTTAAGCAATTTGAATTTCAAAAGGATGTAACCTTAGAACCGTTTCTAAAATTTCAGGAATAAACGCTTTAAGAAGAACCAGTGAAGTTGCTACTTTCCGTATTGAAAGCAACGGATTTTTGCGTAAACTTCTTTTAACCAGTTTTCAGGAGTCCTTGATGATTGACAAGGCCCTGGCTGTGGGACAATCAAGACGAGCGAATAAAATTTACAATCAGTCCATTACGTATTTGCCACATATAGAACTTTAAACAAAATTGTCAACGAGCAATTATGTAGAATAATTACTCTTAAAAAATGTATCCACAGCGAACGCGCGATTCTGACTCGACCACTGCGATATTGTGACTGACAAATCCATAGAATCGATAATTCCAGTACGACACTTTCCCTCCGCACCATTTCTTACTTTTTTAAATAATTGCATTTAAAATATAAATTTGCCATCAGACATCCGTAGAGGTCCAAAATTAAATGTGAAAGTAGCAAAGGGCCTAATTACGTAAAACGCAACGCATAGCAACAAAAACAATTGTATGGGAAAAACTAAAACTAAGAAAACTTTTCTAGATATTTTGTATTTGTTTTAGGGCTATGCGTTTAAGGAAATATGGGGGAACATAAATAAGAACAAGTGAGAGCGCTATGTCCGGCGTTGCCGAATATTATATACACTTCACATTGGTCTTTTTGTAAACTTGTCACCTGATCAAGGCAAATTGTATAGGTATCCTAGTTCTTGAAATAGAAAATTTAAAAAAAAATTTAACGTTTGTATAGCCGATGATACTTTCAGAATTTAAAAAAAAAAAAATTCTATATGAAAAATATCATAATAAAAATTCCTTGTAGAAAGCTTGAGGTCGATAGTTTTCCTATCAAAACTTAAATAAAAATTGTTTGTTTGTATGAGAAAATCCGCTCCCCCTGATCCTATTTATTTAATTTTTTTTCCAAAATGTAGCCCTTGTTGTACAATTACTTCTAATAGGACATTTGAAGTCGACAGCTGTTATAGTATCCGAGATATAGCGGAAAAAATATTATGAAAAAATCTTTTTTTCTATTTTACTTATTTTTTATTTTTTTTAAATGTAGGTAAGAGCTCTTCTACGATTACCTTTTATAGGGCATTTAAAGTCGATAGCTGTTGTAGTTTTCGAGATATCAAAAATTTCTTTTAAAAAGATTATTTATGTCAAGCAACTGATCCCTTTGATTCTTCCCAATTATTTTTTTTTCAAAATTTGCATTAAAATGGAACTTATTTTTGCCTGGATTCAAGTCTATAGCTGTTATATTTTCTGAGATGGATAGGGGAATTTGCATGGATTTTGTCTCAAAAAGAACAATCTATATTTGGTTTTCGTTAATATCTTGTTCCGTTATCATCGGATCTTACTGATTTGAAGCATCCAATGGTATCTTACATATTTGCGCCAAAAATTAAGGTATCAAAAAAACTAGAAGCATTCTCTCCCCTTATGGGCTTTAGCTAAATATATTTTCAATTTTTATGTTACAGTGGATTTATTTGGAGTTGTTCTTTTTTTCTGGTTTAATTTGCTTTTTACTATTTGACTAAACATTTTAAGTAGCGCAGTCCCAAAGCTCGTCCATATTTGCACTTCCTTTATCTCATCATGTTCTCTTTAAAGGCAAAATTTTTTCAATGAAAACAATTTTGGTAAATTTTTAATTTTTTTGCTTATTAAATAATACAAATTTTTTTATAATTTGCTTAGCTGATACCTATTACCAAAATCCACTGAAGTACTTTCAATACTTACTTGCTTTACTTACTTTAAATTTATTTTGTAATTGTGTATTTAGATTTAAGTAACACTAACGTACAATTTTACCAAAGCTGCCAACAATAACTTTAAAATAAACTCATCTATTCAAGGGATTTAGAAAACAAAAAAAAAACAAATCTATTACGAGCATTTAGATCTTAAAGCACAATCATACAAAGGGCAAAAAAACAACAAAACAAACTATAATTTGTTGTACCAAACCAAAATAATAAACACTTACATATTTATATAACAATACAAAGCAATGCACATACACACATAATTTTATTTAATTTTTGTATGTTTTTAGATACAGCAAATTGAAAAATAAAATAAAAGACCAATTTTGTATGTCTTCAAATGTATTCTCTATCTCGAGATGGACACTGCAAAATAGACACATAGAAACTATGTTTCTCTCTATCTTTCTGCAATTGTGTTTCACTTTTCTATAAACTGTTGTCTTTATCACAAAAATTGCACAACTAAACGTATGTTGTTGTTATTATTGTTCTGTCATCCTACAGTAGTTTCAATTTTCTTGACACCATAACACACAATAAGACAAGATACAAACCAACGCTTCTACACAACAATTTAAATGATGTTTAGAACAGAATTGTTCAATCCGGTTACTGGGCTCATGCAAGATAATATTGTTGCGAAAGCCATTTATAAACTCATACAATACATACAAAATTTATGTCCTTCTTAAGTTTGATTTTGGCAGCAAAAGCTGAAATAACATGCTCCCGCCCAGGATGTTATTGGATTTCTAATGTACCATTTAGTAGTAAGAGCCACATGTTTAAGTAAAATTAGAAACAACAAGTGAAAGGCTTTTGAGTTTAGACACTTAGTGTTGGTTTTGTTTCCTTTAAAAAAATTATTACATTAGGGGGTATGGAAGAATTGAAAAGTTGTGCCAAATAAGTCAACAGTAGTTTAAGAAATTTTATTTCTTTTTGCCACTAAACTTAAAGATAAAATTATTTAAGCATTAAGAAAAAAAACAAATTTTCTATTAAAAGAAAAGCAGTTCATTAAAAAAATTAATTTAGTTTCTCTAATAAAAAAGTAAGTTGTAAAAGCAATATTTAAAAAAAATTTTTTTTTAAAGAAAAGAAAAGATTAATACCTTTTTCAAATTCACTTCTGTAGATAAATGTTAAAAGATGAGGTATGACGATCACTTTCTCCTTAAATGACCTAAAACGTGAGAAAACAATCACTCTTTCAAGAGAATTGAACTTTGTACTTTTAAATTTCAATCTTCATGAAATGTAACCTTTTTTAAGTCCGAATACTAACTTTTAATAATTCAAAAAATTTTTTTGCTGTATTTCATAAACTTTTTTAGGACCAGGACTATTTATTTACAGTATACTTGAATAAAACCACTTCACCGGTTAGAGCTGATTGAAACATTATAGCAAACTGTCGAATCTTCCTAACGTTTATTATGCAATTTTACTTAAAGGGTGCTTTTTTTGAGTAAGAACTTTAATTTTTATACCCTTTACATAAGTGATAAGGGTATATATGAGTTTGCCATTCCATTTGTAATTTTTTTACTATCCATTTGGGACCCCATAAAGTATATATATTCTGGATCCTTATAGATAGGAAAGCCGATTTAGCGTTCTCCGTCTGTCCGTGTTATGGTTAAAATAAACTTTCTGAAGTCCCCTGATATCGCATAGACCCGTTAGTGGTATCAAACTGTCAGAGATAGTCGCGAAAAAATGGGTGTTGAAATTCAGCAAAATCGCTCGATAAATGACCAAGATATAGGCAAAAAACCAAGACTTCCTCCTTTTTTTCAGTCTACAACAACAAAAAACATACTTATGTATGTAGTTATAAAAAAAAACAACAAAAAAAAGAAAAAAACAGAATCAGTCATTTTGATATTATTGAACCACACCCAAAACGAAAATTTTATTAGCATTAGTATTCATACATATAACAGGGTTGCCATACAAAGCTTAATTTAAAAACCGATACAACTTCCCCGGACTCGCCCCTAGAGCAAAAAAAATTATCAAAGAACCCCATTAGTTTTTCCTCCCAAACGTATTCCTAGAGTATACTTACCCCCTATCTCCCCGCCCTAAGCGGGTTGCCATACAAAATTTACAAAAATTATGTAAAAACGCCCACAACTTCTTCAAAGTTGGCCTTAGAGCAATAAAGTGTACGACCGACCCCTATTAGTTTCTTCTCCCAAACATATTCCTAAAACATACTTACCCCCTATTTCCACGCCCCAAGGGGGTTGCCATAGAAAATTTGTAACAATTAGGATAAAACCCCCTACAACTTCGCCGTCACCCGTGGAGCGTTAAAAATGACACCGGCCCCTATTTAAAAATTAGAAATATTTTATAAGTACAAAAATGAATAAAAATAAAAAAAAGTTTATGATTTCGAAATGTCAATGCGAAGGGTATATAAGATTCGGCACAGCCGAATAAAGCGCTCTTACTTGTTTTATTTTTTATTTATTCAATTTATGAAATTATTGCAAATCGAAAAACACAGTCGCAAAACTCTTAGATTTCTAAAACTTGTATCAAAATAAATATAAGGAAACTTAAAAAATGACTGCAAGTTTATATCAATAGTCTTTTTTGTGAGTAATCACGCTCTTGATTAGATGACCTTACCCATACAGCTATTGTCAAGAAATCCGTATTTAGTTTAAACATGTTCAGAGTTCGCAGACACGTAGTGTTGTACAGGTCACATCAGGAGCTATATTGGCTTACGATTGTTGATCTGACTATATTTTAGTTAAAACAAAAAAGTTTTTAAAGGGGTTTGCTTGAATGAAATGTGCACGATAGCAAGTACTTGCGAAATTTATATTTGCGTGGATATAAAAAATGGAAAAGAAAAATTTAAGGAAAATAACATGTTTAAGGCAATGAAGAAATTCATTAAGATTTGGAATTAATAGCACCTTTGCCAGCCAGAATAATACCTTATACCTTTATTTACTTTACTTGCACTTTTAAGATAAAAAAAAACCATCAAAAAATTTTTTTAATTTTACCAGGACGAGAAATGTTGTCACGTTAAAAATGTCAAATGTCTTAACATACCTAAATTTTTAAAACAAGAACAAATTAAAACATTTTAACTTATCTTTTAAGGAAGCAAAAAAAGTCTTTTTTAGACTTTAAAACCCCTAAAATAATTTAAAAAAATTATTTTTTTCGAAATTCTTAACATGTTTTTTTTCATAAATTCATTTAATTCATTTAATTTTTCAGTTGTAAGCTTATTAAGCACTAGCAAGCCCGGTGCGCTCCGCTACACCCCAATTAGAAAAAATTAATGGTAAGAAGGGATGGGAATATAAAAAAATAAGAAATTTCTTTTAACATTTTTGTACATATGTTTAACACAAAACTACATTTATTGTTTTTTTTTTAACTGAGATCTTTTTTATTGTATATAAGTAAAAGCATTTACATACAGAGTGTGTGTGTATATTTGCTAGTTGCTCCTTTGCTTGGTTTTTATACCATTATAAGCTCCATTTAGTAGTACTTAAGCTCTTGCACAACATTTTGAGACTAAATGTATCACCCTCTGCTTAAAAAATAATAATTTTGTATGGGCGGTACCTCTTTCCCTGCTTCGATCATAAGAATATTTGACACAAACGGAAAAATGTTTAATTAAATAACTTTCATAAAATTTTAAGCAGATAGCGATCATAGTTCCTGAAATATACCATCAAGTCCATTTAATTCGTATGGGAGGTACTACGCCCACTTAAGGTAAAAAAATAAAATATAGCCTATGTCCCTTCAGGAAGCAAAAAAATAACATTGGTGAAAGAATCATCCAAATCGGTTAGGTAGTTCCGGAGAAAAATCAAGACAAAAAACTTTTCCTCTTTATTATTAGTATAGATATGTATATACACATATTATGCATATCATAACTTTCACAAATTCACAATTATTATTTTGTGACAACAATTATGTGTGTTTATATGAAAACTACATTGCGTATGAGTAATATTTAATTATTTTCTAACAAAAGTATAAATCATTCGTTCCGTTTCTCATATTAAAATATGTAGGAAAAATATTTTAAATTTAAAAAAGATTTAGGTTAAATAAAATGTTAATTTTTAAGTGTATCAACTTATAATTAGCGTAAAGACAGTCAAGTTTCTGTATGACAGTAAAAATTATAAAATTTAAGCTACATAAAAATTTAATTAACATGCTGATAAAAAATCAACCCCAAAATCAACTTCTTAAATAAAAGCAATAAAATAAATGATTGTAGTTACAAATACCATTTTACATGTGACCCTTCAAATCAAAAAGAATTAGCCTAAACATACTTATAAGCAAGCAGTTTACTATGATTTTAATGAGAATCATCAGACTAATAATCGTTGTATAAATTTAGCCAATATTAATGCATGCAATCGTTTTGGAGAAAATTTTATTAACACACGTGTCTATTGGTATCAGCACTCTGCCATAATTTAACAACAAAATATACATTTACCAAATGGGGCTACCAACCATATAAAATTATTCAAATCATCATTATTAGTTCTTATACCTAAAGTTGGATTTTGATTTCGAGAAGCTCATTTGCTTGTATGCCACTCAGTTTTAAACAATTATTAGCAATCCATAGTATCAATAGTATTTGATTTGTAAACAAACAACCGAAATCTCCTTTAGCCAGCACCATGAATCAGACTGTTTAATTCCCACAATGCTTGATATGTTTTCGGTCGTTGTTTCATTTTCCCTTTTTTTGTGTCTGTTTGTTTGTTCCTTTTTTTTTTTTTGTTTGTTTTTGTGAACTGAAAGATCTAAATACGAGAAAATATAGCTCAAGGTAAAAAAAAATAAAATTTCCTTTCCAAGCCTTTTTGCGCTGAGCAACAGCAGAACCAGCGGCATCGACTGCAGTATTACTCAAGTAAAGGAATGAAAATTTTTCCAAATCTGGTAAACTTTATCATTGTGTTTTCAAATACAAATATTATTCATTCCTCCTGCTGTTATTCGTTTTTTTACCTCAATTGGTATTCATTGGCATTTGAACATGTCTAACCAGACAACGTGATGGGTTGTCTGTCGCTATGGACAAGAACAAACAAATCGAATGCGAAATACATCATCCATAATCGGATTCGAGAGTACATACATACACATACAAACATACAAATGTGATTTTTATATATTTTGCAAGAATAGTATAAGTCTAAGTTGATACGAGCTGAGTGGGAATCTGCGTTTTAGATTTTTGTAAAGGATTAGTTCAATTGTCATCAAATGTAAATATAGCAGCAAACCAAATTATTATCGCGACAGCATATTAATTAGTAAAACTACCGTATAAAAGTTTTCTTGCAGTAATTTATACCCCTTAAATATTTTTTATAAAGCTATGACTGATTGGATTACAGTGACACTTTTAATGGTATCTGACTTCATAATCTGATTGATTCAAAATCTGACTGATTGATAATCGCCTGAGAGAGTAAAGTTTTAAACTTGATAATTGAAATATCTGCAAAAGATGGGATTTTGGAAAATTTAAGCCTAACAGGAGTAGCACTGGGCTAAATGGGAGAAAAGCGATCTGTCGCTTTTTTTTTAATTCAAAAGATAAAAGCTAAAAAAAGACTCAAAAACGAACGGATCATGTCCCGTGTCCAGGAAAATAATTTAGACTGCTTTCTCAATATATATTAATGCGCTTATCATTATTTTTTAAAGTTAACCCAAATGTTAAAAGGGAATGCAAGAAGAAATGAAAACTACCACCATCTGAACCAATTAATGTAGAAACTAAATTTAAATTTTATTCGATAATTTTTTTGCACTTTTTAAAGTTTTGGACCCAAAGATGTTCAAAAGTAATTTAAAGTATACACTAGCCCCTTTTAGTTACTTTTTAAAAGTTTTAAGGCAAGAAACAACTTGAACTGACTTTTACTGCATCCGGTAGGATTTAAAGAAATATGAAAACTTTTTAGATTCTTTTGACCCAAAGGAACAAAATCAGTATAAAGACAATTTTTAAGTCTTGTTGTGGTCCATTTTACAGCTTTTTTATCCAAAAAAGTTTTTGGCGCTTTTCAGTCAATGCTCCTCGTATTGTTTCCAATTTAACTTCTCTTGATGAATTGTACTACCCGCAGTTGTTTTAAATACATTTTTTGGGAGTGTAATTCTGTAAGCTCTTATTGTGATATTTTCTTAATAATATTTCTGGTTGATTGGTTTGTTTGACTTATAAATGAATCCCTATAATCTTGCTAGTAGTTTTTTAGCATGATGCATATAAATACTGTTTTTTACTTTATCCAATAGCCAATACACATGTGTGTATTACTTTAATCGCCCCACGTTTAATAGACTAAAGATCTCACAACACTAATTTTTCAATTTAAGGAAAAGTAAATTTTATTCAGGTAGTAACTTGGGAATCGGTCGTACACTTTATTTTACTAAGGCCGACTTTAAAAGAGGTGGGGGCATTTTTGTAAGTTTTGAATGGCAGCCGCATTAGGTGACGGAGCAAGGGGGTAAGTATGTTCTAGGAACATGTTTGGGAGGGAAAACTAATGGGGGCTTTGATACATTTTGTTCCTCTAGGGGTGACTCTGAAAGATTTGTTGGGGTTGTTATCCTATTTTTTCAAATTGTGTATTACAACCCCTTTATGGCGTGGAGAATGGGGGTAAGTATGTTCACTGAATATATTTGCTAGGACAAACTAGAGAGGGCTTCGTCGCACTATTATTTTTTTCTTAGACTGACTCAAAAGGAAGTTAAGGCGTTTTTACATCATTTTTGCAAATTTTGTATGGCAATCCCTCCAGGTGATTAAGAAAGGGGTGGTTATACTCTAGGAATATGCTTGGGAGAAAAAACTGATGGAAGTCTGTGATACATTTTATTCCTCTGGGTGTGACTCCGGATTACTTGTAGGGATTTTTACCCTATTTTGTTTAATTTTTGTAAGGCAACCATGTTAGGGGCTGCAGATAGAGGGTAAGTATATTCAACCAAAATGTTTGGGAGGATAAACTAGTTTGGGTAGGTCTTACATTTTCGCTTTGTAGGAGAACCTTAAAAGCTTTGGAAGCGATTTAAAAAAATGTTTAAATTAAGCTGTCTATTGCAACCCTGTCAGAGGGCGGAGATAGGGTGTAAATATGTTCCAAACATTTTCTGCGGGGAAAAATTAATGGGAGTCGGTCTTACATTGTACTCGATACAAATTTTAGAGAAATAAACAGGTCGGTTATCGAAAAATTTTAATTTTTTTTTATTGAAAATGCATGTTAATAATAAAAAAAAAATAAAAGAAAAGGCAAAAAAAATTTGTCCCTGCCAGGTATCGAACCGTCGCTGCCTTTTGCCTATCGCCCTTCCTTTTCTTTGGCACATTTTTGTTAAAAATTCTGGCTAAATATGGTATAGAAAATGGAGCAAATTTAACTTTTTTATGTTCATTGTACTCTTTCACATTTAGTACCTGGTTTTAGTAAATATTTTAATCTCTGTATATGAATAAGCGGGTAAAAGTTGTTTAATGAATTTATTGTGATTTTATAATAATTTTTTAAGGAAATAAAAATAATGAAAATAAAATATTAAGTTTTTAATATTGTTTGATTTACTGGCATTATTAAACTAAAACAAGCACAAATTTTGACAATAAAACAAAGAATTTAAAGAAAAACGTTAACGGCTTTATTATTATAAGATTTTTTGATAATTCCCTTCTTTTTCTTACTTACACACAATTTTATTTTCAACTTTTATTTTAAAATTTGGTTTGAATTAAAGTTTTCCAATCAAATGCCGGGATGTTCAAGCAATAATTCTTACTAAGCCAATAAATCACTTTAACGTCCTTTTTTCCTTGTTAAGTATAGGCAGACACCTTAAACGTCGATATATAAAAAGTGCCACAAAAATTGTGTGGCAGACATGTGTACTATTTTTAAATGGACAATGAAAGGCTTGAGTGTATATGAGAATTTAGATGTTTTAAAACAGTGTCTCAAAGGCTAGAAAAATTGCAAAAATTTTAAATTATTTAAGTTAATAAAGTTTTGATTTTATAAATTTATGTTTTCATTATGGTGTTTTCTTTAAAGAACAAGCAGATGATGTAATAAAGTCAAGTTTGTCAGGAGCCCTGACAAACTTGGGTGCTTGTAGTCATAGTAATACTATTAGAACTACTAGAATTCAAAAGACGCTGGTCATTAACCCATTTTGTTCCGTAAAATATAAAGAAGAGTTGGAGAATGAATGAAAATTAGTGAAGACATTACCTATTATAAATTTTCAAGGCTGCTTTGCCGTTTTTACCCTGCTGGATATGTGCCACTATACGATCTTCCAACGGAGGTTGAATGGGCAATCGACATTTTCTTGTCACTTCTCCTTTCGACGACAAAGGCCAAATTATTTCTTTGTTGGCTTGGTCTTTGATTTCTACCAAAGCCAATTAAATGCCCAAAATATGAAAGTCAAGCCTGTCCCTTATCATCTATCTTGAAATCTTCAAAAATGGTTTTTGGCTTTAAAACAGGGATAATACGGATTCTGGTTAGTTTTAGCTTAAGAGAAAAATTAAAACAACTTCAAAGAGCAATGTGAGCTTTCTTTGACATTGCAGACCATTTCTTCAATGCGGCTACTCGAGAAATCATTAAATAATGGTACGGATTAAAACAAGCTACCAAGGATAGTTACAAGCTGGATATCTACTCCTCTGGAGTCTAAAATTACATGTGCGGAAATGTGAAATGCAAAAACAGTCGCTCTTAAAAAAACTTTCCAAGAAGGAGTAATCTCACTGCTTCTATAAGCATTAATTGTCAAAACACTTGCAATGGGGTTTTTTGGTGGAGAAGCTGAAATAACTTTGAAGTAGATGGTCGTATTTACTGGGAAGTTTTTAAATTCATTCAGATCGGTAATGAAAGTAACAATCTTAAGGTAAAGCCATTTAATAAGGAAACTAAGGCTTAATGTAAACTTAAAAAATTTAGTTTGCTTTTCTTTATTAAAAAGTCATGGCTTAGTACACTAACCATATTTAATTGGGTAAAGCTAATCTCGTATTGAAGTGATAATAGAAAGCTGTTGTAGAATCTTTATATATATAAAAAGCCTAAGAAAGCAAATAATGCACTCAATTTATAAAAATCGCGTTACGGCGCATGGAGTCTCATGCTAAACTTAACGCATTTAATCCGGACTGCAGTGACTAGTCCTTTCTAAGTTATAAGATACTTATGTAGTGGACCGCACTGTGTACAAATAGCACTAAATGCAGCCAAGCCAATTTATCTGGTGTAATTGTAGAGCGATACGACTGTTTGCTGTGCCTACACCTAAGTTTAAGGACATGTAAATATAGAAGGAAATTAGATGGGTAAAGAACTGGCAAGAGAAAGCATTCGTTCGTCTTTGGAAAAAGTAATTAACATTCGCGCTTCACGTTAGTTTTTTAAAAACAATATAAATATCGCATCTGGTGCATGAGCGCCGGTGGTGTGTATAAATAAAATTTCATGTTAAATCTTTAAGGTAATGTGCAGATTTATGACCTAAGAGTAACTAGTCTACCAAATATTTATTTAAAACTTAGAGTGCGGAAAAAACTAGTCATTTTTACCTTGCAGTTTATGACAAAACAGCTTAATGACTGGCCAGTGACGAATGCTGATTCTGTGATGAACAAGGAAAGAGAGGGACTGCTGAGCACATTCAATCTAGTGTTCTTGGTCCCAGTAGCAAACTTTATGGGGTTTAGTTTAGCAAATATCTGGAATTAGTAAAAACAAACTGCAAACACTTTCACAGAGAGAGAGAGAGAGTGCAGTACCTTGGAACTAGCTAATTGGAACTCATGGGCTATCGTTTTTCCTTCTCTGGTAAAACCAAATACCCAAAAAGGCCAATGTGGGGATCTCAGGGTTAACGAGCTTGACCAAACCAGACCAAAATATGGTGTTTAATCATTTTGTAAGGAAATGCTTTAACATACTTTATTATACAGTGACAGCCAAAAATTACATGGGTCTAGAAGGCAACGCAATACCATCGAGCAAAGCCAAAGATTAATACAGGTTATAAGAAAGTCCTTTGAAAAAATTATTGTATGCGTTTTTACAGATAACTTTTTAGCTTTCCTCTCTATGTCTTTCTTCCATATACTACTCTACAAAAAAAAACATGACAACAAAAAGTCAAAAAGTCTGATGATACGGCTTTTCTTAGTTCTTGTGCATATCCTAGAGAGGCCACTAACCTTCTACAGCATCATAATATCCAAAGAGAGAAATGGACAAAGCTATGGGGAGTTAAAATTATCAAAAACACATTCGTGAAACTTCATTTAACGCAGGAAATCATGCACCTAATTTTTATCCAGATGGCGCTTCTAAACTTAAAGGACAAATACTTTGGCATTTACCTGGATTGTCCACTTATATCCGATTACTCACATCTGATTGGCCTTGGAGAAACTATAGGAATTGCCGCATACAGAAATTTGAGAATTTAAGGGATTTAGTTTGTCATTTGTGAATTCAATACTTTGTTTTAAATGTTAATGATTTGAACAATTTTTTTAAGTTCATAAAAATTAAGACTCCAATATAAAAATATTCTTACGTAGTAGCGTAAGTTTGGAGAAGCAAGAATCTGTTAAAAGAATTAAATTAATCCTTGATGTTAAAAAAAATATAGTAAAATAGGAAATACAAAATGTATAAAAAAATTAATAAAATATACCATTTAAGTTAAGGCAACTACTTTGCTGTATACATTCAGAGAAGCTTTACAAATATGTATCATATATAATAATACTAACGGAAAATATTAATTTTTCTAATAAAAATTAAAACCTAATAATGCGCTTTAGCCAGAATAAAAGAGCAAACATTTGTCTTAATCAAAATATTTTTAACTCTTAAAATTGTTAATTATTGCTGCAAACATACTTCCAAATATTATACAAAAAACCACATTAAAACTCTTATTTGTTTTAACAAAATACCCACTGTTCAGTCACACAACAACATTGTGCCAAAAAATCAAAATAATTTTTTGTCCTTACACCTAGAGATTATACCGAAGCATAGAACATCATAAACCATGTAAGTCGAGATTTGTTAGTGATTTTCACATGTTAAATCTATTTTTTTTTACTTTACTTTAAAAAAATTTTTCTTATTTTATTTTTCTTTTAAACTCCAATTTTGCGGCCATAAAACTTGAGAAAAACCAAAAATAAAAACCAAAATAAAAAACCCAAAAAACATGTTTAAGCGTTTGATGTTGATTAAAAAGGAGCCAAGTGTGTTCGATTACACTCAAATACAAAACAAGGACACACGCACTTACAGATACAAATACTTCTACAAGCACTATGTTCATATGAATACATTCCGTAAGAGTTTTTGGAAGATTTAATGCACGTTTTTTATTTTATGTTTTTTTTTCATTTTTGCTTAAAAAGAATATAAATTTTGGCTAAAGAGTTGTAGAAAAACATTTTATCACACATGCATATGCACGAACACAACCATGTCACTGCATAAAAACATTTAAACTCCATAAAAAAGTTGTAACTTACACGCACACAACGCAACACATCATAACAATTTACTAAAAGTATTAAAGTTGACACAAGAGGATTAACAAGTACATAAAAGAACACAAACCCATATACACTGATAAGTGAAACTTGACAGTAGAGGACAATATTCCAGATTAGGAAACTGTAACAAACATAGTAACGTGACTAGATTTTTAGTGCCTAAAAATTGTTTTAAATCAGTATTGACCTTTACACCAAAAATGGTCTGTTCTTGAAATTTTTTGAAGATTTATTCTATTGTCTAATCTTACTGCGATATGACTTGGTCTGTCTTCTTGTCTGACTGCTTGTTCGTCTGTTTGTATGTCAGTTTTCTGTCTGTCTATTTGTCTTGTCTGTCTATTTGTCTTATATGTCTATCGGTCTGTCTGTCAATTTGTCTGCCTTTATGACAATCTTTCTTGCCTTCCTTTTAATAATATGGGTAAATTGATGATTGAAAAAATTTGCAAATTTAATGAAATTCTAATTATTTTCTTATACTAACTTTCCCATTAGAGTACGTCATTTTCATTTCTTTTGCTCTCCACTGTTTATCAAAAAACCATAAATTTCCCTCGTAAATAAATGTGTGTTTGTATAAATATGTTTTCTCATAAACTGCACAATATTTGGATTTAAACATTTTAATATTGCCACTCACCAGCCATTTAACAACAAAAAAATAACAAAAACAACCAAAATTGTTTTATAAAATGATTTTAAGGGTTTTATATTCCTTAAGCGAAATTCAAGCATTAAGCAAATTGTTTACAACAAACATTTTGAATTTGCTTACCGATGAAAGATACTTGTCAAATGATTAAAAATTTGGAGCACAAACAACACGATTTATAGCATGTGTTGCAACTACTTATAATTTTCCGGGTATTGTTAATAATTGTTATTAAAAAGTTTTAAGTTTCAAGCTTAAAACCAAAACACAGATGGAAGGATAAAACAATAATTAAGCACTTAACAGATCAAATATTATATTTCTAAATGAAGAATAGTACTTAATATTAATTTGAAAAATACTCACCTAATTCCTCTAATAGCCCCAACCTAAAACTAAGCTGAAAGAATATACAAACCAACTCAGAAGTTTGTAGAAGGTATTAAGAACAGCGATTTTTAGGAAACACTTAAGAATAACAAATTCGTTTTCTAAGACACAATTCAGATACAGTCGAGCATTTCTTACGTTGGTCCCCACCGCATTCGGTTTAAGGACCATGAACTACGCAGTTGCGCTTAGAATGCTTGGGCGCTTCTCAGAGCTGGTGCATTGATCTAGCTGGCAAAATTACTGAATTAGAACAAGTCTGGCAATATTGCAACTCAAGAGGTGCAAAAGAACAGAACAGAGGAAAGTGACATTTATTATGTTATCATCTAGCCAGGGATGAATCCGGATTAGAATTTTATGTAATCAGGCGAATGTGACACCTGGTATCCCGATTCACTACTGTGAGTAAGAGAATCGCTTATCGCTACAATCCTCCTCAAGGCAAAATATTTTTATGTCCTCCTAGTTTGTGCGCATGCCCTAACAAACAAGAAGGCCGTTAACATCTATATACATTTTGTGATAGCCTAGAAGTAACATATGATCGCTGCCAAAACCTTGACGTTTAAATGATTCTGGGCGATTTTTTACGCAAAAGTAGAAAAAAAGAGCATCTTTTAGCCTGCAGAAGAAAAGTTCAGTCTCTGCGAACGTGCAGCTGATAATGGCATAAAACTGATCTCCATTGCCGAAGCTTGAAATATGCCAATAAATAGCCCCACGGTCCAACATTAGTTCGATTGAAAGCGAACCAAACAGATCATGTTACTGTGGGTGGGTAACCCTCTTTAAGCGTGTTAGATGTGCGAATGTGCTTACATTGAGTCTAATTTGTACTTTGTCACAGCTTGGATACCAGCTTTACTAAGCATCATCACTGCAAAATAGAACATAGATGCTGCCCCAGCATCAACAACAACAAAAATACTATAGTGTTCTCTTTTTCGATTAATCAAACTGTTCCAAAAACGAATTTCCTAAACTAACGTTTGCATCCAGTTGCAGCGTATTGCCAACTCCATTGAAAATGCTGCAAAACCCGCATTTGGTTAAACTAAAACCTTTCTAAGAAAAGTCAATGGTACAACGAGGAGTATTTTAAAGCAACTGGTAAGGAAAACTCATCGTACCAGGCAAGTCTACAAATTTTATGAACGAGGAAAAACGTATTTTTGCAACGGTTGAAAAGAGACATGAAAAAACACAAAAGTCGAGACGATGACACCTAAACAACTAAAACCTTGAAGAAGCGTTTTCAAGATCGTTGATATCCGATGAAAAAGGCGATGAAAATAACTACTTTCCAAAAATGTGGACAGTGAAGAGAGTGTAGATGAGGTGGAAACAACAATATCTACACAGAAAAAATTATTCCAAAATATTTTTCAAATAACTCATTAATCAAAAATTTTTAATTTTTAAATAAACATTTAGTTGTTTCAATTAAAGTTTTAATTGTTGGCAAGTTCTTCAAAAAAAGCTGCAATTTCGCCTAAAGCTGTTTTGTTGTTCCTTTGCTTGTGCAAAGCTCACCTCACGTTTGCTAGCTGAGGTTGCATTTTTGAATGTGAAGGTAAATAAATAAAACTAAGTTTAACACTTTAAAAAATAAAATGCCTTGTTGGCTGAGTGGATAGAGCGTACGCCGTGCAATCAAATGGCCCAAGGTTCGAGTCGTTATTGAGACTTGTAATGTATACTTAAATGTAAATTAGACATAATACATTCATAAAAAATTAAATTATATTAACATAAATAAATAGAAAAAAATATAAAAAAATAAAAAACCAAAAAAAATTTATATTTTTTGTATTTAATTTTAGATTTGTTTGTGTTTTGGTTAAATCGTTTAATTAATTTTTTAATTGAAAACTTTTTATTAAATTATTTAATTGAATATGCGAATTTCTTGAAAGGTTGAAATCTAAACTGTCCTCTTGCAGTGAATGAGAGAGCTTAATGTCGTCACCAATTTTGTGGAGCTTATAAAAATTCAAAGGCTGTGCAGCCATACACATATTCTATGAACAATTCAAGGTGCTCCAGCAATAAAAGCATTTTAATATATCCTGAGGAAACATGCAAAAGTAGGCTGCCGAAACTTTATTGGAAAAGCCAAGTCCAAAAAACCTCTTCAAACCAACGTGCTAAATTGAAAAAAAAATCCTTACCTCGGCTAATGTGGCAAGTGACTTACATGGGTTGCTACGAATAGGCAACTGCGAGTAAAGGCTGGCGTAACTTAAAGTAATATTCTAGGACGAAATACTATGTATACACAGCAGAAATACTAATAAATAGTAAAACTCAAAAGCCAACATTAGACAGTGATGCTGCTGTTCTACTGCAGATCACAGTGAAATAGAAACTCAATTGCGGTTTCACATGGAGATTAGTAAATAGAACAAAAATATATTTAGAAAATCTTGAATTGAGAAAGTTCATCGGAGAAAAGAAATTCAGGAACATTCACAAAGACCTTCAAGATACCATTTCTTACCTCCTTAAATTTGATTTTTTTATATTCTCCTAGCAAATATATGGTAGCGTTCAATATATTTTCATAAATATAATTTTAAAGTAATACAGAATATCACTTGAATATTTTTTTAAATATACGACAACATATTTTACTTTATTACCTTCCTTTAAGCAAATTGAACTCCTTGACGTTTAAAAGCATGACTTTTCTTCCATTCTTTTATATTAAAAATTTTTATTGTAATTCAAAACCACCACTAAATATGTTAACAGACGTTTCCATAACATTTTTTATATTATTTTCTTTAAGATTAAAATGGTTTGGAATTTAGCCTTAGAGGCTGTCAACATTTAGCTTTTACGCTTTTTTTATTCTTTTTGCAAAACAAAGAAATTCAGACACTTTTCCCACGAGAAAAATATTTTTGCAAACAGACTCACATACACTTGTATATAAAACACACACAATAACATATATAAGCCCCTAGAAGTTTAAAAAGCAAACAGAAAACAACAAAATTCAACTGCTAACAACACGCAAACTTTCCTTTGTACAACAAAAACTCTGTTGGCCATGTTAATGATTAAAATCATCCTTTTTTTCACTAACAACACCACAACTTTCAGCATCATTATCAACATCATCACATTTATTATTATCTGGATTATTTTGACGATAATGATCATTATAATGTGTTGGCTTTGATAAAGTTTATTTTGTTTTAACATTTTTTTTTTGTTTTTCCATATGACAAGTAAAAAATCGCTAAAATGAAACTCTTTATTAAAATTGTGCATTTTATAGAGAAAATTAAGTGCAAAACTTTTCCACTAAAATAATATTAAAGTTAAAGCAAAGTGAAATGAGGAAACTTATTGAGATTTCAACAACGTTTAGAAGGAACAAGGAACAGCAGCTTAAAAATGAAAACACAGTGGTTGCACAGAAAAAAATTAATTTTTTTAATAAACACAAAAAGAATTTTACAAATTTTTATTGAAGCAATTAGTTTTTTAAAATTAGAGACTAATAAGCTGGAAACATATCCAAATACGCTTGCTCGAAACTTCTTGCAACATAATCGACACACTCTTCGGAAAAGAAGGGATAATATTGCACTTAAATGAAACTATTCAAATTAATTTACTTTATTATGAGAATTTAAATTTTGGTCTGATACTGACTGGACTAATATCGGTTACTTAGTTTTAAGATTTGAATACTTATTGTAAGTTCGCATTAGCGAAAAAAAAATTTTTTTTTAAATCAAAATAAAATTGTTATCTGATTATTATCTCAAACAAAATAAATCAAAAATCAAAAAATATATTTCTGCAATAGCAATAATGTTTTTTATTGAAATTGACATGCATTTTTTCCATGTTTATCTGATTTTACAAGTTTGTTTAAAGGACCGATTTAAGACCAAACAAATTTTTGATTTAATTAAATGAGTTACTGAATTGGGTCCTATAAACAAAATTTTAAAATCAAATACACAATTTTATTAGATTTATGAAAAAATTTATTTGGAAAAAAATGCCAACTATTTTCAGTAAAAAGATCATTGCTATTGAGCAAAACAATTTTTTGATTTTTCTTTTATTTTGTTTGAGATAATAATCAGATAACAATTTTACTAGGATCTAATAAAAAATTGCCTGAAAAATATTAAAATCTTAAAAAAATCCAGGCAGAAAAATTCAATCAAACCGATTTTGTCCTGACGTTGGGAGAGGACACTCAATGTCAAAAGAACGTAAATTTATCAAGTTAACAATGCTGTCTCGATGTTTAAATGATAACGCCAAATGGGCGTCTCTCGACTCTTGATTTTTATGCTGTAGCTATACTGCAAATTTAAATTTCCGGTATAAGAATAACATATTTTATCTTTTCTGTCTTAGGAGTTCGACTTGCTTTTGTTAAAATAATGGACATTGTTGCTTTAGTTTTTTTTAATAAGAGATTTACTTAAATAAATATGTTTATATGGAGCAAACTAAAACATGCCAAAGGCTTTCGAACGCATCTTTAGAGTTTTTTAGTTTTTTCTACGTTTATACATTTTTTTAATTTAAAAATATAAACATTTTTTATTTTGAAAGCAAATTTCATATATATAAACTAGGGTTGCGATTTTGTGTATACAGTACTGTAATGGTACAATATTTGAAAGGGTCGAAATTTTGTGTTTACAGGGCTGTGGTGGTACAAAATTTTTAGACCATCGTTTTAGAATCGTATATTTCTGCCTGGGAATGTTTGTTTCAAAAAAAATTTATGAAGTCTTTTCTATGAATGTATATACCTTAAAAATGAAAACAATATTTTTTTTAGCTAATTGAGTAAGTCTTATTATTTATGTGTGAACAGAAAACTTAACTGATCAATTTTGTTTAAATTACCTCAATTTATGTTGTATGTTTGAAAATGGTATTATTAGGATCTAAAAAAATACTGTCTAAAAAAAATTATAGTTTTTAAAAAAACTGGGGCCAAATCGTCGCATTCGATTCGAATCGAAATTTTAAAATTCTTATTAGAATTCCTATACTTAAAGCATTGACAACTCGATCGATCGAGTGAAATTTCGATTCGAATCGAATGCGACGATTTGGCCCCTGTTTATTTCAATAAAAATTTGTAAAGTTTTTCTCCGTAGGCTTAAATAGCTTTACCAAAAAATTTTAATATATATTTTTGAAACTAAAAGTAAAAATTTGCTTTCAATTTTAAAATTATTTATGGCTATTTATTCTCAATTTTCGGATCAAAATGGATATGTTTGACAATACAAGTTCATATATGAATTATCTTCACCTGGGCTATTCATGTTTTTATTCGATATTATATCGAACAATATAAAAAAAATATTTGTTCACTTGATAAATTTTTTAACTAAAAAAATATTTCTTCTTTTAAACCTAGATAGATAACGATATTTTTTGTACGTAAAAGGTAATGTTACGTCTAAAAAAATTTTAAATTGTCATATCGAGCCTTTGGTGCAATACCGTAGTAATTCAAAAAATCGTGAACTGAGAAAAATGCATTTAAAGTTTTGAACTATCTTTTTGATAGTATTTTCGTTTACTAAAGTTATTTTTTTACAAGTTTTTAAATAAAAAAAGGCCAAAAATTATTAAAAATATGAAATATTTATTTATATTTAAGTACTTTGTATCAACCTATCAATGATGTATCGTTATTGTCACAAAACCTATGACAAACTTAAAAATTAATTCGAAATATATCGTTATAGCAAATAAACTTTTAACTTTTTTTTTTCTAACAAAGTTGTAATATGAAATAATACGAACAAGTAAAAAAGAAATCAAATTATGCAGTTGTGTTTCTGTGCCTAAAACGTAGCAAAAAATAATATTGCTTTATACTTTTTTCGTAAATTGCTTTCTGTTAGTAAATTTCTTGTCATAAAGGAAATATTTCATTATTGCAAATAAATATTGTTGGAAATACCTAGAGGCAATAAAGACATTTTTCGCTGTAGAATCTGAATAGTTAGAGGTGGAATCATAATCTTTTTTTCTTTAGATAGATATTTCCCCAAAAAAATTCAAATTTTGAGTTACTACGGTATTGCACCAAAGGCTCGATATGTACTATTAAGGTCACTTATTAATAAAGTTTTTTCCTTGTTAAACATAAACATGCATAACAAAAATTTCAAGAGAGATTAAAAATTAAGATAAAAGAAATAGCCCTTTTTAAAGGACTAAAAAACTATTTAAAAATCTGTGTACTGATATTTGAGAAAAAATACTGATTGTACTGATTTTTTAATGTAAAATTCAATTTAAAATTTTTTTCTTAAAAATCCACCAAGCTAGATAGTTTACCCAACATACATATATATATAATGTGACCCAGCTGAACTTAAACGTGTATTTGTTACGAGCGAAATCACAAAGGGACCGAAGAAGCAGACCAAAGTAGGCTGCACTACTTTTGCTTTATCACTTCCACAGCCGCCTGTTCTACCTTGACATGAGCAATTATTTTGCGACTCTTTTTTATCTCCCAGATGAGTGTTGTTTGGCTCTTGAAAATGATGCTCCCACAATTGAATTTTGACACTTGCTAAATAAGAAAATCTTTGTTTATTTGTTTTTGAGGTCACTGGACTGAGAAATTAAGTACGATTGTTACTAAGCAACAATCGTACTTAATTTCTCAATTCATATTTTTCAGTAACGTTTCGTTACTTTTTGTGCGAACGCTTTTTTTTTGTAACCGGTGTCGTCGCTTGAACATTAAAACGATCCCTAAAAGACTGCTATAGTCGCCTTTTGCGCTTTCTTCCTTAATAAAAAAACTAAATAAGAGATATAAAAGTATTTAATGCTGCTATCAATTCAAGCAATACTATTCCAAAAATTGGGGGGCAAACTACGGCATTCAATTCGAAATTCTGTTTGAGCGATTGGGTTTTTTATGCTTTTAATATAGAAATTCTAATAAGAATTTTTAAATTTCAATTCGGATCGAATGCCGTAGTTTGTCCCCTGGTTCCCTTTAAAAAATTTTTATTTTGACTAAAATAAGGAAGAGCGCGAAACATTTAAACAGTCAAATAAAAAAAAAATTGCTTGCTTTGAAGTTAAAATTAACAAAAAATATCCTATTTTTTCCGAAATACGAGAATAAATATTGCAGATTAATGTTAAAATAGTAAACTCGCTCGTTTGCTAGTGAATTATTATAAAACCATTTTATGTGTCGATTATGTACAGCATTCCAACTTCGGTTGCGTTACCCAGCAGCAACCAAGAATTCTCGGTTGCCATATTGAAAAACATTTGTTAAGTAGAATTGGCAACAGTTAGTCGCCAGTTGGCATCTATAGTATAAATTCGGCAACCAACAACCAAACTAAAGTATGATTGCCATACGCAAGTGACACATTAAACGGATTATATAAAACATAAAAAGAATTGGAGTGATTTTTTTATCGTTTGTGGCTTTTAAGATAAGAAATCTAATTGTATTAGTTATTTAATTTGTTTTGAACTGAATATTTTTTTTATATTTTTTCTTACAAGCTCTACCTTCACTTTGGCTACAAGAACACAAGACGGAAGGACGACCATGCTTAAATAAACTTAACAAGTAATTTTAAGTCGATCGCCATAACCGAAAGTAGTTCTTAGACAATAAAAATCAGAAAAACTTTTCATTAAAAAAAACGAAAAATGTACTAATTTCGAATCAAAAATTAATGGTCACCCTAGACGTAAGCCAAAATATCTTTTTTTTTAGAAACGGATTGATCTTCACTATCGTTGTTTGCCATACAATCAACAAAATTTTGGATGATGTCACGCAATGATTTTGACAAAGTTGAAACTTCAGACCTCATTTGCATCCAAGGTGTTGTTAGGGACGAGAAAAGCTTCCTTATGTACTCTTTGCGACTTAAAGGCTTTTGATTAGCAGAAAGTATGTTGTGAGAATATTGCAAAGGAGTTTTTAAACGCCATGTCCAGCATTCTATTAAATTTTGCCATTTGCCCATATAATATTTGAACTACATTTCTATGGGGGCTGTACCTAAAAAATTACGATTATTTTTAATAAAGTATAAAAAGTTGATAGTATAAGGAAGGCTAAACATGTGCAAGCAAATTTTAAAAAAGGTGAAGAAGCTTTCGAGCCATTTATAGTTCAAAATTTTTATTTTTAAAGGAATTTGTATAGGTGTCAAAAAATAAACCGATCTTTACTAAAAAAATAGGCTTCATTCCAGGGCCTCAAAACTTATATACAATAAATTTTTTAAATATCAATTTCATTTTCTTTATCAGGCGCAAGTTAAATACTATACTTAATTCTCATTTATTTGCAAATGAAGAAATTAATATTTTTAGTTTTTACTACTTTATTAGCGTTAGTTAAGAAAGGAAATTTTATTGAAAAAACATGATTTTTACCGATATTAGCTACTAAAATACTACTAAAATTTCGACCTGAACTTTAAATTTTAGAATACATGGATACCCAGCCGGACGGACGGACAAAAGGACAAGCCCTACTTTACTCAGGCGACTTTAACAATTTTTTATATAATAACAGCTGCAATATATATTCACTACTTTAATCAGGACTTGTGGAAGTTTTAAAACCGGATACACGCAAGTTGTTTTGCATTTCCTTAAATCTTTTGTTTTTTCCACATGAAATTTGAAAAACAGTTTGTATCTAAAATATCCAAAGGTGTGCAATTTTACAAAAAAAAAGTTTCAGTTAAAATTTAAAATTTTGAAGTTCTTAACTACGATATATTATAAAAAAATATTAAAAGAAAAAAAAATAACAAAAACTTCTCACCATAAATTTTCTTGATTAATTCACTGTGCTTGCATTTTATGAAACTGAAACTAGTTTATATGATAATAAAAATCTGTTCACTATTTCCAACAAGGATAAACTTTTTATGTATTTTTGGGTAGTTTTAAATTGTACGAAATTAAATGAAAGTTCATAAAAACTAATAGAGACAAATTTAGTTGTTTTTCTTTCAACGTTTTAAAATACAACTTGTTGCAATAAAATAAATGAATATTTAATGATTATGAAGATTGTACACATATTGCGCCAACTATTAAATAGCAATTAAATGGAGTTTTAACATGTTAAATATTTTTGGAATTATTTCAATTTTAATGTTTGTTTTCTTTTTTAAATCATATAATTAACTACTAATTGTTTAAAGAGGAATTTAACTTTTGTATTTTATTAAATATTGCCTTAAGCCAGAAGGATGTGCAATCTTATTTGTGTATATTTGAAATAAACTTGTTTGGGTGATAACTAAGCGAAGTCAAAAATTAAAATATTAAAAAATTTTAGAAATAGAATGGATATTTGTTGTTTTTTTAAGCTGGAAATACTTTTGAATAACTTGAAAACCATTGGCATGGTTACAGGATCAGAAGATTATAGTTAAACGAAAAAATGTTCCTGCTAAAGTTATTGTAACACTCTGTTTCCTATCGGCCTACGACAAAATTTCAAGTCTATGGTAATATATTTAGTTTTCACCCTGATATAAGAGCCAAAGCTAACCTTTTTTTTATTTATTTAAACTACAGTCTATAATTTTTATATGTAAATAAATTCACATTCACATACCGCTCCTTGTAGCCTTTCTGAGTGAATGTCAATTGCTTTATACATAAAAGTTATAAACTGTAGTTGAAATTAATAATATATATTTTAAAAAATGTATACTGTAAAGAAAGATTTAAAAAAATTATTTTAATAAATTTGCAGAAAACACTAGATAAACTTTTTTTCGTTTCTTCACGTTCATTTTGCATCCCTTAAAGAAAGAAGTAAGAAAAAAACACAAGAGCGCTTTATTCGGCTGTGCCGAATCTTATATACCCAGCCGTCTTTTCAAGCCGAGTTATTTTTTACTGCAAATACTATAATAAAAATACCTTGTATCAGGTTTAAAGTCAATAAAAATCCTTGCTTTCGAAATAGAAAACTTTAAAAATTTTTAAAGTTCGTATGAGTAATAGAAATATATGTAGAAGCATTGAGGTCGAGAATTTTAAAATTTTTCGACATTATTCGTATAAAAAGTTAATAAAAGCTGTTTACTTTTATAGGATGCTCTAGTTCGCCTGCTTCTCTCCAATTGTATTTTTTTAAATGTATGAATTACTTGATCATTAGTTTTTGTAGATCATTCAAAGTCGATAGCAATTACAGTTTCCGAGTTATAGCGTATCGAGTATTTCATAAAAATTGTTCATTTGTATGGGAGCTACGCCTTTTTCTGCCCCTTTCCATAAAAATTTTTATTTCAAGGTACAGGTGTTATTGCCCAATTACTTTTTGTTGAACATTTGAGGTTGATAGCTGTCATAGTTTCTAAGATTTAGCGCATGAAATATTTTACAAAACCTGTGGAATTGTTGGACAAATACCACTTCCTCTGGTTCTATTTGAAAACAATGTTCCCTTTACTTAGGCTCCGATCTTCAGAGTATCCGTGCCAGGTTTGTGGTAAGAGTGACTTTATTTACTGAGATACAAAGGGGTATATGCACAGATTGTGTTTTGAAAAAATGGGTTATTTTGGGTTTTCACTTATATGTTGGTCACTAGTGAACCGATTTTGCTGATTTTAAATAGCGATTGTCTCTAGGATATTTTTAGTAGTTTGACATCAATAACTGATCTGAGTTACTTTTTTTGACTCCGAAAATTCTATTTCAACAGATAGAAATGGCTATATCGACTTTCCTATCTATAAGGATCCAAAATATATATATTTTATGGGGTCGCAAATGGATAATTAAGAAAATTCAAAATGGAACGGCCTCTATTGCCTATCTACTAGCCACCTGATGCCATTATGAACCCAATAATGTATCCCAGTTTGCACTGCGAAACATCGGTTAGTTCCTCTTGACCTTAAGGTTTTGCAATTTCAGGCAGTGACAGACAAGTTCCTTTATTGCTGTTTTTAAATTATGATACTGGTAGTTATTCTTGGTAAACGCAGATAAGTCCATAAATCTTATTTCTCAAAATTTCCAAGCACTTCCTCGTCTGCTGCACGTGTAAAATCAATGCCTTGTAGGAAGGTTCTTTTACCTGTCGAGAGGTGTCTCTGCTTTTAAAATTACTTAGTTTAAAGTAGCATCTATTTGTCAATATGGTTTTTGTTTTTTTCCCAAAACAACAGTTGTTAGTTTAGTTTATGGGAGGTGCACAAAATTGCAGACTATTTCAAAGTACTAGTCTTCTGGACGTAAGTTGCGTAGACTTATTCTTCCTGAGCCTTTAAAGGAACACAGCATCTATTCATAGTTGGACAATGGGTTTTTTTAAGATTAAATTCTGTGAAAACCCAGATAACTGCGACACAATTAGCATAGGAAGGGCAAACGGGCTTTTAAGTTAGAAGAAGAAAAGAAGGGCCACTAATGGGTGGAAGATAAGGATATGAGGGAACAGGAACCATTTTAGGGTATATTAAGACAATTAACCGGAAGTGAACCCAGAAAAGGCTACGTTAGATCCATGAACCACGATGGGAGGCTATAAGTGGTCATTTTAAAATGAGTCTCAGTATGACCTAAATCATTGTTAATAAAAATAAATTAAAAACGGCAAAGTGCCTCATCTCTTGCTGCCAAGAATACAATACAATAAAATATAAACTAATCCTGCAAAAAAATTATACACAGGACTTAGAGCAAAAGGCAATGAAGAGAGGAGGTTCACAAGCAAATTTAGGGGCCACACTTTGAACCCTTACCTATCGTTTCCTATTTTTTCAGGCTGATTTTTCACCACCAGTTTGTATATGCTGAATTTTACTTAATCCAAGTTTTTAGTAGACCTTAGCAAGATGTAACTACCGACTGGTGCCTTTTTAACCCTTTTGATTACAAAGTGTTTTAATGCGCCAAGAATTTTTTTTCCAATGATCTTGAGTATCATATTGGTCAAGAGTGAGCATTCGCTCACAAAATGTGCTGCTCTCTCAATCTCCTTTAGCTTCCTTATTGACAACAGATCATCTCAGCTCCATGAAAAACTATTTTTAAGTGGTTGTTTTACCGCACTCTAAGGTTAGTAAAGCATATCATCCACAGATCTCCTGGGTGTATTACATTATCTTGGCTCCAGATAAGAATACGTTGCCTTTGTGTTCTTTATTTGCAAGCCTGCTTTCTGTCTCAATATTCTAGCAGTGCTTACTTGGCTTTAAACTAACATCGGCATTACATTATTGGTCAGAAAATCCAACCTAGTTAGTTCTTGAAACTGTCCACTCACTTATGGCACCCTGGCTATTTATTGCGCGTGCTTAAAAGACTTAAATTGAACCCTAACTCAACCATTTTTTCCACCCAGTCAATATAAATTAAGAAAAATTTATATCTTTTCGTTTAATCATTTGGCACATAAAAAATAGTTTTTAAGAACAGCTGTTATCAGCAGCAATTTGCATAAAGTTAACACATACATCACGCAAACTAAAAACAACTCAAAATAATCTAAAGGCGGCTCCACAAAGTACCGCGTAATTTAACGACTTTTTAAGCAAAAAAAGAAATTAAGCCAAATGACTAACAGACATAAAGAAAAAGTATATTTAAACTAAACCAAACTAAATAGGAAAACCCATTTTATGGCAATTTAATTTTATTGCCAACATTTTATAATCAAATCAAGAAAAAAAACTAAATTACTAGCAGCCAGCCGGCAACAAAAAAAATATAAAAAATAAACATGAAATAGTTAAATGCGACGTGGCTTTTTAAGATGCCTACAAATGGAGAAAATAAAATTCCTACAACTAAACGAACACAACCTATAGAAACGCCTTTAACTACTGGATTATCTTTTACGCATATTAATAAAAACGACGAAGATAAAATAAATAATAATGTTTTCGTCATTAAATCAGGCAACTTTTTGTGGGTAGAATAAGAAAAATTCCAGCAGCTGATACCTGTTTAAGACTGGCGTGCAACTTCTACTAAGCACAGGTGTAAATTGCTTTTTTTCTACTTAAAAACAAAGAAAAAAACTCTTTAAAATTTTCTTTGGATAAACAACACGGCTGAACACTTTTCCAACTAACAAACCAAACACTAACACTAAAACAATTGTCCAAGTGTAAGTTTCAGCTTGTTGTTGTTGCTGTTTGTTGTTGATTACTTTTTATTGTGCAAAACACAACTTTCGCACCAAACCAATTATATTTATTTAAGAGGAAACCACCCGAAAACCGTTAGTGAAAACTTTTACAGAATTGCATTGTATTACGATGGTATTGTTACTTAGTGCTGTAGGTTTTTACTAAAATGAGCAACAGTTTCCATTTTAACGCCTCATTAACTTGACTTAAACGTAACCAGCCACATTGCAATTATGGAGTCAGGTTCCCTTATAGTTTTCAAACAGAGACGTAGGTATTGCTTGTAAATTAAGGGTTTGAAAAGAACAAATAAATTATCATGCAAATATGCAGGAAAAGATTTGTTTTTATTATTATATTTTTTAATTTCAAAATAATTACTTGTAATCAAAGAAAGTTTAAAAATAGTTCGTTTCTAACTGGTAAACTCTTTGTAAATTAAAGCAACATTTATCAAAATTATTATTATTTTAAGTTCTATTTTTTTACTTTCCCCCTATTTTATTTTTTTTTATATATATATTTATACACCAAGATAGAAATGACGATCTAGAATTAGGAACAAAATTCTTGAATGTAGATTGCAGAAACCTTCCTATTTTAGTCTTGAATTTTGGTTTAGTGATTGAGGTTCTCAAATTCAAAATAAATTCTTGATATTAAGAATAAATTCTAAGAATCCAAAACGAAATTTTGACTTTAAAATCGTTTTGTGTAATTAAGAAGCGTTCTATTAAATTTTATATTTTATTCTTGATTTTTTTCAAAATTTAACGTAAATGAAAACGAAGAAAATTCTTCAAAAAATTTGTATAAAATAAATTTTAAATTATTATTAAAAAATCAGTTAAAAATTAAAACCAAGAACACCGATAAAGTGGTGCTTATAACCATATTAGTGAGTGACGATTTGTAACCGATCAAAAGTGAAAGTTAAGAAGTGATCAGCATGACGAAGAAAGCTGCGTCGGAGTTTTTGACGACGATTTTCTAAAGAATATACTACAACATTTAAAAAAAAAGAATTAAAGTAGGTTTCTGTAAATACATATATGTATGTAAAAACAAATATTCAAATAAAAGAAATTTTAAAAATAGAAAATTTTTGTCTTATTTCAACATTGGATTTGGTTAGAATAAAAGAACTTCTTCTTGATTAAGGACTTCTGCTAAGAACAAAATTTTGAACTCAATCTTGAAATTAGATTTCAAAATTATATTTTTAAATTTTAAAAATGTAATCTTAAGTTAAGATTAATATTAAAAACAAAATCTTGAATACGATCTTAAAATAAGAATTTATTAAAGAATATAATCTTAAATGCGATCTTAAAACAATCAAAACTTTAGTCTTAAGCTATTTTTTCTTGCGCTCAACAGTCTTTTGAAACTGAAATGACTTTATTTGAAGCATAAAATCTTAGTTTTAGCACGATTTTTTCTTCAGTTTACCCACATCACATATGTGATGGTGGTATTACACACTTGTTCAAATGTTTGTAACGCCCAAAAATAATGGTTTTAGACCCATCTTCAAGTATACCAATCTAACAAAATCATTTGTTGAGTTATATTAAGCATGTCCGTCCATTCAGTTCAGTATACCAGACTTGTTTCATGTCTTTAGATAAGGCAATTCAAAGTGCTTGTCATTATATTATTCGGGCTTGTCTTGGAGGGTAACATTCCCTCTAAAATTAAGTTAGATTAGCTAAGGTTAAGACGGGTCAAATTTGGCTTAATCAGGTAGGACAGATGCCTGCAACAAAAAATAAATAAAAACGAAATGCAGCCCATTCGGGATAATTTTCTTGATCCTTTTGCGAAACCTAACAAAAAAGTGGAAATAAATAAAATAGGGTAGAGGTTATTGTTAACTGTAGTCTCTTTGCCATGGTCTCTGTAAGTAGTTGTATTAATTGAATCCTCCGTGGTACTGAACACTGAAGTAATATCTAAGCACTTTTAGTGTAGAACTAACGTTAAGCCCAACAGGCAAACGGACCCATTTTCTTGCTAATATGTCAGCAATCTCGTTTCCCTTAATACCCCACACAGTTAGCTAGAAACATCTCTAAGACGACTGAACAATTGATTAGCATGTGGCTGTCAGAAAATCTAACTGGACGTCACTGCAGTCATCAAAAAGTTGTTAAAACTTGCTGATGTCCATCTCTGGTAAAAGACCACCTATTATTCCATTTCTCCACTTTTACAGCCACCTTCGCCATGAAGCTCAGTTTCGGAACCATATCTCATATCGTATTCCAAATAGTCCCTCCATGTCCATATCTTGCCTGTGTGAATTTTTCCTTTCCTTAGTCAATTTACAGCCTTTTTTGCCTGCGGCTAACCACACAAGGCCTAGCCACTTCATGTATTCAATGCGCAAGATTTGCCGTAGTATTTTCCTGCGTACATAAAGGGCTTTTAGGACAGCTACCTATCCAGAAAAACTTTCAGGTACTTTTTGTGTGTTTCTTCATTACTAGATTTGTGTCATTGAATATCGGGACCACAGCCAACAGACGGTCCAGTTTTCTAGCTTCAAATAACCTTATCCTGACTTTGCTTAGTGCCGGACACTCTTGACCTTGCTAGATACTCTTGACCTCTTTTTTACCTCAACAGCTCATACAAGAGTTGGTTAAGGTCTGTCTTAATCTATTGGCATAGTGACCCGCTATTGTAGCAGCAATATCTTACAATCTCGGTAATTCAGATCAAAATCCCCTTCAAAATGTCGCAGGTTTAGCCAAGGCAAGGTTTTCCTAGTAGTTTGCCCCATGTATCTGCACATATAGAAGGGAACTGCTAGAATGCATAGCTTTCTAGTTAAAAAATATTCACCATTTGCGGACATTAAGTGATGTAAGAAACACATCAGTAATAGATCTAATGCAGCTGTTGGTAGAGATCTCAATATTTTAGCCAAATGTTCTCTAGTACTATATCTGGTTATTCATATTGCAAATGGCTGATAGGTTAACGGGTAGTACAATCGAGCTTCTGTTTTTTCCAATAAATATGATCCCAACAATACACGTTCTCTCAAATGGTGGACAGGTCCAGAGGAGGTAAATTTAATCTGCTTTTTTTCTAGGTAATTAAAAGAGAATTTTCGGCAGAAAAAGATTTGGAATTCGATCCAACTATACCTGCTATCATAACTGCCATACTGTGTATCATATTCTGAGTTGGCACACGATTTAAGAGAGATTTTTAGCCTCCCATCACCCTATATCTCCATTAAGGGAATTGGTTTTCTGACCGTCCTTTAAGTCAGATGCCTTTGCGGGGACTGAAACCGCAGGTCTTACCAATGGTCTTCTTGTCGTCTGTGCCCTTGCCACTCTTTTCCACAAGTTTGGCCTTTAAACTAATCTACTTAATTTTAGAAGTGTTTATAGACTGCTCTCCTCACTCCGCCAGCTTCATACCTATCAAAGATAGTACATTTAAGTTTTTTCGATTTTTTTTTTAATTTCCGGAACCACTTTTCCTTTTTTCTGTAACCATCTTTTGTAGAATATTTTTATGATTTTAAAAATATACAAAATTGTTTCCTCTATTCCCAGGTGATGCGCTGCTAAGCGCCACTTAACATTTAAGTTTTTTTTTTATTCAGACAATAAAAGATACGCATCTGTTAGCCTAACCATTACAATTATACAACATTAAAGTTAAAACTTTAAATTTGAACTCTAACCACTGCACTATGGTCGAAAAATCACTTTTCTTGGCCAAAACTATTAAAACTTAAAATAACGAAATTTTTAACCGGAATTTGAATTTGCAGTATATTTTAAGTGTTTTTGTATAAAATAAATATTTTTTTTATATATTTAGATTAAAATTTAAAAAAAAATTTTTACATAAATTTTTTTTTTCTTTTCTTTCTGAGTTTTAATTTTTTTTTAGTTCTACATGAGAAAATATACGGTACTTACGAGTAAATATGTTCTTTCTGGAAATTGAAAATATGATTTACACACGTATTTGCGAAAATGCTAAAATAATTTATTAGTGCGTCCTTATTTTTTCCGTTCTTCTGCTGGGTCAACCAAATATCAAAAACTGCTGAATTCTGTAAGCAAATGACGACTGAAAAAAAAATTTACTCAAAAACCGCAAAAAACCGCAAATCGAGATAAACATTTCCAAAAACTAAACACTTCAAAGTAATTTTGGTTTTTAATCTTATGCTTAACACTCCTAAACAAAATGTGTTAAGCTTACTCAAACTTAAAAAATAAAATAAATTCCAAAATATTAAAGACTTTTGGAAAAAGTTATTTTATATTTTTTAGTATCCAATTTTTGAGCATTATATTTTACAAAATTAATAAACTTACCACCACCTTCGTTTTCCATTTAAATTTTTATTTAACACGCTTTGTTTTCAGCTTTAAGAAGCAAATGAAATAAGCTTTATAAAACACCGAACGCACTTCTGTTTACAAAAGAAGCAAACAAATTCAACTTCGATGACTCACCGAATAACGGTGAATTGCATATTACAATAAAAAAATTTATTTTTGGTTGTTTTGAAGTGTTGACTACTAGATTTCAAAAACAAAAACATATTTCGTGAGAGTAAACATATTGACTTTTGGCCAACGAAATTAAATTTCCGACCACAGTGCACTGTTTGTGTACTGTTACTACTTGTTTTTATATTTTGGGAGGCAGCCAATAAGTGTATATATGTATGTGTATGTGTGTGTTAACTCATTTTTTTGGTACAACACCATTGTAGCCCATTTTTTCAAATTAGTGCAATTCAACTTGGTTACAACGATCTAAACCAAAACAAAAAACAACAACAACAACAATATTATTTCGGCAATTTCAGTTCACTTTAATTACCCGCCACATTTCATTTTCATCCATAAAGTCACGTGAATCTCTACAATTAGATGTGATGGCTTTTTAAATGGTCACGATGCAATGGTAGAACATTAAGGAGTTTAAGTCAAAAGAAGTAAAAAATATTGCAAACAGTTGTCTTCTCCTTTAGCAAAAAGGTGTACAAAGTTGTTGCAGTTTTTATTTATTTTTTTTTAAATTTTTTTTACAGACATTATGATAAATATTAAAGAATATTGTCTTCCTTTCTAAATTGGTATTACGTTGCTAAGAAAATTAAATTGAAAAAGTGTTTCAGTTGCACAAAACAAAAGATAAAAAAAGTGCTTTTTTGCTCATGGCTGCTAAGAAGCTATTCTGCTCAATTGCCAAAGATGCATCAAAGTCAACAACGGGGAGTAGGAATTGCGAAAGTCAACAAATATTTTCCAACGTCATCGTTTAATTATGTTTTATTTTAATTATTTGTTTTTTTTTTGTCTTTGTTGCTGTTTTATAAACAATGTGCATGTTAATGACAGTTTTTATTTTTCTTTTAGATTTCTCGAAAATTAACCACGAAGATGTAATTAAAACGGTTACAAAAATTGTTTTTTGTGCAAAAAGTGGTGGCAAGCTGTTGCCGAACGAAAATTTAAATGAAAACAAAGGTAAGTAAATTGATTTTCAACTTTAGGAATTGAGCCTTAATGTCAAGAATATTAAAAATGTATATTTTTAATCAAAATTTCTGCAATGGAGTTTTATGCAAAACATATTTGCAGGTTAAGATGAGTTCCAAATATACAGGGAGAGCATGGGTTGTTGACCAATTATGGCAATCGCCTAGACGATTTAAACAGTAAAAATATTTTAAGATTCTTGGAAGTAATGCTACTTAGAGCAATTTTATCGATTGCAAAACAGCGATCGTATATAATTTTTCAATTGTTAATCTTTTTCCGAATTTCGACATTTTGACACTTGTTGCGCGAACGTTTTATCATGCAACCACTGTAGTTTTAACATTCTGACGATTCTTAAGGTTTTTCTTTTTACGAAGAATATTATTTTACGTGTTGCTGCAAATTTTCTTGTTATTTGTTGGGTAATTAAGTCGCTGATTATATATCCTGGTGACTCTAAGGGATCTTTAAATTTAATGTTAACAGAATTCTTGCAAAAAAATATATTTTTAATTATTTAAACTCAGGTTCTGATCAAGAAGAAATCATTCTTTTAATTTATTTAATAAATAAGTGCATTGATTTTAATGCCATCATTTCGAGGAATAATATTCAAAATGCTCTCGAAACCTTTTTTTAGGACTAAAATTATTAAAGATGGAAGCAAAATCTGCTTATAGTCAAATAAAGAAGAAAATTGTTTGCTTTGACGGTAAAATTAACAAACAGATCCTCTTTCCTTCCGCAATACAAAAGATTAGTGTTAAAAGTTTAAACAAACAAGTTTATATATAGTGGGTATGATAACAGATCATTTTATGACAGCGCTTAATGCCAAAAGAGCAAGTTCGGTGTACCGTAGGACAAAGGCTGTAAAGCATATCCTGTGTAACTCTCCTCCCGTGCTCTGGAGCCAATAGTCTAGGTTTCTATTGTTTTAAATTTTTTTTTTTGGGTGGAAAAGACAATTCTGATAGCAACTGCCAAGATTTTATTACAACAAGCTACCCTACGGAGAAGTGGACTGGTCCAAGACTATTAACGTAAACGGTTCCTTAGGATAGAGCCGGTTCTAGTTCTTGCACTTTATATGAAGAGAATGTGTCACTTTTACATTGCGTTGTCAATAAAGGGGGCAATTGGTTCAAAACTAACACCTCAGAACGGGTTACAGGCCAATCCTTTATAAGCAAATTTTGCATTAATTGCTTAAGATCCTGTTCTATCTACTTTGTTTGTATTTTCGAGTGTGTGTGTGAATATATAAACAGATGCATGTTTATGTGTAGGGAACAGTATTAATATTTATCCTTTTAACTCTTTAACACCTTTTGACCAGTTACTTGATGTGTGCCTTTTTAACCAATCACGGCCAATAACTTTTGCCCAATTCATGCTTTTTATCTGTAACAGGACGAGTACGCCGACCAATTGACAACCATTTCCCGCAGGGTAGTTAAACTAATTATCGTTTTACTTGTGTGACAACACCCAGTAGCCTAACTGTATATGGGGGGCCTTTAGGACAAGCTAGTTTAAACTTACCTAACCTAACTTCCCAAAGGCCTAAAGGTACAGGCCAAAGGTACCTCTTAATTTTTACAGATCCTTTAGAATAGAATTTCCAGAAATTTGGATATCCCAAATATATACAATAGAAACAACATTTTTTTCGTATTTTACGCAAAAAGGGTATTGGTTTTCCTCATAAATGTTTAGCCCTATGGATAATAAATGTTAAACTTTTAATCCTTAATACCTTTAAGTCAACTTTGCAAATTTTAAGCCGATTAAGATAGAAAAATAATTCAAATTGCATTGTACAGCTATAGATCACAAAAGATTCCTTATACTGTATATACAGGCAGATGGTATTTATTAGCATTTCGGCTACTTTTTTCAACAAAAAGTTATTTTCTCACATTAAAGGCACTCTTTTGCTTTTTTTGTGATTTTTAGCCTTCAAATGCAGGATTTAGGGATTAAGAGACAGACTAAAGACAAAAGTAAAATATAAATATTTTTTTTTATATTTTTTGTATTTTCTGAATTTTTTGGCTTTATTTAAAGTTAAATAAAACAACATTGATCCAGACAAAAGTTTAAGATTAAATCAGAGGATCTTTTGCTTATTTTTAGTTATTTGGTGGATTTCTTATCAATATATAAGTCCACAAATATGAAACTAAGAAATTTTAACTAAAACAATGTGATAAGTTGTCAAAAAGGCTCTTTTTCATATATTTCGTCTTTTTTGCTTCCCTGCATCTTTTGAGATATTTGGTCTAGATATACGAAATAAAAAAATATTAATTCAAATTGATTTCAAAAGTCAATTAAGTGTGGAAAATGATTTTTTATATTTTTTGTACTTCTTTATATTTTTCAAAATTTTCGAAAATATTAGAAAGAAATATAAAAAAAATAAAAACTTATTGGAATTGATTTAAATTGAAAAGCCATAAAGTGATCCTAAATGACTTTTTTATATTTTTCAAAAATTTTTTTTGTAACTTTATTATAAATATTTTTGTTTTATTAACAATATTTTAAATACTTTAAGACATTACTGTTTTAATTACTCTGATTTTATATCCTTTTTATTATTTACTTCCCGTAATAAATCATACAAAATAACAAATTTGTCTCATGGAATATTTTTTTTTAACTTTACCTTTTTCTTTACCTAACCATACGCTTCATAATAATAATAATAAAGAGAAATGAGAAAAGCTCAAGAAACCAATCCTTAAACCATAAGAAAAATCCAATTAAGGAGTTCAATATATCAAATGCTTTCAAAACTCTCAACTTACAATTTACAGCATCCACATGATAAAGCATTAGGGAAGTTTAAGATTTTAAAACAAATTTTGAAAAGTAGTAATATGTTTCAGAACTTTCAATGCCATATTGATAAGGAATATAAAAAAAATTTTTTTTGACAATAAACATAACAACATAATTAATGAAAAAATGATTACATTTTTTCAAGTATTTCGCATTTATGTAATACCAAATTTGGTATTTCTTCGTAGATATTAATAAGACGGTACTGCATTACTACATATGGCTTGAGAAACATATGTGTGATTATGCATCTCTGTTAATATAAAAAGCTTACAACCATACTAACACTCACATACGTAACATCGATACATATAAATGCAGCTGTAAATGTGTTAATCTTATGTTGAAGTGAAATAAATTGAACACACACTCTGATATTTTCTCATTGATGTGTTTATTTAATTAGTACTTTTAGCCAATTTTATGCATTTAATTGGGTAAATCAAACACATATTTACTCTCTCACACAAGCACACACGTCATACGAAATGTATCATAAAGATGATTATTTAAACACAAAGAAAAGCAAAAGCTCGTGTCATTATTAGATGTATTGACTTATAAAAAGAGAAATTGGTCATAATACTGGATATACACTCCAGAAAACCCGCTAATGAAAATATATTTGATATGTGAATGTCATAAAAATATCTGAAACCTTAAAACTTTTAAAGTAAATGTTAAGTTAAAGTCAAACTATAAATTATCTTTGGTGACCAAATTTTTTTAGACGAGTGTATGTTTGAGTAGAAATTTAATATTCAATCATAAATCATGAATTTTAAAAAATATCAATTTTCAAAGCATTTGGCACTGATGTTACATAAAACTAAAGGCAGTACTTCCCAACCATTCAAAAAAATAATTTTTATTTTTTATTTGAACCTTAAACAGTAAAAAAACATCGGGATTTGGCTTAAGCAGAAGCTTTGTCGATCTACTGTGTGATCTATTTCGGATTCCTGACTTTTTTAAAGAAACAAACACAGAAAATTCAAATTTAATGGGAAATGTTTATTATCAGTTGAAATAAAATTCTTTGGCTTTTATTTTTTGAAGATTATATCTATTAAATATTGCCCTTTGCTACGTCGCAGATGGTTCATCCGTTGTGTCCAATTTTTGATGACTGGTATTAGCATTTTAACTGGTAACTGGCGAATAACACGCGTGCTATTTTCCTCCAAGGCCTTAATTGAAGCGTGTTTGTCCGCACAAACTTTAGACTTTACATATCACCACAGAAAAAAGTCTAACGGTGTGATATCGCACGATCTTGGTGGCGAATCGACCGGCCTAAAACGTAAAAATATGTACTTACCGAAGTGCTGCCTCGTAGTATACTGCAAATTTCAATAGGCTGGACATTTAAATTTATTTCAAATGCCCTGGTGTAAGTGGTTGCCCCGGTAGATCAGTGGTAACTGCACGAGTCTACCAGTCGGGGGGTTGTGGGGTTGTGGGTTCGATTCCCTGGTAAGTTTGCTTCATTTTCTTTCTTTCTTATCCTTCTCTTAATTTCTTCTTTCTTTCTTTCTTTCCTTCATCTCAAACTATTCTATCTGCCTCTCCATGTAACACAAAGGGACCGAATTAAGCGGACCCAAGTGAGCTGTATCCTTTCCTTTAACGGCTGCCTGTTCTACCTGACCTAACCTAACCTAAGTGGTTCTAAAATCTCCTTTTATCCCAAGGCAACATGTATCTTTTACCTTTGACAACATCAAAATATTTCAGTTTCTGTCTTCTTACTAGTTTTACCTTCTCCCTTTCCTTTAAAAACAAAAATATTAATGGAAATAATTTTATGAAAAATTTCGTCCTGTAAGTCTAGTATTAGATTCCTTCTGAGCTTATAGCCCAATAAAACGATGTGAAACCACTGCCTCTAAGCAAAGCAAATAACAAAAATCTCTTAATGTTTAACGACATTTTTGACAAAAGTGATGACGCCGTTAATATTGATGGACACGTCAAGCCATAAGAAAACAAATAAACCACTTTTAATAAAAGTGTTAAAACTAAAACCAGAAAAAAGGACAAGATACCAAAGAGCTAATACTTACACTTGTACTATATACCACCAACATTAAAACAGTTTAGTGGTGAAGTGAGGATTATATGGAGCTGGTTAACCAAAAATCCCTTAACAGCTAAAATGTCACACATTTACTACATTGATGACGTCCTATAGAGATTAGTGGCTGGCATGTGAGTAAAAGGTTTGAAGGGAAAATATCAAAGTAGAATTTTTTTTAGGTGTTTAAAACCATTTTACCGCAACATTGGCATTGATACAGCGGAAAATTGTGACAAAAGTGACAAACAACCGCACCAAATCAAAATAACTTACACAGATTCATATTAAGGATAAATCATTGCAGAGATTAAAGATAAAAAAAAAATTCTTTAGCCCAAAAACTACTAACAAAGCTAGAAAAAAACGTTTGTAACTTTGTTACTGGAAACACTTTTCTCAGAAATGTATTAAAGTTCTTTGTTTTTACAATTTTCTCAACTTCTCGAAATCATATTTAAGTGCAAGTACTACAAATTCAATAAAAAATCCACTAAACAGGTACATTTTTTTAATAAAAGGACGATAAATCCATTATAAGCTTTATACCCTGTTGGTTGGTCGGCAATCATGTGAATCAGGAATTTTTAATTTAACTAAAGTATCTAAAAATATTGATTTTGACCGAAATGTCTTGGCAGTTGGTCTAGAAATAAATATGGTATCGATACCTGTAAACCAAACTCACCAAAATAGGAAAAAACTTGTGCAAACATTATGCTTCATCCGATCTGTCTGTTGGAGGCAAGATAAAATGACTGAGACTAGGCCCAGGGAAGACGAAATAAGTACTCCCCACCAGAAAGTACAAGGTAGTGGACTTTGAACTACAAGTGCTTAACGGGGTGATACAGGTTAATATTTCCGGATATTTTCTATAGTTATGGGTTCAAAATTATTTTAAAGGCTAAAACGAAGGTTCTAAATAACTACCATATTTGAAGATATAAGGAACGAGAATTACAGCAGCATGTAATTTAATAAATTTACATATCCACTGTAAGACGTACTATTACGTATGTAGTCTCATCTTCTAGAAGGCCTCGGAGAGGGAAAGTTTATGCTGTACTTGGAGTTCCAAGGACCAATGGGCCTCTGAAAGTCATTATACATCTTGTTTTTATTGAAGTTTTTTTTTGACTGGAATGATTTCAAGTGGCTTAGACTGGGGCAGTGGACTTCAAAGGCAGTCAGTTCTGCTAACGTTAGGGTCGTGGATCTTGACTTTTAAATCAAACTTAGGGTAGTTTTCCTATAAAGAGATTAGTGAAGGGAATATGTGCAATTTTTGCTGATGGATTAAAGATAAATATAGGTATTTGAGTGGGTGTCATACAAACCTTTAAAAGCACCTAGCGCTTTTAGCAAAGATTGTGGTGGTGTTGAGGCCACGGGATTGAAAAATGTTAAATGCTCCTTAAGAACATTATGCCAAGTTAAGACTTGTATAATAATGTAGACGTTTGATCGGGGTGATTGTGGCGACATGCAATTGAAGGCTCTAGTCAGCACATCATGAGTTGGGATGTGAGCCAATGGGTTTTAAATGGTTTGCTAGGAATGTAAGTTTTGCACAAATTAGGCAAAGCCTGTCGGAACAGCGCTAATGGCGAAATCTCTAGACTTATGTTGCACGAACTTGATAGAAAAGATACTATCCTGATTTAAAAAGAGAGTAGGGGCGATCTTAGGTGCACAGTTGAGAGGTAAGCAAGGTACTAGGATGTGAGGTGTGTGTCCAGTTAACGAAAAACTTTTTTTCAGAATTGTGGCAAGATAAGAAGGAAGTAAAAACTGCTTGCCAACTATAAACCAAGATTGAAGATTTTTCTAAAAATATCGCTGTAGGGTGGCTTCTAGAATCGACCTGATTTGGAGGAAACTACCTTTTACTCTTTAATCTCTACTTCTTTTCTAAAATGGTTTACAAGTGCCCCACAGGCGTCTACATAGGGTATTTGATATCCTTCGTTACTTCCATTGTATCCTAACAAAAGCTAGTTTGGCTTGCAACAGTCAAGTTTAGTGATCATGTTTTAACATCACTCAACTAATTGGCAGATTTGTTGCTTCTTTTAACCTACACTTTCGCTAATTCTTGAAATACAAGGTAAACCTGTGCTCGTCATGTAAAAATAAGTGCTCACAAGTCTATGTCTCCTGATAGCTAAGTCAGTGAATTTGCAAACAGCAAAGGCTTCTCCTTATAATATTTCCACAAAAAAAAAAACAGTGGTAGTCAGAAGCCAGAATGGCTCTTGTTTGTTCACTAACCACCACGTTACTCCTTTAGATAGTCTCGACAAAATCCTTTCCTTACGGCCTATCAGCTGAAGGTACGTTTACACGGCCTATTAGCTGAAACGTACGCTTATCTTAAAAAAAGCCGCATCAACCAAGATACTATATATCTTAACTATAGCATTTGTTCTTACCCAATGGATAGTCCTCAGAGCACTTGTGACTATTTCCTCACAAAAAATTAATAACTATAGCAGAGCCATTTTTTTTTTCTGCTATTTACCAAAGCCGTCAGTATGTCCAGTGACCCAAATCAAGGTTACATTATATCAAGGATGTAGTACTAAGCATATTCCAATAAATGTAATTTGAATATATAAGTAGAAGCTTAGGTGCCCTATAAACAGAAAAACTTAAAATACACTGCATTTATCATTTAGACGAATTCAGTATCCCCCAACTATCTTTGATTTCTCGGTGTAAGTCCTGGTATCTGATTTTTTACGCGATTGTCTTCACACCAATAACAGTTGGAGTAGACTTTATTCTGGAAATCTTTATCAAAGTCTATATAAAGTGAAATATGGTCAAAAGATATGCCAGAGATCCTGAAAAAATCCCTTAGGCTGTATTAGATTCAGTTAGGGTAAAGTATTTAATTTAACCTCCCCTGGAGTAACATTTCATAAAGAAAAGCTGATCTCACTGCAAATGAAATTGTGGAGTAGAAATCTTATTGTCAAGCTTTCACGGCTTTAAATTTCGCTCCTAAATTTTGTTCTGTATTAACTTGCTTTTATATTTGCCATCTTTTATAAAATTTTTGTTAAAGTTTCATATAAATTTGTTTTAATTCCCTTCTTTATGAAATAAATAAAATCACCTTAAATTTTTTCCTTCTATTTTTTTTTTAACTTTTTAAAAATTACTAATAATAACAAATTGGTTCAAACAGAAAGAGGAGATTATCTAATGAAAAAAATTGATTTACAAAAGACTTTAATCCACCCTTTCATACAGAAGAAAAATAATAAAAAAAAGTTAACATTGTTAAAGTACAAAGCGTAAATCGCTCTTTTGTAGGCATGTGTGTACAGTTGTGATTCAAAAAATAGTAGAAAACGCATTATAGAAAATTGTAAGAAATAAGGGCAGCTTACTTCAGCACTACATTAAAATGCATAATTCAATTTCTCATGCTGTTTTGTTCGTCTCTAGCTTGGAAGCAAGTCAGATTCGCAAAGGGTTTAAAGTGAACACCTTTCTAGAGGGCGATAATCTACAGTGGTCCTATCACTGGGTGAGTAAAAAACTAAACATGGTTGCTACCGACCAGTTAGTTACATAATTGTCCTTTTTCTATTCTTTTTTTCACTTCACATTCATTTTACCAACTAAATTTACCTGCAATATTCATTTTTCGAAGAATGTGCTACCATCAATTAAACTGCAAAAGAGGAATTCCTAGTATGAATTAACAATGGACAAAAACTCATCTTTTCCTACTTACCAAGGTGGCAAGGTACAAAATTCAACAAAAAGGGACCTGACCTCACTAAAAATCAGATTTCCTCAAGCTATGCGAATGGGAGAAATATTAACCAACGTTTTTTAATAATAAAAAAAATCGTTCATTTACAGCCCCTGTTAAGTTTTCTACTTCCTACAAATCCTAATCAACCCTCAGCAAGTGACATATGTAATGTAAGGTAGAACAACCGGCTAAGGAAATTGCAAAAAACAAGGTGCAGCCGAGAAGAAAAAATTAGGAAAATTAGAAAGTTGAAAGAAAAGGCTAATTTGTGGCTGGTAATTTCTCATCATTTGGAAGATAATGATTTGAATACTACCAAATTTGTTGAAGCTCGAGTTGTTGTCTGCCGGTGAAAAGCATAGATAGGTGACAGTCCGTGGAACGTTCTTCAGGTTTACGGGGTAGCTGCTTTATGTAGTCACAGATATTCAACAATCTTTAAAGAAGAGTCCCAGAGAGATAACGGGTTCACCGAAATTCACCTAAATTTTGAGTGTCAACGATACTCAACATAATATGGCGAGAACTTGTCGCTATTTAAAACCAATATGTACTTCCGTAAGTCCCCATATTGGTACGTCCGCAAATGGGCACCTGTTTATACATCAAGAGGAGCACTTTATTTATGTGTAAGGGTGCTTTCCGTGTCTGTCTGATAGGCTAAGCTAGTAGCCCTAGCAAAAGACTAGGATGCTTCAGCCTCGACAAAACCATAAAATTTTACGGCCCTGTGCTTATCATAGGAGCAACGGGAACTAATATATAATACAATAATCCCCCTTACTGCTCCCTTTTTTCCAGCCAACCCCTATCACTGATAAGGAACAATACACTTTATCTGGTAATTCTGGCCATATCCGACAAATTGTCAGGTCTGCTGGCCCCAAAGTGCTAACACAGATATCGTCTAGTGTTGGACAAACCAAAAGAGGTGCTGGACAATCTCTATCTTCTCTGCAAGTTGATACCTCCTACAGGAGTCGTTAAATAACAGTTGCATTCTATTAGAATGGGTGCCAAATTAAAAGTGATCGGTAGTTTCAGCCACTTTCGGATGCCACGGTAGATCAGTGGTAAATTTACGAGTCTACCAATCTGGGGGCTGTAAATTCGACTGCTACCAGAGACACTTATTAGTCTGCCTCATTCTATTTTTTTACTTTTAACTTCTTCGTTTACCTACCTACATCCACTTTTCGTTTGTCAAGATCAAGAAGATATTACGATTATCCTAGACAAGCTTTTCTTTGGGAAATGTATGTCAATTGGTCGGCGTACTCGTCCTGTTACAGGTAAAAAACATGAATTGAACAAAAGTTATTGTTCGTGATTGGCTAAAAAGGCACACATCCAGTAACTGGTCAAAAGGTGTTAAAGAGTTAAAGGGATAAATATAAATACTGTTCCCTACACATAAACATACATCTGTTTATATATTCACACACACACGCGTAAATGCAAGCAAAGTAGATTGAACAGGATCTTAAACAATTAATGCAAAATTTCCTTATAAAGGATTTGCCTGTAACCCATTCTGAGGTGTTAGTTTTGAACCAATTGCCCCCTCCATTGACAATGCAATGTAAAAGTGATAGGTTCTCTTTATATAAAGTACAAGAACTAGAACCAGTCCCTACCCTAAGGAACCATTCACGTCAATAGTCTTGGACCACTTCCGCAGAAGGTTTGTCCAAGATACCCCAGTGGTTCCATATCAACACTCTTTGGGTCATTTAGTTCCATTAATCCCACGTGTGTATGCATTCACGGGGAGCTTTCAGGAAAAAAAGGCACAGATGTGGTCTGTAATTTTCGCACCATTTTTTGTCAGTGTATTAGTAAGGAAATTGAAGGCATTGGCCCGTATCTCCTCAAGAATTCTAGAGTGGTGCTTAAATAAATCGCCATTTAGCTTAAAGATGTCTGGCGTTCGCGGACTAGTTTTAATTTAGAGCAAAATCAATAAAATATCTTACAGTGGCTCGACTTTTCGCGTACATCCTAAAATATCTGAAAAATACCCTGTAGTATGATATATTCAGTAAGCAGCTTTGGCATCACGTTCAACTTCATGGCAAGGTGGTCTACTTTAGAATTTTGCTTTTAAAAATATATTTAAAAACATACTTACTTTTTGCATTTTTTCCAATCGCTTCTATCATTTTTAACACAAATTTTCAATTTATATCACTGTAATTTATATCTCTTTCACATAAGCTTTTGTAGCATGACTTTAAACTGTGAGGTGGTAGAAAAAAAGCACACAAATCGGTTTTAAACATCATTATCTTCATCAACTTGTTAGCGTCATTATCATGATTTTCGCCAATATTGACACCATTTTACATTTACTTGTATCGCTTTTGAAAAATTTTATTTTATTCTACCCTTTAACCATGCATGTAAGGCACTTGTAATCTCAGTGTATTTAAATGATTTTACAAAAGGCTTTATAATGTCATTTTGCTTGGCTTTAGGCTATAGTGTCCCTGTACAAGGGTTATCTAGAGGAGTGAGTGTATGTGTGTGATGGCGTATGTTGAATGTAAAAACCACATACAAAATGATAGGCATCTTTTTCTGTCATCACTTATGTATCGCGATAATACAACAAAAATCTCTGTCTTTGTCATGGTATTCGAAAATAAATTTATATTTAAATGTTTACTTCTGCAAGCGTATTTATAAAATACAATATGCATTTTAATTTTTTAATTCTATATTTTTTCTTAGTATTAACGTGTTTGAATTTGTAAATATAAAGAAATATTGAATTTTTTTTACGTGATTGTGCCTTTGAGCCCGGAATGATGCACTAATATGTAAAGTATTTATACCAGGAAAGGATATCTTGTTTTGTTAAAAAAATCTCGTTTTGTTAAAAAAATAGACGTGAAGAGAAATCATGGTTTAATCAGACTTGCTGAACTGCAGTCAGGCACAATCAGGCCTAGAAAGGAGGCATGTAATATATGTCGTGTTAACAGGAACTAGTGGTTCCCTACGCAAACAAGCAAAAGTTTTTGGGCCAAAATGTTTAAAGGTGAGAAATCATTCAAACAGCGTCTGCAGGCACAAATTGTTGCTGCTCCAAAGGCAGCAAGAGATTTTGATCTCTATTAATAGAGAAAGGGACAACGCTAACTCTTCAATCCCTGCTTTATTAAGAAAAGACCTCCTAGTCACTGAGCTGGTTGATTAAACTAACATTTTGGCGAAAATATAAAACAGCAATTCAAATTGGCCAGAAAGCAACTTATCAATGACCGAGTTTGAAAGAATGTCAGGAACTTGGCCTGAGGTATTCTTTTACCTCGTGCAGATAAAGGGGTCCTTTTAAATCTCAACACTTACAAGTCTCCCGGGCAGGCTGGCGCGTTCATAAGCTTACTTCTTTAACATAATATTTGGAGTGCCGCGATATTCCCCAAATGCTGGAAAATAGGTTTTTTTATGCCGATCCTCACATAAGGAAGGGGGAAACCCCTAAAACTAGCGCCCAATAACTCTTTGTTGAAAACTCTCCAAAGCCATGGAGATCAAAGTTATCTATTACTTCATAAATTATCTGGAGTCCAAGTATTAATTAAGCGACCGCCAGTATGTCTTTCGTGGAAGACGTTCTACGGGGGCCCTACTTGACTTTCTAACAAAAAAAAAACTATGTGTTCCATTCATCAATCATTTTGAAGCGGTGTCTACAGATATTTCTTAGGCGTTTGATAGAGTCTGGTACTGTGCCATTTTATCTAAACTTGCTGCTTTTGGCGTAAGCAATAAATTTTCTTGATTTATATCGGGTTTCCTCAGAAAGAGCTTTATTCATTTTTCTATAGATGGGACCTATTCCAATGAGCTAATCATAAATTCAGAGGTACAGCAAGGTACCGTCTTCTCTCTTACTCCATTTTCCATCTCTCCATTTGACCTTTTATGTTAGATTCCGAACCGTATCTATTTCTTTGCAGACGACAACAGCATATGCCTTTTATACTCATTTGACTGGTAGACGCAGACTATCGATAACACACATAGCAGTTGTATGATGCTCATCTCCAATCAGAGCCTTGCAAATGGGGCCGGTTATAATGCACGTAAAATTCTTTTGACACATAAGCGCACAATAGGCCATACGGCATTTTCTGCATAAGATTACGTTATGTTATGTTATGTAGAACAGGCAGCCGTTAAAGGAAATGATACACTTCATTTGGGTCTTCTTGAATCCGTCCTCCCCATTGTATTACCTGCCGTGGCGGACAGAAAGAGTGGAGATAGAAGGAAAGAAAAAAAAATAGAGAAGAATAAAAACAAAAAAATAGGATGAAGAAGACTTACCAGGGTCTCTAGTAGGAATTGAACCCACAACCCCCAGACTGGTACACTCGTGCGCTTACTACTGATCTCCTATGGCGCCGTGGTAAAAATGTTTGGCAGGCAGAAACTCTTAATGTTTTGTGCTTAAAAAACTAGTGCAATGTCCGTTGAACCAAACAAACTCATTTGATGTTCTCAGTATTTATACTACAAACATATATCCGACCGAAAGTAAACAATAACTCTCATGTATGGACTAATGCGGCATCGCAGAAGTCGGGTTATCTTAGTGTCTTGATTCATTCGAGCACTGTCGTAGTCCGGGATATTTCTTACTGCTGCATTTACTGTTGATACTTTAATGAAATATGCTCTAAAGAAATCAGGGAGGTTCTTCCTAAAACCCGAATCTTTGTGTGAGATATGTGTCCTTTAAGAAAAGCATAACCATTTACGGTTAATCGTACAGTAAATCGCACCACGTATCAAACGTTCTTTAATCGCAGAGTTCGTATGTAGAATAAGCTTTCTAAAGGTTTATTTCCTGTCAAAGTAAGTATCGAAATTGATTTCTAATATAAATGTCTACAAACACTACTCCCTCTATTCTCCTTGCCTTACCAAATTTTCCTGATACCAACGCAATGCAATGCATGTACAGAGTGCCTATGAATGATTGAATGAAAATTCGGAATTTAGTTTTTAAATAGCAATTCATCCAGATGTCTTTCGTTAAATTTGATATAATGTTCAAAACGAAAACTTAAGTTTTGCGCCACACGCTGCAGTAACCTTGGTTCAATTGAGTTTATTTCTCGACGAACATTTTCCTTTAAAGCCGCAAGAGATTGAAAATTGTCATTAGAAACCCTTTTTTAAAAAAGCACCATAACAATCAATGGGAACTAGATTTCGCGACCTCGGTGGCCACGAGATGTCCCCAAAGTGACTGATAAGTTTTTGGAGGAAGTATTCTCAAAGCAAATTCATCGAAGCTCTGCCTGTGTATGCCGTTGCCTAATCCTCTTTGAAAGTACGTGTGTGAAGTGTACAATGGATGCACTTGCAGGTTTGGAAAAAATAATTCCGTAATCATACGTCTCGAGAGTTTTTGGAATGTGTGGATAAGGCACAACAATCTAATACAGTGGTGTATTGCAATGGTTTTCGATATTTCGATCGAGGGTTGCGGGATTTTGGAGAACACTTATGGCAGTTTTATAAGTTTAAGTTTAAGTAAAAAGAGCCTTGTCGACCACTTTGACATCATGACTAAAAAATCCGCTCAATCGATAATTCTAACGGTACTTCGCTCCGTTAACGACTTTCTGAAATAATCCTTTTTAAAAATATAAATTTTTCACCAGACAAAAATAAGTATTTTCAAACAAAGTTCTGACGTAATTTAGGTAATCTAATAACATATTAATTACTTTTAGTTGCACTTTCATCCAGGCGATTTGTTAGAACATATATATTTATATTTTTTACAAACAAAATATCATCTTAAGTAAAAGCAACACAGCAAATCTACAACCAAAAAAAAACGTTTAATTTTCTGTTTAAATTTATAATTTTACCGCCCAAAACCTAAAAAACTTAAATGCAATTAAAAAATTTAACATCGAAATTCAATTAATATAGACTTAGCAAAAGTTTAATTGTTGTCCGCAATCAAGTTTTAATAAGAAAAAAATTTATCAACAACTTAACTTTAGTCAAATTAAATAAAATCCAATTAACATTTTTGGCACGAACTTTTTCCTTTTGTATCAAATTTTTCTTAAAAATATTTACTTGTGACTGCCAAATCAACAGCTTAGAAGAAAAAAAATATTAAAATTCGTTTAAAATTTTTAAATTTATTAGAGATAAATTTTCTTAATATTACTTACGCAGTTTAACGAAATATCCAGTCAAAAGATACAAAGTAAATTAAAAACCACGATATTGTTATAAAAAAAAAAACAAAAAGAACAAAGAACAAGAAGAATTAAAAGATAAACAAAAAAAAAATGAACATAAACTACCCAAAGTCAAGTCATAATTAATTTTTGAAAATTAAAAAGAGGACGAAGAAAACTAATAAACCAAAAAAAATCTTGGTAATTCAATAAATTGACTTAAGGTATAAGAGTACAATATTTAAGGACAAACAGTTTATATGAACTTCGTATGTAATTTATACCCTCCATAAATATGTGTGTATAAAGAATACAGGAGAGGGGGATGGCAATATGAGTAATAAAGGAAGAATGCCAATGGCAATTGAAATATTTTAGGAAACTAGAAATAGAAATTTATTTTTGGCACAATTTCCCTCTAGTAGGAAATAATATATTTTATTAGTCCATTATTGCATTTACATATTCATAAGCCAAAAATAATCATCTAGATCTTAAAAATGACGTATTAAATTCAAATAAGACAATGTCAAACTAGCATATAAGTTTCAAATTCATCCAAGGGCAATAATGTCCCTCCTCTTTAAAAGTGTGTGTCTACCATGTTAAAAGATGTCTAAAGAAAGCCGATTTCAGTGTGTTTACACCGTTTGATTTTTTACACACTGTAAGTAGAAGCAGTGTCCCATAACGGTATTCTATAACATCAAATTGGTCTTGATATTGAATTGCAGAGTTGCAAAGTTACAATCTAAACGAACCACTGAGTTTACTCCAACTAGCCAGTAAATTTTGGCTGATTTCTGTTTTATTTCCGTCCCTTTTGCATCTGCATGTATGTGACTTTTACGTTTAGCGAAAGTCTAGGCACCGTCTAGTTAGTAACATGGTTTACACAGAAAAAAATATTCCTATATTTTTTTCAATTAACGCAAATATTAAGAACCCAAAACCGTTTTAAAATAATAATTTAAATTATAGCAATAAAATATAAAGAGTTTTTGTAGCAAATTATCCATAGCAATGATGTTTATTTACAAACTCATTAAAAAGGGCAATGATTTTGTTCAGACACTTTGTATTTAAACTTTAAGCTGAGTATAAAAAAATAAAAAACACACAAATGTAAATGCAATGTCTCTATGTGATCAATGTGGTTTAAAGTTAGAGTCTCAGCTTGGCAATCACATGGTGTCAGGTTCAAAGCTTGATTGGGCCAATAATATTTTCTTTTTTTCTTTGTTCTTTTTTTTTGTGGTTTTTCATTTTTTTTTTTTTTTTTTGTAACTTTTTTTCGCTTTTGCTTATGATTGTTAAGGTGTGTTGAGTTTAGTGTAGTTGAGTTAAAAGTAAATTTACTTAGGTATGTGATGGAAAGCTAATAAAAGCTATATAAATACTTAAAAAAGCTGAATTCTTCGTTGGTTAAGTGCATACGCCTTAAAACTATAAGATCCCAGGTTCGAGTCGCCATTGTCACTGGTTGGTAATGTTATTTAAATTAAGTTTTATTTTCAAATTAAAAAAATTAAACATTAACAAAACATATTTATTAAAAATTAAACAGTTATGAGTAATTATAAATATATATCTGTGGACTTTTGACAAAACCACTTATTTGAAAAAAGTGAATTTTACAGGAGAGCAAAAAAACTACCTAAACAACGCAAGAAACATCGTGATTATTATCTAAAAAGTTTTAAAACCTAAAATTATAAAGTAAGCTAGTTGAATTGTTTTCCAATATTGAATTTTCGCATGTACTTGCGATGTTAGAGTAGTTTTTTTTTGCTCTCCTGTAAAATTCAATTTTTTTTTTTAAATAAGTGGTTTTGTCAAAACTCCACAGAATATATAAATCAATTAATTATTTTTTTTTATTTACAATAATTTAACAAATAGTTTTAATAAGATTAAACCAAGTTGATTTATAAATTTGTTGCATTTATATTAAATCTGAAATACAAACAAATTTTGAATTTAAAAATTATTTGCAGGCTAAGTAACAATAAAAATTTGATTGGGATTACACCATTCTTAATTGAAATCAACTTTGTATATTTTTGCGTATTGTGTATGGTTTTCTAGGTAAACTAAAAGTTTTGTAGATACGCAGAAATAACGAAAAACTATTTGTCGTATTTTTAACCAAGTTTTTTGGAAAAAATTTGTACTAAAAATATTTGCTTTTATGTTAATTTTTATTTATTGTTGAACTAATTGTTTTTAATACAAATTTTTTGATTTTTAGTTTGGCTTTAGTTCATATAATTTCTTTTTTTTTTTTTATTAGAAGAAATTATTATTTTCCGTTAATGTTGAAAGAAACTTTCAATTTGAAAAAAGCAGATTTTTCTACCGCTACTAGCCGAGTAGAATGCATTTTCGAAAGCAGCTACGCAATTTCATCATCAGTACTCTTTGAACGGTAGTAGTGTATATGGTTGTAAACATCACCTATTTAACTTACATGTAACAGAGAAAAGTATACGGTATCAGTGTTTTCCTTCTGTTTTTATTTTGTAAGTTAGGACGAAGTTTATTTTTCATATAAACTAGGCTTTTTTCCATTAAAAGTCTCTTTGGCAACACTTGACTAACGGACAAGCATTTGTCCATCTCTCAGATGGAACGAAACGCTTTTTATTATTGTATATCATACAATAGGGGTAATCACTTTTTAATTTCTTTTATTGTCAACGACAAATTGACAATAAAAGAAATTAAAAAGTGATTACCCCTATTGTATGATATACAATAATAAAAAGCGTTTCGTTCCATCTGAGAGATGGACAAATGCTTGTCCGTTAGTCAAGTGTTGCCAAAGAGACTTTTAATGGAAAAAAGCATAGTTTATATGAAAAATAAACTTCGTCCTAACTTACAAAATAAAAACAGAAGGAAAACACTGATACCGTATACTTTTCTCTGTTACATGTAAGTTAAATAGGTGATGTTTACAACCATATACACTACTACCGTTCAAAGAGTACTGATGATGAAATTGCGTAGCTGCTTTCGAAAATGCATTCTACTCGGCTAGTAGCGGTAGAAAAATCTGCTTTTTTCAAATTGAAAGTTTCTTTCAACATTAACGGAAAATAATAATTTCTTCTAATAAAAAAAAAGAAATTATATGAACTAAAGCCAAACTAAAAATCAAAAAAAATTTGCTTTTTTTAAATGGCACTAAGAAAAAAATGAAATTAAAATCATATTTTTGTTGGCAGCAATTGTTGCCATCTTGTTCTGAATACTAAGCCCTTATAACGTACTCCACTACTTCATATCAAAAGTATGGAATTCATCAAAAAAAGGCTGTGTTCTTAAATACAGTGTGCTTTTCATCATGAAATTTCAAATTTTTCCTGACAACAAAGCTGAGGATTTCGATAATGTCTTCTGCTCCCAAAAGAATGTTTATAGTTATATTAATGCATTAAAAGCAGAAAACATTGTCAGAAAGGTAAGGGTTTTATAAAGGGAGAAAGTAAAGTTTCTTGATGCAAGGCAAACTGCGTTTAGGAATACAACCAAAATTGCAAAATAATATGTTTTCTCAGAAGCGTTGCTATGTTGTTGCCAAAAAAGTCAACCTAGGAAAAAATTACGATTAACTAGTTGTCATATTAATAACCAAATTGTTAATACAATTATTCTTTTGCTGACACAACTGAAATTGTAAATACAATAAAAAATTTTGTTACTGGAAAATGAAGGTAGTTGCAAACATCTATGGAAATTTATCAAATAAATAAATCAGAAAGGTTAAATTGTTTTGTTTCTTAGCATAAAATATTTTTTTTTTTTTTTGCTTAAGAGATAATTTTACATAAATAGGATAAAAAATCAAAATAGAATGTACGCGAAAATTGGAAAATCTCTACCTTGAGTTAAAAAATATTAATTTTTATAGATATCCCACTCGCATCCCACTAAGCGACTTCCAAGCTCTTCAAAGAAAAGACCTAAGCTTTCTTTTGAGCAAAAAAAAATGGGCACATTTGGAAAAAAAAATTTTTTATAATTATTTTAAAAAAAAAAATTTTAAAAAATTTTTTTTTTAATTCTAAAAATATTTTTTTCTGGAAGATTGAAAAAAAATCTATCGAAAGTATTTGGGACGAATTTTGTTAAAAGCAAAAGGTAATAAACTACATGTATGAGAAAAAACACCTACATGCCGAAAACGTCAAATTTTGAACCCCTCTAGCTCAGAGAGTTCTTGACCGATCGTGTTAAAAAATTGTGTCTAAACTACTGTCTGCAAAAACTTACTTTGGTCCAAATTTCTTTCTAATCGAAAGACATCGGTTTTAAAAGTTATGTCACTTGACATGAAATCCCCCTTATTTTTTTTTGCACTTTAATTTATATTTTATGAACTTGTCCTAAAGTTTTAACAACAAAAATATTTGTTTTAACTTAAAACCTAATTAAACCTAATTTTTCAAATAAATTTTTTTTTTTGAGTTTCAATAAAAAAGCCATTTGTTTTATTTTCGATTGAATTTTTGGTATCGAACAATGTTAATAAAATAAATATTTCAGATTTTTCTTAATATCAGGAGCGGTAATATGATCCCTCTATTGTTTTCATAATACCAAATTTTTATTATAATTTTTTTTAATGAATCTCTTTCTTTAATTAAAATAAAGAAAGATTTTTTTAAAAAAATTTATTTTGGCTTGTGGCAGCTTAATTTTTTTTTTTTTTTTTCATTTTATTAATTCCTTAAAGATTTTTTTTAGGCCCTTTATTTTAAAAACTTCCTTGTAACTAAAATCTCTTACACTGATAAAAAATTTCTTAACAAATTTCAAAAGTGTTCACTTAACACATCTTGGCATCTTTCCCTTTAAAAAGGGAGAAAAAAATTATCACGAAACCAAACAGAAGGAAAACACGTTAAAAACTAAACAGCAAAATAAAATTATAGTAATTGTTATAAAATATCCACATTAAATTAATTTCCAACAAACTTTAAACAATAATTTCTGCTGAAAGAAACTATAGACAAAGTGCAAACAAAATAAAAACCAAAAAATCCAAAAAAAAAAATATTAAAAGGAAACATTCCAAACGATGAAAATGCAGCCAGCAATCGTCTCATGGACGACCACTTCTGATCCTAAATGTATTTTAATATGAATTATTGTTGCATTACGTGGCTAAATGTTAACAAATGTGTGGGTGTGTTTGTGTACACCCATATAGTTACACAAACACACTAATGTAATCAACTACTTAAAGTCCTTACAGCTCTTTAGATATCTTCTCTAGAGTAGATCCCCTTCACTTTATTCAACAATTGAGTACAAGATAGTTTCATTTCTTTATTATTAAATATTTGCTGCATTTTTTCCCCATCTTCCCTGATATTTTACAGAGTTTAGGATGTACTTTTATGGGTTTGTGTGTGTGGAAACCATAGAATATAAAGGTAAATTATTTTTATGTCTGTGTTGCCTGGGTTACTTTGGTCAAGAAAATATTATTACAACACTTTTTGTTTTTTTATTTGTTTGTCTAAATATTTTTAGTTTTCTTTTTAATATTATTTTTTTTTTTTTGCATCTTAGTAAATCCATTGTTTGTTTTTCATATTAATCGAGATTTTTTTCCGGCATTTATGTGGTTGACTTTAATGAGAAAAAAATTTATAGTTTTTTGGGTAATTTACCTGATCGTTGTTTTACCCTTGTTTTGCTACAATGTCTTTATCATTGCTTAAGTATTCTTCTATGCGATTTTATAAGCTTGTTGATATAAAAGAAAACTTAAAGCCATTGAAAAGGATACTTAAAAAATGATACTTAGTTGGACCTTATTATTTTAGGAAATTTTTTACGGAAATTTAAGGTTTTTTTTTTTTTATAAAATTAAATTAAAAAATATTTATGACACAATGAAGGCATATAGACAAAGTAATTGTTATTGATATTCATAAATTCTTGTAACAAAAATATGAAAAATACATGGCAAAAACCATAAATCAAATATTGTAAAAGGATTAAACATAAAATAGCGCCAGCGACTGAAGTTATTACAAAAGATTTGAGCTATAATAACTATACCAAAACTTGACAAATAAACAAAAATCTAACAACTTTGTAATAAAAAATTAAAAAAAATAAAATAAAATGTAGAAATATTTTGCATTTGTCTGATGCTTTTTTTAATGCTTAAGGCCTATATTCAACAAATCGACGTTTCCGCTCGTCTGTCCGTATAATTGTGGGAACATTTATTATTTTTTGCGAAGTGCAAGTCGCAGCTTAAAACTTATTTTAAAAATGAAACCAAGTTTCTGGAAAAGTCACACGGTCAACAGATTGTCTGAAGCATACAAGCATTACGCAGTACCATAGATTTTCGTCAACAACCTCCTTATACACCAGTTCACGACAAAACCTAAACTCTTCTCTGGACAGTCGCACAATGTGACGAGAAGTTAGCTCACCTATGTATGTAAAGTAATCAAAAACTAAAAAATATGAAATAATATATTAAGGTCCTCAAAAAATCCTGAATACTACAAACAAAGTAGTATCTACCTAAACCTCCATGGTCTTTACTGGCCCAACAGAATCTATACTGCTTTTCTAAAACTAAATAGAACCCCTTTCTATAGACGAACAAGCCACTTTCTTAGCTAATTCGTCAGCCTTCTCATATCAAAAGATACAACTCTGCCACTGAACCCAGTTAATCTGCACCTCTCCCCCGACACTCTATTTAGCAATGGGTTCCTTACATGCTTTGACGCTTGAAAAACATACATAACTTTGCACAAACAAACCTGATCACTGTTTGACCATTAATAAACACATTTTCCTAAGAGTTTTAAATCTGGGAGGACAGGGGAAGATTAGCGATCATCTTGGTTACTAAAATCCTTGCATCAAACGCAACTGCTTTGGCTATGAATGTCCTACGGCCAGGACCCAGTTGATTTTCAAGGACTTCCAAAAACATTGAACTGGTTAAAGACAGTTTACATTTGAATCAGGGAATTTCAATACTTAAAAGAGCAGCCTTACTGAGACTTCCAAGAGCGATTATTCATGAAATCTTAAAAAAAGGATTTGAAGAGCCACCTTTTAAAAACTAAAATTCTGCAAGAACTAAAAAAAATTACTTTGGGTAATGCAAAAATATTTTTGAAACCATGTTAGAGCATTTTCGCAGTGTAAATTCAATTTTTTAGAGCGACGAGGTTTATCTTCACTGAAACGGCCTAGATTGAAACATTAAAAGCAATTACATGGCCCTTGGGTGACTGTATGTACGAGATAATTGGACCTTTTTTTCTAAACTCTCGAGGCAACGAATATCAACGGCACATATTATCGATAAGTGATTACGGAATTATTTTTGTCAAACCTGCGAGTTTATCTATTGTACTCTTCACACACGTGGATTTTACAGGAAAGAGCGACTGCATGCACAGCCAGAGCTTCGATGAATTTGCTTTAGAAAAATTTCTCCCAAAAACTGATCAGTCGCTTTGGAAACATCCCATGGCCCCCGTTGTCGTCCGATCTTACTTCCATGGATTTTTTATGGGGCGTTTGTAATTACTATCGTTAATCTCTTGTGGCTTTTAAGGAAAATATTCGTTAAGATATCACCTCAGTTGAACCAAGTTTACTGCAGCGTGTGACGCAGAACACAAGGCTCTGTTTTAAGCAGTGCTTTCAACTCGACGGAAGACATCTGGATGGTTTATTCTTTTAAAACTAAAACTCGCATTTCCATTCCCTCGTTCAATGCTCTTAATAAAATCAATTATTACTTTTTTTGTTTTTAAGTTAGAATTTTTAAATCTGCAACCAGATACCCTGTATATTATATGTTATGTTTGGTGTATATGTTTATTAAAAGTTATGAGGTACCTTTTGTATATAATAGTTTTCTGAAAACAGTAGAAATTGGCTTAAATCGTTATTGGCTTCAAAAAATAAGCTACTTTTGGCAGGGAAACCGCATATTATCAAAATTCCTTAAAAGAATTATTGACTTGTTTAATGTGAGGGTGTAGTTTTTTTTTTTCAAACATCCAGCATCAACAACTTGCAATATTTGTTTTTTCAATTTGTAATTTTGTTTTATCAAATCCATACTTAGCCAATCATATAAATACAAATATCATTTTAAATTCATTTCAGTAAACAATAATATTACTCTAAATAGGAATAAATATACATATAAAACCTGTATGTTTTTTATATATTTATCCAACAATAAATTAAAGAAACACAAAAAAATAAATCTAAGCTTAAGAGTAAAATTGATTTCATAAGAAAAATATTTTTGTTGTAACAAATATTAAGTATATTTGTCTGTAAGTCCGTCGAATTGCAAATACATTTTATGTTCAATAGCCCGAAACATAATCATAAAAAGAGACAGTTGATTTTATTTGAAAGAGCACAGATATAATTTTAACAATAACAAAAACAAAAACAACAAGGAATAAATTCAAGCAGAAAAAATAAATGAAATAAATAAATACTGGTCATCCTTTCGTTTACGTAGATACCCGGATGCACTAAACAAGTAGAGTTAAAAACCCAGCTGATTATGAATTCGTCTTGTCAGATTTATATATCTGTGTTGTGTACTTTTCTAAAAGCTTTGGAGGCTCTAAAGCGTTTCATTAGTCGCAAGGTGTCAAAGCACTTTTTCTGTAAAAAACAATTACTCTCTAAGCTCCGAGTTAATTTGCAACTTCGGTAGCTTTCTATCTTGAGATAAAGTTTACATCTGGATAACAGCCAAGTGGCAGTTAGAAACGTATACAGTGCTCCCTTTTTAGACAGTGACCCCTTGCGGCTAGTTTCGCATTTTTTGACAAAAGTGATCCCTACACCTAAACTTACGTCTGTTTATATATTCACACACACACGCGCAAATACAAACAAAGTAGATTGAACAGGATATTAAACAATTAATGCAAAGTTTGCTTATAGAGGATTGGCCTGTAACCCATTCTGAGATGTTAGTTTTGAACCAATTGCCCCCTCCAATGACAACGCAATGTAAAAGCGACAGGTTCTCTTCATATAAAGTGAAAAAACTAGAACCAGTCCCTACCCTAAGGAACCGTTCACGTCAATAGTCTTGGACCGGTCCACTTCTCAGTGGGGCAGTGACCCGAAAACGTTTCTGACAGAAAATATTAAATTTTTAAAAGTCAATGGCTGGATATCATAACTATGCTAAAGCTTTAAAACATAAGTTAAGGTAAAGTGTCTGCACAAAAGCTAGCAAAGATCAACATTTTGGTATCCTGCAACTTTTGGATATGATCGTTCCTGTGGTATTAAAATATATAAGTTACTTAGTTACTTTTAGTCATACAGACTTTCGGACGAGTGCAGTGTTTTCCAGGCTAAGATTCTTGTTAGGGGAGGATGTGGAATAAAGATGAGACGTGATAATCTACGTTGACAGTCAGGGCACACCCAAGGCTCTAGGGGAACATTTTTTTTGCTCTAGACTTGTGAGTGACTGTAGACGTGCTCTCAAGGTGATCATGACAATATGCAGGATTAGGCTCTGTTGGGTTCCAGGTCATTGTGACGTGGTCAGCAATTAAACTGCCGATTAATTAGCAAGGAGGAGATCGGAATGGTATATTGTGCCGGGCTGTGAGCCGGTAAATCAACTATTGGAGGAACAGGGCTGATTGCGGGATCTCCAGACTATAGTGGTCAAGGTTGGAGAGAATGCGCACTGGCCTGCTGCTAAAGAATAGCAAGGTGTTTTGAGATGCATTATTGAGTCTCTTACAGGGTACTGCAATGTAAAATATATGACAAGCAAATAGGACAGGAACTCTCCGGGTTTCTGCAGGTTGTGCGGATTGTTGCCCTAGGCAACAGATCCACCATGTTTGGGAGGACGCTTCTTAGATGAACTTGGTGAGCTCTGGCTGTGGGCTGGGATTCATCAAAAGGGTTAGGTGGCTGGATAGAAAGGTGGTTCAGCGCTTATGATTACTAAATTTTTTTATTCTTGCGGATGGAATGCTTGCTTCCTTTTCTTATTTCTGTATCGTTCTACCTTCAAATTTCTTGGTCTTTTCCATTTCTCTTCTCGGCTCTTTTGAAGGACTTCACAATGGTTCTTCACGGCCTCTGGGTGGAGTGGCCATTTGCACTCGTCACGACTCTTCGTAACGTAACCTTCCCTGGTAATTTTAATACATACTCACCAAAGATATTTAGTTTTACAAAAGTATTACTTCCTCCGCAACTGTTGAACAACCCGCTATATACTTTTACATACTTACGTACTTAACAATTTTCTAATCGAAACTCTCCTGCATTAAGCAATTTGAATTCTTTCAAGTAAAATAAAAAGGTTTATATTCAACGTGAGCATAAAATAACAACAAAAGTTATGCCAATACGGCCAAAAGTCACTTTAGCAACTTTATTTACACAACAAATCTGTCTGCTGAAGAAACTGCAAAATCCTTTAATTTTTTTTTACTTTTTGCAATTCTAGGATTGAGTAACATTTACTTTCTTTCTTTCAGTTTTCTTAAATTTTTTTTTGCATATGCATATGCATCGATTTCGATTTATACATTTTGCATTGAAGCAATATACTTTGTTTTCGTTTATATGAATGTGTCCCATCAATAGCCTTTGGCCCTTTTATTCAAGATTATATGGGTGTGTATGTGTGTGTTTTGTTTGCAAATGATTGTTACAGTTGCCATTGATTTTATACCGTATGGCTTTTTACCAATTTTTCTTACCTGTTTGGCATTTATTTTAACTGCCAATATATCGAACTTCCTCTACTCTACAGTAAGTATTAGAGGGCTGCACGGATATAATTAAACCTATTGTATACTTGAGTATTTTAAAGTATGAACTTGTATCCGTAGTTCCTCTTAAAAATAAGTAAATTTCTTTTTATAAACGTCATAATATTCAACAATGTATTCGCTGTTACTTGACAGAGCTTTTTATTTAAGATTTTTTTTGTTCTCCATTCGTTTCTGCCTAAAAATTCAAATTGATGAAGGAAGAACGTATCAACTACGGCTATATTCGTTCTCGCAAAAGCAGTCGATCAGGAACAAACACAATTTACATTTGGTGGTTGTTTTAGTAAGGTTAGTTTTTTATTGTTTATTTTTCATATATGTTTGTATTTGACAAACTGTGGTCAAGTTATATTCCGTACTCTCACTGTGGAGAGAATACAAGTGCATACTCTACTTTGTATCAAATTTCAAAAGTTATTTGAAAACTTATCCCCTGCAGACCTCTAGTAAGTATTAAACTGTAGTTACAGGCGTTGTTATTGCTGTATATACATACACACATTGCTTTAATTCATTTCATTACAGTTCACTGAATATTTGGGTTCCATAACAATCAGTTATCAATGAATTGTATCTAATGCCTTTTGGAACGCGTTGTTAGCTCACAGCTTTGTGTATGAGTTGCTGTGGGAGGTGGAGTGATATTCAGTTACTCCTTCTTTTCTGCTTTTCTCTCTTCACGTTTTTTTTTATACTATTATTCTATACAACTATTTTACATATTTTATTGTGTGTCTGACCGCTGGTCTATGCGAGTGTTTCATTCATTCTCTTCTGTATCTCTATAGATGTGTCTATTAATACCTTTAAATGCTTGGTTAGTAGAAGTAAGTATTTTCTCATTTAGTATAGCAACTTCGATATTCATTTAACCCATTAATGATGCTGTTATAAAAATTTATGTTGCGCATTACAGTTATTGTTGGTTTGCATTTTAAATGTTTATCATTTTAAGCAACGATAATGGACTGGATTAAAATTTTGGCCAGTTGTTCAAAAACCTCAACAAGTTTTTTTTATATTAAACAATAGGTAAATGACGCCATTAAGATATAAGATAATTTTCAATATTAAGTTTTTTTAAAAAGTAATATGTTGACTTTATTTCATTTTGTTATTAATTTTAATAGCTTTATTAATTAGTAAATGGCACTGCTTAAAAAGATAATTGTTTTTACAATAAAAATCAGACATACTAACGATTTTTATGTTTCTTACATACTCCATTTAACATTCTGCTTGTAATCTCTACAATATTCGTTTGTTACTGCCAAAGATACGCATATATTCTTTTAGATACGTCTGTCTTTCTGCTCGTCTGCCAAAATCAAATTACTGTGGCCAAATCTAATCCTGCAGTTAGCGCTTTGAAGCCAAATTTTAAGAAATATTCGTCAGATAATTTTTTTTTATATTTTTTATTATTTTTTTTTTTTTTTTTTGCATATATCCTCACATATCTCAGTAAATATGACAACAGTTGCCACAAAAACTTGGCATGAAGATTTTAGGGTTGGTAAGTTAGTTTGGAGAACAATATTTTTGGAATAGGAGTAAAGGGAGGGATAGCCCTTTACAACTGTATAAATTTCATATCAAAGATTGTTAATAGTTTCGGTTTCAACGTGGTTCACATCACATAAAATTTATAAAGTTTTTAATGCGCGGTATTTCATAAACTACTCCAGCTGTTGAGTAAGTAAGTAGTTGTAATATAGTTTCTGGTGTGAAGAGTACTTAAACTTCGGCAGGAGCAGGCCTTTAGCTGCCACTTGCTTTGTATGTATTTGGTAGTTAATTATGTCAATTGAAAGCACCTTTTAATAATCTTTATTCTTAATGTATTGAGCGTAAGTTAGGTTAGATTATGTTAGGTTAGGTTAGGTTAGGTTAGGTTAGGTTAGGTTAGGTTAGGTTAGGTTAGGTTAGGTTAGGTTAGGTTAGGTTAGGTTAGGTTAGGTTAGGTTAGGTTAGGTTAGGTTAGGTTAGGTTAGGTTAGGTTAGGTTAGGTTAGGTTAGGTTAGGTTAGGTTAGGTTAGGTTAGGTTAGGTTAGGTTAGGTTAGGTTAGGTTAGGTTAGGTTAGGTTAGGTTAGGTTAGGTTAGGCTAGGTTAGGTTAGGTTAGGTTAGGTTAGGTTAGGTTTAGTTAGGTTAGGTTAGGTTAGGTTAGGTTAGGTTAGGCTAGGTTAGGTTAGGTTAGGTTAGGTTAGGTTAGGTTTAGTTAGGTTAGGTTAGGTTAGGTTAGGTTAGGTTAGGTTAGGTTAGGTTAGGTTAGGTTAGGTTAGGTTAGGTTAGGTTAGGTTAGGTAAGGTTAGGTTAGGTTAGGTTAGGTTAGGTTAGGTTAGGTTAGGTTAGGTTAGGTTAGGTTAGGTTAGGTTAGGTTAGGTTAGGTTAGGTTAGGTTAGGTTAGGCTAGGTTAGTTTAGGTTAGGTTAGGTTAGGTTAGGTTAGGTTAGGTTAGGTTAGGTTAGGTTAGGTTAGGTTAGGTTAGGTTAGGTTAGGTAAGGTTAGGTTCAGTTTGTTTGGGTTGGGTTAAGTTAGGTTAAGCTGGGCTAGGCGGAACTGGCTGGTCTCGAAAAGCTTCCAAATGCCTTTTGTGTCATATTTATAAAAACTCTAATTCTGCTAATGAGCTCAAGCGCGCTTCACAATCGTCTGGTATATGCCCTCTGTCTCGTCTCAACAATTACTGACAATTTCTTCATGTTTTCAAACAGATGAGAATCTTGGTACCGCATACTCTTCACGAAAAAGTGAATATCCAAAAATCTGAGCCTCTCACTCCCACCACAGGGGGATTTCTTAGAACTGCAATGAAGCGTTAGCAGCTATATTTTTGTCGTTCATAAACGAACGCCTCGCTTCAATAATTCGTCAACCAATTAACCTTCTCAGCGCTAGAAAAATTTCCACCTGAAAGACAATGTAGTTTTCATAAAGCTAGTAGAACTCGCTCCCGACAAGAGTTCAGAGCTCCGGCTTCTCCTTCTTTCTTAAGTACACTTTTTGAGAAGCTGTAGATACTGTTGTCTGGGCAAAGACCTACCAACGAGTTTTATTCTCCGTAGTTGAGCTGGGCTTTGCTTCAAAGGTCAGTTTCAAGATCCGTCAGTTACTGTCAAATTTGTTTTCCCAATAATGCTGCCACATCTATATGGCGACAACCCGAACTGTTCCATTGCCCCCAGTTGGAACACACGCCTTTTTGCAACATCCTCTGCGAACAATTTAATAAAATTTAAAGTCCAAGTTCCGTTCCAGTTATAAACAGTCCGACAAGTCTTTGTGTGCTTTCCAGACGCCTGCTGAACTAGTGCGGTTCACTAAACAAGTATTTCCGCAAATAAAAAGCATCCAGAGAGAGCTTTGGTGGCCTTTCAATTCTCAGAATTACTTCTAGATACTTTATGCTTTCCTTAAGTGCAAGTTGTTGTTACCTTATCATTGACCAGCATTCGCTCTTTTGGTAAATATAGCCAAGTCGGTCTTTTCAATGATTCTTTAAAAAATTTTTTTTAAATTATAGTTGAACTCCGGGTGTAACATGTATAATTCAAAATAGATTAAAAACTCATAAAAATGAAACAAAGTTCAAAACTTAAAAAAAAAGAAATAAAAAATTAACCAAACTGAGGAAGCGATTACCTTCCATAAGCCATTAACCAACCGGCTTTGTAATACATACTGGCCACAAGCTGCGCTTTTATTCTGACACCTTTTCAGCAGACACATAAGAAACCACAAGCACTGATTGAAACAGGCACTCTGTAACGATCGTTAAACGATTTAAGATAAATCATAGGAATGAGAACTAAGCCAGCGATTTCAAAAACAACAATTTTTTTAATTCCTTTAAAATGTCCCTCAAATACAAAATGTCTCCTCTTAGTGGATTAAGTTTTGATTGCATTGTGTAAATCGGTTTGAAATTTACTGTTTCGTTAGGTTTTACACATTTACTTTCATTTTATAGTTTATTTTCGCCTTCATTTCTAGTATTTGTTTTACAAAAGATTTTTGCTTCATTTTTGCATATCAATTCTTTGTTGTTTTAAATGTCGCTGCTGGTATTTGGTAGTTTTAACATCGCCCCCCCCTTACACATACACAATAAAGATAATAACAAAAAAATAGCAAAAAGGTGTGTGTGTGTATGTGTGCATGAATAAATATCTATGTTTTTGTGCAAATTGTAAATTCCAGGTTCAATTGCACGTAAGCAAGGTTAGATTTGTATTTATTATAGTTTTTATTCACTAGAATTATGTTACGACTGTAGTAGCAACGTAAGGCAACAACTACAATAGCAATAAAGCCAAAAGCCTTTGGCAATGAAATAAATATTGTTATTCCAAGTTGGTGCATTAATACAGTTTATTTTTTTCTCACATAGAGATTGTTATTGACACATTGTTTTAAATATTGCCCTTTTATTCTCTATCATTCTAAGTATGAATTGGTGTGTGTGTGTGTTTGTAGGAATTTGTATGTTTTTGCTAATAAATTTATTACACGTATAACATTTATTTATTATTATTATCTTCTTTTGTAAATCTTTTTCGTATTTATATTATTTAGTTTAATCTAAATTGTAAATAAATCGTTACTCTCTAAAGAGCAAAATTAAATTCAATTTTAAATGACACAATCAAAATCTATTGCAAATAAATTTTGTTCAAATGAAACAATTATAAGGACATAAATTTCGCCTGCACATAAAAGTATTATTTTTAGTTTAGGAAAATAGATTTAAAAAGTGCTTAAAAGTAGTTTAGCGATTTTGTTGAGCACTAATGCATTGCAGAAAAAAATGCCAAATAAAATTTAATTTCCGTCATAAAAATTCGTGGGGACTTAGAACCAAAAATAGTAAGTTTTGAGCTTATGTAACGCCAAGATTTTAAAATTCATTAAAAAGGTTACTAAATACATTTATTATGCTATTAAGGAAATTATATTACATAATGGTTTTTCTATATAGAAACTATTTTTGAATTTCTGTGATATTTTGAAATTTGTCTTAAGGAGTTATTTTACTAACAAGAAGTTTACATAATTAAATGAAAAATTACAAGATAGAATAATGCACATTTGAATTTTTTCTGTTCATCTTTTAATGTCGCGTTACTTTAAAAAAAATTACCATTTCTTAATAATATACCGTGATAGTTGTAATAAGATGACTGAAAATATTAATTCAAACAAAAAATTTATTTTGTAGAATCCCCATATTAAATATAATTTTTGTTCTTGGGAAATTATGCCGCGTTCTTTATTTTAAATAAATTTTTGATGTAATATCTGCGTTGAGGTCTAGTATTTAAGAAACAAAAAATTTTACAAAATAAATATATATAAGAGAGTACTTTTTTAACTCAAATTATCAACAAAAATAAAAAAGTACCAAAAACGTGTCCACAGTTTTTCGAGACTTGTTACACGCAGCTTAAAATTTGTTTCGATCTTTATTTATCAGATGTAAAATAAGTACTTTTAAGCGCCAAAAGACACCTTTGAGCACAATATTTCAAAAAAACACTAAAACGTTAACTATATTTTTCCAATACCTGTCGAATAAAATTTTAATTAATTCTCCTCAACTACTTTTACAATATGATTTTAAAATTGAAACTAAAGTGCGTAAGGTCACAGCCCTCACAGTGTCATGATCTTTCAGTGTCAAACTATGTTAAAAGCTAACAGAACATACCACGATTGGTAATTATATCTAGAAATTTTGGATTTTAAATAAAAAATGTGAATAAAAGGGTCACACCCGTCCTAATGGAATTCCCCGTATGTATAGTTAACAAAGTTGTTGGTGATATACGATGGTTAATTCAACGTAAAACGGCCCAAAATGGGGAGAAATCGTGTGTTTTCTTTTAAAAAAAAATTTTAAAATTTAAGTCTAAAGGAGAACGTAAATTTTCGAAATAATAATAAATTGATATATACCCTACAGAGAAGTGGACTGGTCTAAGACTATTGGCGTAAACGGTTCCTTAGGGTAGGGACTGGTTCTAGTTCTTGCACTTTGTATGAAAAGAACCTGTCACTTTAAAATTGCGCTGTCATTGGAGAGGACAATTGATTCAAAACTAACACCTCAGAACGGGTAACAGGACAATTCTATATTAGCAAATTTTGCATTAATTGTTTAAGAACCTGTTCCATCTTTTTCGTTTGTATTTACGCGTGTGTGTGTATATATAAAAACAGATGTATGGTTAAGTGTAGGGACCAGTAACTCTATTTTTTCCCTTAACCTCTTTATCACCTTTCAACCAGTTACTTGAGCTGTGCCTTTTTAACCGATCACGACCAATCACTTTTGTTCAATTCATGTTTTCTACCTGTAACAGGACGAGTACGCCGACCAATTGACCCACATTTCCCGCAGGGTATTTATATAACTCATTTTTATTTATTTTAAGAGCTTAAATTGATCACATACTGAATAAGCGGCTCTCTTTTTTTACGTTTTGGCGAAAATGTCACACCCGTCACATTTTATAAAAATGTTTTTTGTAAAAACAATAAATCAAAGACGATAAAAAACACTTCGAATTACCGCGAAAATCGAAAAATTAACCCGCTCACATGAATATTTTACACAGTCTTAAAGTGGGCATTGTTAGCAGAATTTATGTTCTTACAGTATCTTTTTACTATTATTCGCTTAAAAACATATCATCCTTGGAGATTATAGATTTTTTGCAAACCAAAATTTTAAATTATTTAAGTTTTAAACAATTGGATTTGCCTAAAATCGAATCTTCTCTTCTTATATTTAACAGGTCCTTATAAAAGGTTTTTTTAAAAATAATGAACCAAATATGATTTTAAACATAGCATCCTTGAAAATTATAGCCTTTTTTCAAAATAAAATTTTGAACTGTTTATATTATAAGCAAAGCCGTTAGCAAAATGGTCACACCCATCACGATGCAATTGCCCTGATGTTTTTTTTCTTTGCATAACCTGACTCCCCTCTTAAATTAGAGCTGTAAACATTGAATGACCTATAAACTTGCACGTCATCAATGACTCAACACCTACTTTGCCTCTTTTGCAGCATTTGCTTTTTCCTTGGTTCAAGTTTTGGTTTTGTTTTCTGTTAATTTTGAAAATTATATTTTATTATCTATTTACCTAAAAAAAATTTTCTATTAGAAAATTACATTTGAGTTATTTTTTACTACTTTAAAGAAACTCTTTTAAAAAACTTTTATAAATTTAATAAAAATAAATATATGTATATACATACATAAATAAGTACATGCATGTACGTACATACATATGTATGCATGTATAAAAGAATAATAAAAAATTTTTAAATTTACAACTTTAACATAAACATGAAATTAGCACTCCCCTAACAAAATGTATTTGCAAATAATAATACAATTATGATGACATAAATTTTCTTTGTTGTTGGTTTGCTTTTAATTTCATTCAAATTCTTAAAAATATGTGAAGAAACCTTTTTAGGCAGAGAAAGTTTTCTTTCTCTACCATCAACCAAAAAAATAAAAGCTTTAAACTGTTTATTGTTGTTGTTATTTATAAAACATAATTGGGTATAAGTTTATAAGCAAAAAGTTATATGAATATGAATGCAAGTAATCACACATACATACACATAAGTATATTTGTATGTATGTATGTATGTGTTGTGAAGAGTATCTTATGTAAAGTGTATGTTTTGTTTAATGAAAAAGGGCCACAAACAAAAGTTTTCTTTTACTTAAGTATATTGTCTGCTTTCAAGAAAACAATCGTGCATAGCGGTGTGGGTGTGTGTGTGTGTGAGCTCGTGGTGTTTATTTGTTTGAACTCTATTAGGTGTCTTGCAAAACTTTTATGTTGTTTTTGGGGTGCAAAATGTTTTAAAAGTGTTTTACAAAGCCAAAAACATAAAAAGTTTGTTGTTATTGTGGGTTTTGTTATTGTTTTTTGTCTTAGATTTTTGGGAAAATATTTTACTTTTAGTTTTTAAGACTTTGCTATGACTTTTAACCCAACACCTTGGGCATGGTGTGATTTTGCTTGCAGGTAACTTTTACGACGGAAACCAAAATTTAAAGATTTTTAAGTACAAACTTTGACTGTTAATGTTTTGTTAAGTAATGATGAAATATAGAATACCGGAAGGCTAATAATACTTTACTTCCGTTTTAGTCAAAGGCAATAAAATTTTCTATAAACACAAAGTTTACCGCAGAAATTTTTATAAATACTTAGAAAATTAAAAAAAATCTCTATAAGACAATATTTATAAACATACATATCTACCTTTCTTAAAAAAGATGTAACAAAGTCAAAGAAATTTATTACACACACAAAAGAAATAAAAATAATTTTGTTAAAACACTTTCACTTCTTCATATATTTGCATTAAATTTATATTTAACAAAATTTAATTTAATAAAACACACATTCATTCTAAAAATTTTTCTTTCTATAGAAAAAATCATTTTTTTATTCCGAAACTTTATGCTCAGGTTAACAACATCCGTTGTATGTGTGTTAACAAAAACAACAAAGAATAGATAATAACAATCAAAACAAATAAATTTAATTCAAAAGAAACAAAATAATAATAATTTTCCAACATCAATGGGTTACACACATGGTAGCAACAAATTTAAATACTTGCACAGCTGAGTAATAATGGTGGTGGGTTTGGCTTTAAACTTCAGAAAAAAAATCTAATGTGTCTTAATTGTGCTTTTAAAAAACAGATTTCCGGAATGAAAAAAAAATATTTTACAGCAAACTCCAAACATGTTTTTTTTTTTTAAATAAATATAAGGTTCAATGGCTATTAAAGGCAATCGTAACACAAGTTTATGCAAAAACCAAATCAACAAAAATAAAAGGGCAGTTCACATCAAGTTAATATTAAAAGTAAATGACTTTCTCATGGGGAAACTAACTTCACCACCCCCCAGAAAAAATAGCAATTATTTTAATTTATATTGCGCCAGTAAAAACTGGCCAAATCTTTTGGGTTATGTTTAAATAGTAAAGCTATTCCTCTTCTTTATTTGAGGATGAATATTGCTGTTTTCAAGTGCTAACACTGCCTCGACAATCAACAGTAAGTCTCTTTTCCCCCCTAAGGCCCAAATATCCCGAAATGCCATCTTAGTGAACTCAAACATCAGGAGAGTTATTCACAATATAAGTTCCTAGCCCACAGATTTACGCTTTTGGGTTTTCCGATGGTAATTGCATCAGTTAGTCAAACTCATTTCTTTATATATTTTTAGATATCGATTTTTTTCGTTCAAAAACATACAGTATGTCTGGTCGCAAATTAATGTTTTTTAATACAATTATTTTAAATAGTAATAAATGGTACGGGAGGAGAGTGACACCCTTTGAATAATCTATTATGCTTCCTAGTCAGTACCGATGCCGCGAGTGAGCATCGCGCGTTCGCTGTGGAGACATTTTTTTAAAGAAGTGATTCCTATGTAATTGCTCTTCGACAATTTTGTTCACTGTTCGGTATTCGGTGAATACGTGATGGACAAAGTGTTAATTTAATTCGTTTGTGGGTGCAGAGGTTCCGCGCAACTGCTTCGGCTATAAATGTCCCAAGGCAAGAACTCCCAAAAACTGGTTGAAAGCAATGTAAAAATCCGCTACTTTCAAAACGAAAAAAGCAGCCTCACTGGGAATTCAAGAGCTATTATTCATTAAAATTAAAAAAGTTTTTAAAGCTCCAACCTTTTAAAAATCAAATCGTTCAAAAACTGAAAGAAAGTGATTTTAATTAACGCAAAAATTTTTGTGAAACGATGTTCGAGCGTTTTCCCACTTTAAATCCCTTTTTTTGGAGTGACGAGGCTTATCAATACAGGCAAAACTGCCGTTACTGGTCTCCAAGAACTTGCAACCATCGACTTTAAAAATCAAAGACCATTGCATTTTCCAGGGTAACTGTTTGGTGTGCTTTATCTATGCATGAGATAATTAAACCATTTTTTTTTTTTTAAATTCTTGACGCCAGGTGACGAATGTCAACGGTGAAAATTATCAACACATAACTGCGGAATTATTTGTTCAAGCCTACGATCTCAATCAGCGTTCTTTTCACATACGTGGCTTCAGCAATAAAGGGCGACTGCACACACAGCCAAAGCTTCAATGAATTTGCTTCGGGAAAATTTCTCCAAAAACTGATCAGTCGTTTTGGGAGCATCCCATGGCCACCAAGGTCGCCAAAGCTAACTTCAATGGATTATTTTATGGGGCTACCTCAAAGAAAGGTTTTATTATAACAATTTAAAATCTCTTGTGGCCTTAAAGGAAAATATCCTTCGAGAAATCAGCTCAATTAAACTAAGTTTACTTCAGCGTGTGGCGCAAAGCACACGGCTCCATTTTGGACAATGCGTTCAGCTCGATGGAAAATATCTGTTTGACATAACCCTTAAAAATATCCGCATTTCCATTTTATGCTCTTTTTAAAAATTTGATGTCAATTATATAGTTTTCAGTTTAATTTTGAAAATATAAATCTGCCTCCAGACACCCTGTACAAGGCCGATATAACTCAATACAGAACTACAACGGAATGGGAAAGACATCACAACTACAACAAACGGCAACGCGCTGTATTGCTGCCACGAAACAGCACATGAGCTTGGCAGTGGATTCATGGTCGGCCGGAGGCCAGTCAGTATTGAAACTTTGTCTCCAGATTTAATCCGTTGAATGAGAGGCAAGCCACACATCGTATTTAAGCCAGATTCTTCAACAACAGTCTTACCTATGCCCATGCCCCGACCGATGATAAGGACAAACATACCAAAAGTATATTTTATAAAATGCTCCGACTATGGCATAAAAATCATCCTAGAAGATATCAATGCGAAAATAGGTAGAAAAAACACCTTCGCTCCAAAAGGCGGAAAATTAAGCCTCTATGAAGAAACATCCGATGAGAGAATGAGGCGCGTAGAATTCGCCGCGTCAACGTGTTTGTCACCATATCAAAACACGAAAACCCCGATTGAATATGACGGGAAAACTCTAGGCATTCTTCCAGTGTGTTAGATATAAAATAAATCCAAGGAGCAAACATCGCTTGTGGAAGCCAAAGTTCTTACTTGACTGAATGTGGCAAGAAACTAACGATCTGACATAGCATGAATGCTTGGCGTTAGAAAGCTGCAGACACAGCTAGAAACACCTTACTCTTCTCCATTAACCCAATTGCTTGAAAAAAGCACCACTTGTCCCGATAATGTTGCAGTGCAATGGCAAAGCATTGCCGATTCCATTGAAGCAGCTGCAATATCCGTACTTTAGTACCAAAAGCCCTCTCTCGGGAACTCATGATATGAGCAGAAGTTGCGTTATTTTAGTTCAGAGCCACACTGCAATCAGTTGCAATACGGCTTGCGTAGGAAAGGTATCGGGAGAAATGGAGTGAGGAAAAACGTATACTCCACAGAAAGAAGATAGAACTGAAAGGCGTGATTATAAGCGTATCTAGATGTTCAAAAATCCAAAAACGCAATCCGCAAATTGAAGGCTTTGGTATATGCCTTTTCTGCTGCAAAAATGAAGAGTGATACAGGTAGTGGGCCAAAATAATTGCGAAATCATTGATACTATAGAACCAATCCCAGGATAGTGCATTGAATACAAACCATCTGGTCAAAATTAGATCGAAAAAGCAGATATCCGTCTTAAGAAAAGGTAGCAAAGGCCAAAGGGTGGCCACCTTAATCATTTGAGAACGAAGGCGACAATCTGGCTAGAAGAGCGCATAGCCGACGATTGGAACATCAGTGCTTTATATCGTATGCTATAATGTTACGACATCTATTTTCAATTATTTATATTGATCATCCTGGAATACATTTTTTTGTGTTCGATGTGCGTCCTTGCTTTCACCTGTCCATCTGTCCTTTTCAAATTTTGTTGTCCAAATACAGATCACAGGTTCTTTAAAAATAATTTAATGAAATTTTTGTGCAGATTAGCTAGTCATGACAACCAATCCTAGAGAAAGAAATTATGATGCGCTCTTCATTTTTTGAACTTTTTTTTAAACCAGCCTCCAGATAAATGTACTAAATAAGACTTAACAACTATAAGACTTTCAAATATTCATTTGTTATGAGACGTAAAAAAATGTTGTAATGTAACTAAGATATTAAATACAATATTGGAATGTTAAACGCAAAAGATTTCAATTGCAGGTCCCCTAAATTTAGTGCTTATAGTTACCAAAATTTAAACATAAGTTTTTCTTTACACTAAAGAAATAACATGAATGTGCTTTATAAATATTTAAAAACGATCATTTTCTTTCTGCAATAACTGCGTTTGTTCTTCCTATAAGAACATCAACATTTCTTAGTCCCCTGAAAGAATGTCACAAACTAAAACTATTGATGCTCAAAAAATATGATTGATTGGAATTTCGGACAATTTTCTTTAAAAGTTAAATCAAAAATGCTTTAAAATATTTACATAAACCTTAGGTAATATCTAAAAAAATCAATTTGAATATACAACAGACACGTTTCCTACATACACACATACCCACGTACATGCACATACATAAAAATATGTAAATTTAATGCTTCTTTAAAATCCCTTTTAATGTTGGATCAGAATGTAAATTTGTATATTTTTTGAGTAACAACTACAATAGCCATCTTATTTCTATAATTACGTATGTTTGTATATGCTGAGATTGATTTCATAGTTTAAGAACATACGCAATTTTAAACACAAAAACACACACGTGCACACTCATATACCCAACAAACACATGAGAAAAATATACAAAACTGGACAAAGCCACGGGCGGTATATCTCGTGTAAGACAAAATCCCCAACAGCAAAAAATTCTGGAAAAAAGACACCAAATTTTTAATCTTCAGAGTATACTTTGGCCACCATCACTACCACTATTTAGGCCAAATTCAAAGGAAGAATTTTTTTCCTTCTGCAAAGTAATCCACAACAGTAGAAATGTGTTTAAATTTGTGTCCTGCATCTTTGATATGTAAACAATATTTTTTACAAAATTTATTTCATCCATATCTGCTTTTTTTTCTTTTTGTTGAGGATTGGGTTATTTTAAAAGAAAACTTGATATGTTGGTTATTGATATGATGGTTTATGTCCAAAAAATAATCATACGCATCATCCAAGAGCAGACAAGCAGCAAAAAATATTTAATGATAAATTTCCATTCTTTCACGGTTGAACTCTCAACTCCTTTTTGCCGTAATACCACACGCTGTTAGACTTGACGAGGGATGTTTTAAAGTTTGTTGAAAAGTTGTTTATTAAAATAAAATTTTTTTTTTTTTCGTTTTTTTACATATAAAAAAAGTACTAATTATGTACTTAAATTATAAATTCTAAAAAACATCAACACATTGGCTAAACATTTCTAATTTTTTTTTGTTATGTGGAATAAATTTTAAATTAATTTATTTTTCTGTTAGTATAAAAGTTTAAATTTTTAATAAAGATTTTTCAACCGAAATGTTTTGAAGGCCTAGAAATTTTTTTTCTTCCATCGCTAAGTATCTACAGAAAATGATGGGTTATAACTTCTAATTTTAATCTAACTTTGGCCTATAAAAAAGTACTTTTTTCACATTTTTGAGCCCAAAAATATGAAATAATAGTTCTTATTAACACAAACGGAAATATATGGCTAAAAAATTAACTTTATGTTAAGTCGCCTAAGTAGACGACGAAAAGTACTTTTTTCACATTTTCATTTTTTAGATAATTATATTTTGGAAATTTGTTTCGCTTCTTTAGGTTATGATTTTACAGACTCAAAATTATAAAATATTGCCCAGTATTATAGTGGAAAATTAATTTAATGTCAAAAAAAATACTTTTTACATATTTGGTACATTTTTTGGAAAAATTGCTTGTAGAAATATGAAACTAAAGTCTGTCCGATTGAATGTGGAAGTAAACAAAGTATGTCTAAAAATTTGTTCTTACTTCAGTTGCATTTTTTTCACTTTTGTGAGTTTTTGATTATAGATATATGGAATAAAAGTTAGTAGTCGCTGATTACATCACACGTCAAATAAGGACTGCTTTCTTCCTTTTTGGGAAAATTTTTGCATATTTTTAAACTGCATATCTCGAGACAAACATTTTCCAGGTTTTAGTCCTAAGCTCACGTTCGGTATCAAACTGTAGAATACCGAAAAATGTACAAAATCATATCACGACTCTAATTCTTTGTGTAAATGCAAGATACTTTGACAAAGAAAACATGGGTCAAAAATAAATTTTCAGCTCTTAATTTTTTAAAATAATTTTTTTTTCTAAAAGAAACTGTATTTGTAAAAAAATCAATTTTTGGCATATTTGATAGTTTTGGCTGCCGTTTAAAGCATCTTTCTCCTTTCAATCTTTCGCATATTTTCTCTCGAACATACATAAGTCAAAAGATTCACATCATGTTATATTATCGCAGTCCTGCAGTTTTGCAATAAGAGTATCACTAGAGTTTTTTTTGTATATGTATGCTAAACAAATTTCAAATTTATCATATGTATTTTGTTTTTTATATTGTAGTATTAATAAACTCAGTAATTCGGCTCGATTAACTTCGTTAATCATCCTCTGAGGACTATTATTTTGATTTTATAAATAAGAGTTCAAATATAATGCCTTTTATACCCTTTACATAGTAAAAGGGGTACACATATATCAGTTTGTCATTTCGTTTGTAATTTCAAAAATATTCACTGGCGACCCCATGCATATTTAATTCATTAAATGCCTAAAAGGAACATAGGGCTGTAATCAATGAAATTTATTAATTACGGCCACCTTATAAAGTATACATATTCTAGATTCTAAAAATAGGGAAGTGGATATCTCTGTGTCCGTCTATGTGTCTGTTGAAATCAAGTTTTCGAAGCCAACCTAAGTCGCACAGAAAGCATTTTTGATATCAAATAATCAGAATAATCCTTGAGACAATCCTTATTTAAATTCAGCAAAATATGTATAATATGGTCAGGCTTAATCGGCTATAACTTTTTTTAATGTTTTAGTTTTTTTCAATTTGGCAAAAAGATAGTCAGTCTCGTCACATTTTTTACAAGCTTTTTATTTTAATAAAATTATTTTTTGAAGATTAAGTATTCAATGCAAAAATGATACTCAAAAAATCGTCTTCGTCCAAATATTTCTTTTCATTCTTTAAAACTATTTGCAGAAGTCGAAATTTAATAAAGCCAAAATTTATAAAGCAACACACGACAGAGTAGCTGGCTGATGTTTTGAGAATGAATTAGGATGATCTATTTTCCAGACGAGTGGAAAAGAAAAAAACTTTAAACGTCTTCTCGCCGTTAGTGTATATTTTGATAAAAAGAACGTCTTGAAAAAATAAAAAACATAATTAAAAAAGTCATCAAAAATCGCAAAAAATTTCATTTTTTGAGGTCGCTTTTCAAAAAATTCATTATTACTTTTGATAATAGTTGACATAATATTGTATTCCCAACAGTTTATTTACGTTAGTTTTAGAGGAGATACGGACACTGACTGCTGCTCCCTTTTGCATATGATAAAAAAAAGAGACAAGTTACAAAATACAATAATATTAATAATAATGAAAATAGCATTAATAGAATAGGCACGTACTGAAATCAAACCAAAGTTGTCACGCTCAATGAACAACTAGCAAACTGCAGGTCAAAATGGTAATAGGAATGGCTAAACGAATTAATAAAAAAAATAATCAAAATTATTTATTTTTACTTCGATATTACGTTCACTTTTTCACGAATGCAAACATTTTTTCATCCATATGGTTACATGTGATTCCAAGAGCAGCAGCAGCAATAGGTATTACTAATGTCTTAAGGGGTGATGGAATGGGGATGCGCAAACGTTTACAACTTTCACCCGCATCCAATATATTTAGTTGAGTTACAACCTTCATAATAATGATGAATAAATTAATAAAGCTAATGATAATGAGGAATGAAAAGACAGTTTTCTCGTTTATTGTTTGTATAACGAAAATACACATTAACCGAAAGCAAGAAACTGTTGACACGAGTAAAATATTTTTATTTTAACGAATCGTTTAGCAATAACAACAATGCGACAAGCAACAGGCTCCAACAAAACGACCTCTGCCATGCATGAGAAGTAGTTTACAGATTTTTACAATAAACCGTTATTGTTGCATTTACTCTTGGTTGTTTTTATTGTTGTTAAAACGTAAATTTTTCGGGTTTTAACTTTATTTTGTTTTTGTTTTCTTTTTTGTTTCGCTCTTGCATGCATTTTCTCTTCAAGTTCAAACTCTCTCTGTTTTGTTTACTCTCACGATTTCATATAAATAAACGAAATGAAAAATAAAAACAGTTAGAAAAGGGGGGTTGTTGTTTGAAATGCCAGCAACAACAACTACGACAAAGTTCTGGTTGGCATGAATTGTAAAGTTGAAAAGTGTTTTCTTTGTCGTCTTTTTTTTTGCATCGTGTGCTGTTTTCGTTGTAAATGAAAAACAGTTGTTGTATCATTCGTTACGGAACTCTCAAGGCGGAAGTATCTGCTCGTGTCAAATAAATTAAAAATAAAATTACAAAACATGTAGAAAGTCATAAAAAATATTAAGTGTTTTAAAAGCAAACATGTGTTTGATATTGTCTAACTGCTTTTTGCAATTGTTTGTCCATTGTGTAATAGCTTTACGACGTAGTAAATAACGGTTAATAAAATCAAAAAATAAAAATAGAAAATTAAATAATCCATACGTGAGAAAATTTTTGAACATATTGTTAACATATGTTTTGAAAACATATTGAAAAAATTAACTGAATACTAAATATATAGAATTTGAAAATAAAATATCTCTTTTTTATTAAATAAAACATGTAATACATAAAAAAATATATTAAAAATATAAAACAACAAAAACACAATAATTAATTGCTAAAAATTTTTCATTTGTCTTGCCGGAAATATATCTGAAGAAACCATATGCTCTGGATTAAAATATATTTTTCAATAAAAAAAAGGTACTTAAAAGACTTAAATACACATTTAACAAACTAAGAGAATATTTTTTTTTAATTTTATGCCAGCATTTCAAAACGAATACAGTAATTTATTTAAACCAAATGGGGGTATTAAGAAAGGCTTACCTTTAAATACATATGTATTTAGAATGTAAAAATTAAACTCATCTGTCATAAAAAATTATGTAGATATGTACGTTTCTTTTCAATTAAAGTAAAAAATTATTAAGTTCTTATAAAAATGTTAATATAATTGAAGTTCTTTAACAGCTTTTTCTAAATATATTTTGGGTTATAAAATAAAAAAACTAACATATACATTTTTTTGTTTAAATATTAATAATTTTCATTTACATATAAGATGTTTTATATAAAAAGCCATAATTTGTTTTTTTATAATAAAATTTTACTACTTACCTTAAAACAAGATCGATTACAGCAAACTCTAAGCAGTAATATTCATATCAAACACAAAGTCAACATTTAACTTAAAAGAAGGATATAGTCGATCATTGAAAATCATTGAATATCCTACACAAAAGTTAGTTTTGGGAAATATTTTATTTTCTTCATATTTGCAATGATTCACAAAAGTAAAAAAGTAACTAGTTCCTGAATTAAAATTTTTCGACTCAAATGTCACTTCAATACCAACATGCAGCAGAAATTAATTGGGGCTGAATAGTTTTCAGGGAAACATCTTTGGGTTATGTTTTCAGGGAAACATCTTTGGGTTATACGTCTTAACATGGTATCCGGAAATAACACTTAGGTAAATACATCAGCCGTTTATTAATTTTAATTTTAGATGCTTCACTCAAGTAAGTTTTAGTAAGGTAAGGTAAGGCTACAAAGGGTGGTACATACAAGCGCCGCAAATAAAACGTAAAATAAAAAAAGGAGCCTTAAGACCTAAAAAAGAAGCAAAGTAGCAGTCTTACGCTGAGAAAAAAAATGCCCTCTACATTCTCTCTGCCTAAGCCAAAAAGTTGACATAACCAAACATTTTGTTACTCATTTAAAAGTTAAAAAAATTAAGTTTTTGTAAAACTTGTTTTAATTATGATATTATTTTAAGAATTGGCACATAATACAAAGCTTTTGCAACATGATTAACAGGTAAATTTTTTTTTTAACATTTACACATTTTTGCCTTCAAGTTGAAACAAAGTTTAAGTAAAATATAATTATTTTGCTACTAAGTTTGCTAAAAAAACAAATAATCAAAACAGCAATAGTGTTTACTTTATGAAAGAATGAATTACCAAAGATTTCTAGCAAAAAAATAATGATTGCAAAACTTTATATAGTGGACCTTTTCACGTGACGAATAAAAAATCACATTTTTAACTTTATGTCGTCCTAATTAACTTTATTTTGTAAAAAAGCTAGCATCAGAAACTAAATACGCCTGCGCTGACAACGTTCACTGCTACAACCACACAATTCTAGGTTAAGTAGTCCCGAACAGAATATAAATCGATCACTTAGACGTTAAGGCTAAAAAATTATCGATTTGAAAAAAAGGTACAAGTTTTGTTTTTATTCAAAGTAATTATTACTGAATAATGTGCTCTTATTTCTTTTATTTTGAAAAAAAATGTCTAAAAAATATTTTATATCAAAAATGTCGGTTCCTTAGGGTAGGGACTGGTTTTTGCACTTTATCTGAAGGGAACCTGTTACTATTACATAGCGTTGTCATTGGTGGGCGCAATTGGTTCAAAACTAATACCTCTGAACGGGTAACAGGCCAATTTCATAAAAGCAGCTTTTGTATTCATTGCTGAAGGCCTTGAACAGCTACTTTGTTGTATTTACGTGTGTATGTGTGTATGTATACACAGATGAATGTATATGTCTAGAGGCAAGTAAATCAATTTTTTTCTTAAAATCTTTAACACTTTTTTAACCAGTTACCTAATGTGTGCCTTTTCAACCGATCACGACCGTTAACTTTTTTCCAATTCATGTCTTATATCGGTAACTGGACAAGTTGGCCGACCAATTCACACACATTTCCCTCAGGGAAGTAAGTACATATGTACTAAGTGTAGGCAGCAATACATCATTCCACTAAATAGATAAAAATAAACGGTTACTTTCATCAAAATATTCTACATTGAACGATTTTCGAATCAAAATTATTTAAAACTTAAATTTTTTCGCACCCGTCACAGTTTTCAATTGGCCATTTTGTGCAGAAACAATGTTCTTTAAATTTTAAGGAGTCATAGCCATTTTAGATTAACTTATTTTAAATATTTATATTATGAGCTCGACGCTCTATAATGGAGCTGTATTTATATTATTTTCATACCATGACAATATTTGCATAAAAAATTGTAAGTACTTAGGGAACTCACAAGGTGTTCTATTATGTCCTATTTTCATAATGTTATAAAATTTCACAATTGCTTCAAAACCTTCAACAACTACTGAAAACTCGGCGCACGTGTATGTAGAATTATTCTGACAATTTAATTTTATATTAAATTCTTTTTCTGTTTATTTTCGCTAACTTGTTACCCAGCAAAAACTTGCATTGCTTTGTAATGAGTTAAAATCCAAAAAAAAAAAAACTCTTACTCATTAGCATTTTAACCCATTTTTTTAACTTGGCGATGACACTGGAGGCAAGTACTTCTTACCATGCTCGCTTACAAAGAGGGACTTGCATAAGGTATTACCTTGTTGGCATTAAATAACCTTTTCCTGGGGACCCCAATTACACATTGCTGCATTTACAGTTTTTTTGATGTTTTGGTTAAAATTGGCTTAAAATATTAAGTTAGACTAAGTAAAGAAATTGTCATTATCTAACAACTGCTAAGTAATACAGACGGTATGTAATAAAAGTTGAGAAGCTAGAAATTTGTGATGCCGAATCCCTTCTATGTTTTCGCTGGGTATTTGCGTGTTTTTTTTTTGCAAGCACATTTGTAGGCGGGGGTTGTGAATGATATTTTGTACAAATATGTAATCAACCAGTAAATAAAATGATCTGATGCACTTAAGAAACTAAAATAGTTATAACTTTACTATATTTAACCTAATAGAAAAAAAAAAGAATTTCTTTTAAGGACACAAATATGAAAAATCAGTTTTTGATGTTTTAATTTTCATTAATTTTTTCAGCTTTTGTAATTTAAACGTTACATTTAGGGTTAATACTGGTTAATAAATTTTTAAATATTATTATCATCACTTATCTGTCAGTAAAACAAAACCCGAAATTTTCAATTAAAAAAAGAATTAATAAAATAGTTATAACAATAACTTCTTTAAGTCATTTTATCAGAAATTAAACTTTTGCGGACTTAGTTATATTAATTTTCGTTAAAAAAAATGCAAAACTTATTGCAATAAATGAAGTTAAATTACAATTTGAAATTTTTCTATGATCTTCAAAACAGTCAGTTAAACCACAAATGTGTTACATATAAACATTTTTTTCCATCAGCATTTTATATCAAATGTAATTATAACAATTAACTCGTCAAATAATTGAATGTCAAAATTATAGCACTTTTTGTTATTCTACTGGGAAAAATGATGTCATTTCTAGTTTAAACAGAAACCAGTTTAAAGAAGCAATTTGCCTTTAATTTAAAATTGTTTTTCTTTTATAATCTTTCCGCAATTGACCATATATTTTTTTATTTTATATAATTTAATTTTATATTTTTCTGTACTTTAGTTAATATTTTTAAATATTTTATTTTATAACTTAAAAAAAACGTGAGCTTTAATAAATTAAATAAAATTTTTACAAACTGGTTTTAAATTACTACACTTTAAAATTATGCAACCAGAAAGTTTTAAGAATGTTCCATTTAGATAACAACTCCCTCTATGTAAATAAAAATTTTATCACATTTAATATATTTAAATTTTATATACAACAACTGACTTGTACTCCCTGCAACATGTCAAAACTCTACATCATCCTTTTACTTATACTTATGTGAACTCCTGTAACACAAGATATTGTGCATTACATCATCCTGATCATTATTTTAATAAGCAATTGAACACTTATGGTATTTATCAAATGACTGCGTATGTTTTAAAAGAACTTTAGACTTTATAAACTTCAAACACATTTCACATTAGATAATAAACGTATAAACGAACCCCACCCTTCCACATGTTTTGACAAACATATGATGAGCTTGAACCCATTTAATCATGTGCGCTGATGCGATATCGAATTCCAATAGACCGTTACAACATGACAACAAAATTTTAAAGTCAACCACAAAAATACATGCCAGCGATGGAGACTTATATTTTTCAGCAACTTTGACAGTAGCAGAACGAGTGCTTTGCTTTTAACAAATATTCTACTGTTTTCTATTGGAAATTCCTTAATCCTGAGAGCCAATTTAATTTTGTAGAATAAACGTTAAGTTCAACCGGTTGGAGTTTTCTTTTACAGAAAGCAAAGATTTTAATTTTTTGTCGAAGGGAGCTTTATACTTAAAATTCTTATTGTCTGCATTATATTGTAAAACTTTTATTCTGGAATAATTTTTGTGAAACGACATAATTTTTAAGCTTCCAACTAAAAAAAAAAACTCCTTGAATATATATTTCAATGTGGGTCAGCAAAGATGTCAAGTTTATAAATAATGTACTTGACATATTATAACCTGTATCAACAGCAGCATCAGGGAAAAAATATGGTTGAGTATGGTCACGGGAGTATGATCACGAACAATTTTATCATTGTATGGCTACGAAAATTCTTATTGTTATTGCCACAATCATAATACAGTTTAAGTAAGGTTTTGGCAAAATATTTAATAATAGTTATGAATAAAAAAACCATTATATATTTGTGGTAATCATTACTTTAATTATAAGTAAGTAAACTCTTGATTATGGGCTATCTAAATATATTGCTCTTAGATAAGGATATTCATATTCTAAAAGCATCATATATTTCATAACTTATAATCAAGATAATGACTACCCATGACCAAAATAATGATTACTACAAACATATAATGGTAAGTTTAATCATAAATATGATTGCACTACAGTATGGTTTTGTGGTCATAATAATGATTTTTGTAACCATTAAATGATGTAATTATTCATCATCGTATTTCCGTGACCACACCTGAACATGTTTTTTCTCTGCGTAGAAGTAGTAACATTAAGAGTATAAGTAACCTGCAGAAAATATTGTAACACATGGTCCATTTCAGTTGAAATGGACTAGTTATTGCATGGTCCTCTGTAATGCAATGATGGACCATGTCATTTTCAGGGGTTCGTGCCTTAACGATTGCATTTTGATTTGTCTTAAGGAGAGTCTATGCCAAGTTTTGTGGCAAGAGTGACTATATTTACTAAGATATATAGGGATATATGCAGGGATTTTGTCCTAAAAAATGGGTTGTTTTGGGTTTTCGCTTATATCTCGGTCAATAGTAAGCCGATTTTGCTGATTTTAAATAACGATTGTCTCCAGGACATTTTTAATAGTTTGACACCAATAACTGGTCCGTATCTTTTTATTTAACTCCGGAAACTTGATTTCAACAGACGGACAGACGGACATTGCTATATCAACTTTCCTTTCTATAAGGATCCAGAATATATATACTTTATGGTGTCGCAATAGGATAATAAAGAAATTACAAACAGACATATACCTTTATCACTACCTGAAGGGTATAAAAACGGCCAAAAGTTATAAATAGTCACTATTAGCATTTTTGGAAATTTATTCATTTTCAAGCATTACGTTCTTACAACTTGCATGAACTTTTTTTTTATTTAAAATAACATTTTAGCCAATATATCCTGTATCTGCTTTTTTAATATATATTTTTTAATGCTTTTGAAATTCTCTAATAAGGAGTTCTTATTTGCGATACGGGGGTTCTTTAATAAATGGTTTTTAATACATGGCTAGAACTTAAAAATCACACAGTGTACAGAAAAGATAAGCCATAATTTCACTTAAGTTTTAAATAAATTGAAATCGATAACTTATTTTTTTTCTGCTCCAAAAATTAGACTAAGAAAACAAATATTTATTTCTATCTATTTTCCCAAGCCTTAGGCTTTTTAAGTACATTAATTTTTTACAAATTTAATAATATTTTTATTGTGAATTTATAGGGTTTTTTGTAGGTTAAGTTTGTCTATATGTATTTCATTCATTGGTTCCTACACTAAATCATAAGTTGACTTCAACCAAATTCTTAAATAAAACTCATCAATATCTTCCGCCGTTATGTAATCACCCCAAAAACTAATTGAGACTTACTATACACAAACCAAAATTTTAAAGAGTTTCTTTGAGAACCCAAGAAACCATTTTTCGCTTTAACCTGTTTTAATTTCCTTTTTCCTTTTTAAATTTGAATAACAACTAGTCAGTAGCCTTTTTGATTTACAACTATTTTCACAGATTTTTCAGGATTTTATTCCACTTTTATAACACAAGTTTTGGCTTTTATTCTTTTATGCTGAAAAAAACTTTATTTAAAAAAGCAATTTTTAATTTCGATATTAGTTAAATAAAATTTATTTTTGAAACCAGCTACGTTACTCAGTACTCTTTATATTTTAGTAATGTTTTGCCTCCTGTAAACATCACCTATTTAACTTACATGTTTTCCAGGAAGACAAACGTAACCTAACGTAGCAAAAAAGTATTATACTCGGTTAGTTTTAGTAGAAAAAATAGCTTTTTGAAGTAAAGTTTTTTCAAGAAGCGGAAAAATATTAATTTCTTCTAAATAAAAAGATATTTTAATATGAAGTTAATCCAAAATACTAAAAGCAAAAATATTAAGAGAATAGTTTAAATATTACATATTTGTAGCAACAAATTTCTTTTATCAAATACTTTTTCTAAAACTTAAATAAATTTTGTAAAAATGCTAAACAAATAAAAAATATAGTATCAATGTCTTAAATCTTTCAAACTTACGTATTACAGTATACAGCAACTTAAAAAAAACATGCCATTTTTCCATCTCTGGCACACCCGCTTCAGAACAATGAGAAAATTTAAAAAAATTACAGTATAAAAAATTAACTAAGCACTACTTTCCGTATCTAGTCAAAAACAATCCCACTGACACGTTCTTTCCCGTTAAAACTCGTTTTAATTTTGCGTGTTTAATTGAGCTGCATCGACAATGTTTAACAACAGAAAATTACGTTACAACAACATTAAAAACACCTACAATTTTTCGAATGCATAACACCACCACTTGTGTTAAAAAAAAGAGTAAAATATTAAGAAATTAATTTTTTATTAAAGTTTTTAATTATTTAATTACTTTGGATGTCTTCCCTATTTAATTGTTTTCTTTTTTTTAAGTTTATTTGTTTAAACAAAAATAGCAATGGGACCCTTAATTTTTTTAATTTGCCATATACCTAAGTTTGTTCACACATACATACATACATACATATGTACATACATTAATTTTTTAAATACATAAGTGTGTATTTATTTAACTTTTAAACTAAAAAGAAAAGTTACCAACAACGTAAAACGTGTATAAAAGTATAAAACTTAGCTTTTTTATTGTTCTGGTTGAGTAGTTCGATTAACACAAAAAAACACATAAAAGTTTTAACAACCAACGACAAATAATGATGTTAAAAACGTTGACTTTACAAAAAAAAAATTATAATGAGAGTTAAACAGTAATAAACTCATTTTTAAAATTACAAACAGACCGACAAACTAAGAGACAGACAGACATCTTGATAGCAAAAAAATTAACTACAACTCAGAGTGTATTTGTTTGACGAATGATTATACATACACACCCACATTAAATTAAAAAATTCACAAAATGTTTATATTAAAAGTCGATATATTTTTCCACCAGCAGAACGAAATTCTTTAGCGTATTGTTTGATGTGGGGTTAGAATGAAAAATGCACTGTGGGGCAGCTGGTTAAAATGTTAATATAAGATTTTTTTTTATTTTAAAAATTTAATTTGATAAATATTTCGTTTGAAATACCGGAAATACGGTTGTTTCTTTACTTTTTTTTAAATAAAAGAAGATTTCTTGAATTCATATTTCAAATCGCACAAAAAAAATATTTACAAAAAAACACGCTTTTTTGGTGGAACCACTCAAACTATATTTGATCGACTAATAATACAATTATTTGTTTGAGTAAGAAAAATTACAGACTTCGATTAAAGAACAACTAGAATAATAAATGTACGTCGATAAACCGATTTTTTACTATTTACTCCACCCGCTGCTGCCTTTTATTTAGAATAATAAGAAAACGAGTGCTTTTTCCTAAAAACACATGAAACTACACTAGTTTTTGGGTGATAAAAGTGCATTTTTACTTAGACGGAATCGATTTTAATGCACTTCGATTTTCAGCAAGCTTCTGATTGTCTTCCTTAACTTAATCCTTCCATCGGAGTTTCGGTCTTCCGCTTTTGCGTGATTTGTTACCATGCTCACATTCAAACGACATCCTGGTTGAAGCATCTTTATTTATTCTCTTACCATAACCTAGCCAACGCAAAACGTTGAATTTTAATACGCGATTATGTCTATGTCAATTAACAGCTCATACCACGCTAATATTTTCCGTCAACGAATATAGGTTAATAGATTCTCCGAAAAAATTTTCTCTCGAAAACTCCAATCACTGCGTTATCTGCTATCGCAGGAACCATATATAAGCACGAGTAGTATCTGTGACTTGAAGAAAGTTTTTTTGTTTGTCAGGTGGTGGCCTTGACTTCAAACTGCTAACTTATTTCAAACCCAGCAAAACATTTGCTTACCTGGGAAGTAACATCTATTCAAAGTAGCAGTTCTGACTGGTAAGTTCTTTTGAGTAATATTTGGGATCTTTTTGATAGGAGAATCAAAGTAGGCGTGTAGGTGCGTTTGCCCAATAAAATTATCTTTTCAAAGACCAAGATTGTTCAACGTATTCATTTTTAATACAAACGGGCCCATCAACCGTAAATATTCCTAAGTAAGTTTCTAAGACAACAAGAGCTTGCAAAATCGTAAGAAACTCTCAGGCAGCGTTGATATTGTTGTTTTTTCCGACCGTATTAGTTGGATGATCAGCTAAACCTCATTTTGGTTCGTTTGAAAAAATATACTGTAGGGTTTTTTAAAAAGAAGCCAAAAAACGCATAATTATTATAAAAAAAAAATTTCAACTATCGGTAAACTCATTTACATTTTAATGGACAAACGTGAAGAGAAAATCATGTATCACAGATTTCAGACTAAAAAGGCTTAAAAATTTCGTTAGCCGATTTTGCAACAAGAACAAGGAACTTTGGTTGTGTTTTCTTTTTGTCATGTCATACTGAATGAAAGCAAAAATGCCAATTTTGCAAATACTTAACTTTTGCAACTACAAAAAGTAAGTTTTTCTAACCAAGTGGAATGCAATTAAAAGATTATTATTCAGTAAAATCTTATCACAATAAAAACGAATCAATTAGGCTAATAAAATATTAGGAAAACTTTGATCACCTATTTAGCCTTCATTTTATCCAGAAAGGCAAACGGAAATTTTAACTTTGTAAATTAGGAATAAGTTTAAATTTTTCCAAATGCACCATGTTTTTGAGCCAAATTTCGTTGCTGTAGCGATATAAATTAAGCAATTTTTAGAGAAAAGAGGATTTCAGAAAAAAATGCCTTTTAGGGGAAGTAGGGCCAATAATGGACCGCTCTTTTTTTAATGGACCGCTCTTCTTTAAATTTGTGAACATTGTGACTAATAAAATTTTTGGAAGTGGGGCTTTGTGTGATCACTTTGGGCTGGTTTCAATAAAGTTCAATCCAACTGGGCTTAGCTTTTTGATGGTTAAGTAATACTTATGTCAATTATAATCGACAAAACTAATTCTGGAGGCTGTTATGTGTAGGAGCTATGTCAACTAATAGATTAATCGGAAATCCTAATTTTTATAGGACCTTATTATTGGTAAATTATGTAAATTTGATTGGCAAAACTGACACCTGTACTTAGACCCCAAAAAATACTTGGTCCGACGAGCGAACATTTTTAAAATCAACTCCAGAAATGACCTTTAGCCGACCGAATAACTGAGGGTGCAAACGAATTACTTTATATCGGAAATTCGTAAAAATATATGTTTGGTTTTAAATATTTAAAAAAAAGTTATTCGGCTTGAAAAGATTTTAGTAGGTTTTAAGGCAATTTTTGACGGATAAAAATTTCTCAGTGGCAACGCTACTCTCCGAAAACATATTTGTAACGGTACAATACAAAAAGAATAAAAAAACCCTTCATAGGCCAATAGTTGGCTTAAACGATATTAAATAAAATCGTTCTTGTACTGAACCATTACTTGCAGTAAGAAATTGACAAACTTAAGCTTTAGCAAGCGTATGTAAAGTTCGGCCAACTACCTTGATCAACTCCAGATTAACATTTCCATAGCGCTTAGGTATTGCTTCGTATTTTGGGAGACTGAAAGGATCCAATCTAAGTAATGGGAGCTATTAAATATACCTGAACTTTAGCAGAGAACCTGTACCAAGTGCAACAAATTTGCTTGAAGCTTATGTTAGCTGAGAAAGGCTTTGAATTGGCGGCCAAATATGAAGCCGTAATATTGTATCTCGATAACGCTCGGTCATATATTTCAATACCTGTTTAAAATTTTTTTAGACAGAAGTTTTTGGAAAGTTTTATCATGTCCCACTCGTAATTTTGATAGATGCAGGAAGCCCTTCGTGGTATACATATTGCTTTCGCATACTGTTTTCAAAATTGGTTTTTTGACACATTTGAAAAAAATCGCATTTTTAAGCTGTACACCAAACAAAACTTAAAAACTATAAGAGTTCAAGCTATGCAAGCTATCCATTTGATTAGTAAGTTTAATTAATTGAAAATCGATTAACTATTTATTTGAACGAAATCGAAATTCGATTAAATGATTAGTTCATTGTGAACTAAATGTTTTTCTCTATAACATCTGCGTACGGCTTGTTGGCCCAAATAGTAGTTGGGCTTGCCTGCAAGCTGTAAGTAGGGCCAAAAATTACCCCACGGTAGTCAATGGTTATTACAACCCACCGCACAACACAGGAGTACGTTTGAGGTTTGTTGAAAGAAGAAACAAGTTTTTATATATTCGGAGCCCCTTTTTTTCAATTTACTTACACTAATTTTAGAGCTTCCATATTCCGCATTTTATCCTTAGAAATGTCAACCAAATTTTTGTTTTCGGCTTTTTAATTGTAACAAGTTTTCCCCACATTATTTACTGCCAGTCCCAATGTTACTCAGACTCTACTTCTGCTAAGAACTTAAGCTTTTACTTCAACTTGTTGTTGGAAATTTTATTGAAGTTTAATGAAACCAATAAGTCATTGAACAAAGACGAAGACAAAAACAATAGAAGTTAATCGTTGCATAAAACCATCATCAATTTAAAGTATTTTCAAAATCATTTTAGTTTTTATTTTTTTTATTTTGAATGACAATAGCGAGAACTTAAAAAAAAAATTTTATGGAAAATTTTAGCAAACTTTTCAACAATATGTTTGCTATTTGTAAATTGGTTAAATACTTTCTTCAGTTGTCTCCTTTATATACTATATTCCCCATTCACTATTTTATTTTTTTGATATTGAAAATACTCGCTTAGATACATATACCCGTTTCCATATGGATGTGTCTGTTTATAAGTATTTATTGTTTTTTGTTATTTTTTTAGCTTTTAAAGATATTCGTACTCACGTAAATGGTCGCTGGGGGAGCAGCAATGAAAAAACATTATTGTACAACAACTTAAGTGAGCAGTTTTTCTTTAAACATGCACAACAAAACATTTGCCATTTTATTTTATTTATTTTCTTTTTAACAAAAACATGCATGTATGTATATGTGTATGTATGTCTTTATATGTGCATGTAGATATATTCTTCTTTGCAACAAAAAACTCCTTTTTTGCAAACTTAAATACCTACAGACTGACAATACATCTACACATACTGTCATTGTCTTTAGATACTAAAACGATTTATTCATTGCTCTATGTCCTCTGAAAAATTAACTTATAATCTTGTGTAATAAAATGGTCTCTTGTGCATGCGTGTGTGTGCTCATCTCTATTCAAGCATGTTGTGTTAAATACTTTTGGGAATTACAATAATGAAAATTAAGATTTGATGCTTTAACAAATTGGGTGCTTTAACGGCAATTTTCTTTTCACAAGAAAAAAATTTATCTCTTTTTTTTCATTTTAGTCCTTCTTTTAGATGTTTTTAGTATTTATCGTAAATTAAGTTGGTAAAAGTTGTATATTTAAAGACAGTTTCTTTATTAAGTGAATTTTAATTGAATTACAACAGAATCACATAAATTAGGAATTTCTTATAGGGGAACTGAAAACAAGTGAAACATTGTTTACCACAAAAATTTTTTATTCTACCATTTATATGGAATTTATGTAAGAATCTTTTTGTTCTTTATTCTTTTAGCCAAGAAAATATATTGTCTTGGTTTTTGATTTCTTAATTACATGAAAAAAACTAAATATTGGTAATATTGCAATATCACATACGGAAAAGCTGGACCCAAAGTTTAATTATTTAGAAACTTACATTTTTAAATGAGTATAACCCAAACCAAAAGAATCCCAGCAAAACCTTTGCTAACAGAGTAAAATAGCAAATTATATAGGAGATGGAGAAACACTAGTTATGTTTTGACCAAATAACTAGATATTTTTATTTGAATTGCCCCGAGGTTCATGACCCCCTCTTAAAAATGTGCTTAGAGGAAACAATCAGGTAATAAGTTATTAACTGTTAACTGAAAATTAAATTAAATTAAAAAAAAAATGTTATACAAAGTATTTCATAAATCCATTTTTCCATACATACCTACAAATGTATTTTTTAAAATGTATTCAAAAGGTAATTTTTCTGCCGTAACGACTTCACTACCTTGTGACCTATGAAATAATAGAAGACAATAAAAAAAATTTTTCACAATTATTATACCCTTCACATAAGTGATAAGGGTATATATAAGTTTGTCATTCCGTTTGTAACTTCTTTATTATCCATTTAAGACCCCATAAAGTATATATATTCTGGATCCTTATAGATAGGGAAGACAATTTAGCAATGCCCATCTGTCTTTCTGTCCGTCTGTCCGTGTTATGGTTGGAATCAACTTTCTAAAGCCCCCCGATATTGCAAATACCCGTAAGTGGTATCAATCTGTCAGAAATAGTCACGAGAAAATCGGTATTAAAATTCAGCAAAATCGATCGATAAATGACCGAGATAAAAGCAGAAAACCAAGACTACCTCTTTTTTTAGTCTACAACAACAACAAAGAACATACTTATGTATGTAAAAATAAAAAACCAACAAAAAAATAAAAAACAGAATCAGTCATGTTGATATTATTGAACCACACCCAAAACGAAAATTTTGTTAGTATTAGTATTCATACATATATCAGGGTTGCCATACAAACCTTAATTTAAAACCTTTTTTAAATCGCTCCTACGGCTTCCAGAGTTCTCCTACGTAGTTAAAACGTAAGACTGACCCCAATTAGTTTATCCACCCAAACATTTTTGTGGAACATACTTATCCTCCATCTCCAGCCCCTAACATGGTTGCCATACAAAATTTTAAAAAATAAGGTATAAACCGCTACAACTTTTTCAGAGTCGGCCTTAGAGCAATAAAGTCAATGACTGACCCCCTTTAGTTTCTTCACCCAAACATATTCCTAAAACATACTTACCCACTATCTCCGTGCCCTAAGGGGGTTTCCATACAAAATTTGAAAAAATTAGGATAAAAACCCCTACAACTTCCCCGTAGTCCCCCGTGGAGCGTTAGAAATTGACACCGACCCCTATTTAAAAATAAGAAATATTTCATAAGTAAAAAAATGGATAAAAATAAAAAAAGTTTGGAATTTCAAAAGGCCAATGTGAAGGCTATATATAAGTTTGGCACAGCCGAATACAGCGCTCATACTTGTTTGTATTCTTAACTTTTTTCACGGGTGCAACCAGTAATTCTTTCCAGTTTTGGGGAAAAACTCCAGTTTTAAGAAATTTATTTATAGCATTAAGTAAAAAAATTACGATTTTTTTCTCCAGTTATCTAACATAATGTTCTTTGATACTTTTCTGTAGTCAGATTTCCTTTAGATATTTCTAACTTTATCTTTTAAGTCTGATAAACCTACTTCTTGAAACTTTAATTTTTAATTTTTCACGGGCAATTGATTGTCATATTGAACATATTTTATTTAATTTCTTATTTTCTCAATATTGTCAACAAATTATTTGCTGAATTTTTAAGTTATTAGAAAATTGTTCTTGCACTCTTCTTGGTCAAATAACACAGCTTTTAAGCACATTTCTGGGGTTTCTTCAAACTAGCTCTTTAGTCACATTCCACATTTCCTTCTGATTACTTGCGACCAATATTGTGTTGCTTAAATCATTGTTTTTCTCCTTTTCAATTTTTACTTAATATATTTCTTATGACTGTATTTTGTCCATGCGTCATAAGTATTTTCGATTGTAGCCCTCTGGTAAGGATGGATTTTTTCCCACTTTAATTTTCTCAGCTTATTATTTTTAAAAAGTTTTGATTAAAATTGCTTCACTGAATTGATAGATTGTAATCCAAACATTTTCCTAATCAAATGAACAAATTTTTTAACTGAAAATATTTTTTATATGGTAAGCTCAAAAATACGAGGCTCTCAGGCAATTATTTTTGCTAGTATTAAAAATCATAATACCTTTGCCACGTATGTGGGTGTGTATAATACAATTTATTTTTTGGGGAAATTTTTGCAAAAAAAGTATATATCTAAAACACTTAGCAAGATACCCTTAATAGGATTAACTATTTTGTTTTAATAAATCTTTGATTTAAAAAAAAAAATCCTTAAACTCAAAAATGTCGACCTTCTAAATTCATTTAAAAAACAATTTTCAAATAATCTATAAATTTACTTAATTTTGTTTACTTCATTTAAACCACCAAAGTGTCTTAATTAACTTTACAACAAAAACCCATATAAAATTACATGATAACTAATCGGCATGTGTGTATTTAACTAAAGTGTCATTCAAAAAGCAACAATGTATTACAACAACAAAACGCCAAATTCAATATACATACAAAGTATCTGTTTGATTAAATTACATAAAACAAAAAGTGTCTGCAAAGAAATGAAGTGACAACTGAAGGCAATGATGTGAAAAAAATAGAATTAAAAGAACACCAACACACAAACACTTTAATATGAAGTAGAGTGATAAAGATAGACCCTGAACGAGTAAAGTCAACAACGTTACTCTCAGATATAAAACATACACACACACATATGTATGTTTACAAATAATAAAGTTTTTAAACAGACATAAAAATAGAAACAAATGAACCAAAGGAAATGCAAAAAGTTATGATAGACACAATATTCTTTTAATAGAATGTAGACAGAGTCATACAATAAGGCTGTTTGTTCAACATATGACGGCGTGACGACGTTTTAGTGTAACTGGGTGTTAGTTGTATTATTAATTTAATGAAATAAACAAAGCGAATAAAAAGTTAATACTTATCACACAGATAAAAAAAGGATTTCAACCATTCAGACATAATTTTAACACCTACACACTTTTAATAGGAAAGATGATCGATTATATTTAAAAGTATTGTTTTTCTTAAGGGCGAGTTGTTCAAATAAAAATCTTCTTTGATGAGATTTTTAGATTTTGGTTGTAAAATATATGCTTTTGTGGTAGTAAGTAGGATCCAGAATGAATTTGTTTTTACTTATTCAAAATGTCCGTCAGATGGATCATCCCTAAGAATTCGTATTAAGGTCAGGATTGAAGCGCTACATAAAATCTATTGCAAAGATTTGTCCCAAAAGGACATATAGTACACACTAGAGGTCTGCGTGACTACACATAAATGGCGTTTAAATACATTCGTTTGTTTTTCAACAACATAGTGTTTTTCATTCAATGTTAAACAAATTAAATGAATGAACCCACAAGCGAAAGCAAATTAAAAACCACTTCAACCGAAAACAAAATATTACCCATACATTCATATAAATAAATACTGAATAGAATATGTGAATATTGCTGTATGATTGGTGTAAAAAATTATTATTCAGCGCATTCATTTGTGTTTGCAAATTTGTCGTTTTTGTTGTTGTTTAACATTCATTAACTCGAAAAAACACCTGAATGTTTTTATAAAAACTCTAACTGTAATGAGACTTTGCTATGTTTTTGTATTTTCAAGTGAGTTTTATACACATTCAAAACAAAAACTGTAAAATGAATGTGTTCTTCTTGTATCAGTGAGTGTAACACACAATATATTCTTTCTTGTGTTGTTACTGGCTTAACTTTATTTATCTCCCATAGAATGAAAAATGTTTGAATGAATATTGTTTTTTTTGTGTATAGGCAATCAAATGAATATAGTCATGCAGGCGTCTAGTACACACCTCTAATTATCAGATACATAATTGTCGAAAAAGTCTAGCGATTCCACCTAAATGCTTACCTAACCCCAAGAGACCAACAAAGCATATCCAACCGAAAATAGATTACAACTCTCATGTATGGGCTGGTGCCTCGAAATCTATTTTGGGGCTACTTGACCGCGTACAGGAACGAACGAAGATACTCATCGGCAACGTTGTGGTATCTAGTCGCCTTGATTCACTCGGTCACCGTCGTGATGTGGGGTGTGTTTTTCTGTTCTATCGATATTATAATGGAATGTGCTCTAAGAAAATCAGGGAACTTGTTTCCGAAACCTGGAACTTTTTGCGTGATACACGTTTTTCTAGAAGAGCACACCCATACGTAGTCAACTCGCCAGTGAATCGCACCACTCATTACAGGGAGAGCTCCTTCTTCGTTGCACAGTTCGTTTGTGAAATAAACTTCCTAGTGATGTCTTTCCTGTCACAGTAAATATCGAGAAATTATAATCAAATGTCTACAAACACTACTCCCTTTATCCTCCTTTCAACAAAATATTTTCCTGACACCAACACAATGCAATGCATGTATAGGGGCCATCCCTTTAAAAAAAAATAATCTTCCTTCTGAATTTGGCTAATTTGTTTCACTGTACATTGGAAATCAAAAGAGGGTTACTTTCTTAAAGACTACTGCCTCTTCAACTACTCGAGGAGAGCATTTGAAGGTTTCGCAATTAAAAATCCCATTCATGGTAGGTAAAGGAACCAAACCTTCTTAAAGTCGTAAAAGTTAAAAAATTCTTTTTCGAAGTGCCCGTTCAAATTTCTTACCGAATTAAACATTTTGGTTCATATTCTATGGATACTGCACCCTCTTCACAAAAGTTTGCAATTTTCAAAGTTTCAAATCACCAGTTGCTTGATAAAATTCTTTAATGATCAATACATAATTTATAATCTGTCCCATATTAGTCCAGTTCCCGTAGGGCTTATACGTTATAAATTGCTGTAAGGTTATCATTTTTTTATACGTTACTCTGAAGCATTAAATACATTCCTCGCTACAGGCTACCGAACACAACAAGTCAAAAATAGAATACACGTGTGCTTATGAGAATAATTTTTTTAATGGCTGCAATGCAACACGACTACGGGTTGCTGCCAATGCTAATTTTGTGGCGTGGTCGAAATTAAACTAATTTCTATTTTTATACGCGACAGTTAACAGATTAGTGCTGCCAGTACTGTAAGATGCAAATAATATAGCTTAAACAATACAAAAAGACTTAAGGTGGCACCACTGAAAGTCATATTGCTCATATGTTTATTTTGTAGTGGTAGTCAAGTAAATATTTCAGTAGCAGCCAGTCGGACACAAATTTAGCAAACAACTTTTGTGTTCGTGTGTTCCTGTGTTCTTGTTGCTTGAATGTGTTTAATGCATGATAGAAAAGGCCACTTACAAGCAAGGAGTTAAGGAAGAGGTTAAGGAGATTTACCCACAAATATAAGGGCTATATTTTGGAGCAGAATTATAAATTCAAGACTAAACGATTAAGATATTTAAAAGTATGTACCAAGAGGTCACCTTCGCTGGGTCTTCCAACTGTCCATGGTATGTAAAAGAAGTTTAAAGGAGGACATAAAGATGATGTTGTCATTTTGGTTGGAGGTTTCAAAAGTCGGAGAGCTATTACAATCGAAGTTGTGTCCACTTTATTTGAGGGCATCAGGGAGCAGATTTGGCGTAAAACCTAAAAAAGCAGAACTTGTTTTCTTTTACAAAAAGTAAAGTGTGGGGACTTTTATAATCCTATGACCCAATGGATATGAAACTAAATATTTTGCGACAGTCATTGACGGCAAACTTTTGTGAAGTAGAAATATACACAAATTGGTCAATAAGCGCATTAAATCTTATCTACTATATACGTAAAAATAAATAAGAAAGAGCTGGGGCTTGGCACCAAAAGTGATAATCGAGAATAACACAATGGTTGCAGAATCCAGTGTTTCGTATGTATCAAGTGATAGAAGGCGATAGAAGATGGCCCTTATAGCAAGCTTCTTACTATAGTCCAAAGATATGTCTCGCAAAACATCAATGGTGCAATGAGAAGCATTCTTCCTAGATATTATTTCTCGCCCGTTTCCTATTTTGTGACAGATGACGGGAATGTTGGCAAAAAATTAAGTTAGACTTGCGCAGCCAGGCTTAGCTATTCGATAGTATTTACGAGAGGTATATAGTTTACACTGACGAATCTAAGGTGGATATAGGCACCGAAAGCACCAATTTGATCATAGAAAATTATCTTATGAGTTTAATAGTTAAAATCAACTTATATAATAGTGAAACACGTTTTAAGGGAAAACGAAGTCACGTTAAAGGTTAGTCAGCATTTAGGTGCTTAAAAGCGCATAGCATCAAAGCTAGATTGGTTATGACCTGCAGGAATGTTATTGATGCAAATTTTTTTTCTTTGCGAGATTGGGTCTAACGACCAAGGCTTAGATTTTAAGGAAATTCCGTCAAGTTAGTTCTAAAAAAGGCACACAAAGTCACGGTATGCAGGATAATTGTAGAGTATTTGAAGATGAGGAGACATTTGAAACCATAGAGCATGCTGTCTATTATTTTCTGAGACTACGGAACCACTCCTTTCTTTCCTTACGGAACTATTCCTTTTTTGTCTTTCTTGGCTTTAAGGAATTTGTATATTTTTTTATTTATTTTCGTTTTGTTTCATTTTATTCTATTAAATTTTTTTTTTTTTTTTTTTTTTTTTTGAAAGGACGCACATTGTCAATTGACACAGTTGATCTGCGAGTGCTAACGAATAAAGTATAAAGCTTTGTACATCACCTTAGCAATCTAACACAGCTCAAGTTTGTTAACGGATAAAGCTTTTGCATAACTTTTTGAAAAACATATTTTTACATTAAAAATTTTAACCGGCGAGCCAGTCAAAAGTGTATAGGTCTGCCAAGCTTAGGAGAATGAGTGCGATTTTTGCCATTTTTTCCTGTATTTCTAATTGAATCTATAAACTATTTTACTGTCTTTCCATGCAAAACTTAAAATTGTAGTTTATAAACCCAAATGTATCGTTCTTTCTGCTTGAACGGTTACTTCTTCTTACCTTACCTCTATACTTTAAGAATGTTATTCTTTTATTACTAAATCTTAATATTTAAATCAATTTTAAACCTAAAAGCTAATTTAAAAACATTTAAAGAAGTAACTTAATTGGCTTCATAAATCTTATGTTAAATAAATTACCCAAATGGTAGCAAATTTAAACAAGTAAGACAAAGTTTTGTTTTATCAGAATAAAAAAAAACACGGCAACAATTCACTGAAAATTTACTTTTCTCACATTGTGGATGTTCATTGTATTTCATTAAACTTCTGTTGATTATTATTACATCACATATGTATTCAGATTCGTTTGTCTGATTGTTTTCACTTAAAATGTCATAAAGTTTTGAAAGCAACAACAATAAAACAAATTAAAAAGAAACATTTTTCACTACAAAGTCACATGTTTATTTAAATATAAAACATATACTTACACAACAGCAAACACTTTGCAAATGTAAACATTTAACAAAAACAATGCAAATTTTGTTTAAGCCAATGTATGTAGTATGTGTGAATGTATTAAGGTATGAAACCCTATAAATAAACATACTTACATCACACATGTACTTCTAGTGGTTACAACAAACATACACACATTTGTATGTTAAGATATACAAGTTAACACAGAAAACATTCAAACTCCAAAAATATAATTCACACGCTAACAAAGCCTACGTTGCATCTCCAATTACAACATGTCTCAACAGCAACGTAGCTTTGTTCCCATTAATATTACTGACTGTGCTGTTCCCACCAAAATTGCTGAGTATGCGTCTGGCCAACATGAAGAAGTGGCGTGATCGGCTGAATGCTAGGGTAGCTTAAGTAAAGTGTACTTAAAAATAATCACTTGTATTTTTACCTTAATTAAATAAAGTTGTGTTGTGCGGTTAAAAAACGCACAACTAAAAAATTATTTTTTTTCATAAAATTCTCAACGCGAATTTAATTGGCGCCCGAGCAGGGACCTCCTTCCGAACGTTAAGGAGGTTTTCAAAAAAGGTAAAAATACGGTCAAGCCTTGGCGGGCCCCTAAGTACCCCTTAAAAGGACAAAAAGGATTGACGTTATGTCAAAGCCCGTTAAGCCCGGTAAAACGGAAAACTAATTAATAAAAATTAAGAAAAGTGAATGCTTGAAAAGAATAGACAAAAGTTAAGTGTAAACTTAAAGGAAAAATAAAAATAAGTAAAAGTTTAATAAAAAGAAATTAAAATAAGTAAACTACAAATATAAAACCAGAGTAATATATTAAAAACCCGATAAATTAAATAAGAAATGAACAAGCTATAAAAAAAAATTGTGAATAAAAAATCATTGCAAATATAAATAAGCTTTTTGAAAAACTTAAAGTGAACATATAATTGAGAAAAAAAAAGGATAATAAAGTGAAAATAAAAAGAAATAAACACAAAATAAAACTAAGGAGCAAAGAAAAAATTTTTTTTTAACGATAAACATTTAATGAAAAAAAGTATTACAACAATAACAGTGGAATTGAAAAGAAAGTTAAAAGTGGAACGATAGTGAACTGAGGAAAAGATAATAAAGAAAATTTAGAATTGGTGAAAAATTGGGAACACCAGCCAAAGGAAGTGAACATTAAGGACATACAAAATTTTAAGCATCAATACGACAAAACTACAAACATCAACTCAACATCTGTATCAACACCCGCTGCCAAAATTCAGAAGAATGCTGACAACATTTTTAGCGTAAGAAATATTTTCCTGTACTTTTAATCTTGTTTTATATATTTTTTTTTTGCTGTAAACAAAATTTTTATTTAGAATCTAAGCTCAAAAATTTATATTTTTATACTATTTTCATTAGACTTACTAACTATAAGAATTTTCCCCAAATTATTATTCGCATCGGTTTTTCTTTAGTTTCATATTAAAATCCAATACACTAAATTATATTTCTTTTATTCAGACTCAAGATTTGATATTAAATATATTTTTTTTAAAAAAATTTTGGCCATTTGCGTCGTTTTTTTTATTGAAATTTGGTTATTGTTAAATTACCCGTTCTCTGGTATTCGAGATCTGCTGAATAGGCCCTTAAGAGTTGATTTTTCCCATATTATTTACCATGCCGAACGAAACCGTTGATCAATTGACCGAAAGATTGAGCAGGACTCTCACGATGGCACAACCGAGTGGGGGGGCAGCTGCTATAGGGGGTTTAACCTCGACTCAGAGGGAGCAAATAGCATCGATGATAAATGAGGCCCTTAGGCCACCCCCCGACCTTTTACTGGAAGAGGGAGCTGATCAACCGATAGTTGCTGCTACGACCAGACTAGAGGAACTGGACAAAGTTCCTGATATTGTGAAATCTCTAAGAGAGTTTTCCGGCAAACAAGGGGAATTTAATTCCTGGAGAAAAGCTGTTGATAGGGTTTTAGGACTTTACGAATCCGTGAAGGGAACTGGGCGGTATTATGCGATTTTGCATACCATTCGCACAAAGGTTACTGGGGAAGCAGATGCTGCTCTAGAGTCATACAGGACTCCTCTCGATTGGCCCAGAATAAAGAAGTGCCTTATGATGCACTACTCCGATAAACGAGACATAGGTTCGTTGGAGTATCAGATGAATAGTCTGCGTCAGGGTAATAGAACCATAACTGAGTTCTACCAGACGGTTTACCAACACTTGTCGCTAATTCTCGATAAGGTTTCTTGTTTAGAATTGGGAGAAAGCAGCCTACGCACAATGACGAGTACATACAGGGAAAAGGCGTTGGATACTTTTATAAGAGGACTTAATGGGGACCTACCAAAATTACTTAGTGTTCGTGAACCCACTTCACTGCCACAGGCATTACACATATGTCTCAAGTTGGATAATATGACGTTCCGTATGAGCCAAGCACAGGGGCAAATGTCTAGGACGAACATACACCAAGGTATTACGAATCGACCTTTGGCAAATGGACGAAGATTTTATCCTGAACTTGCTAACATGTGGGGACCAACGCTACAAAGACCACCAATCCCGCCTCGTTATAGTTCTACAAATAGCTTTAACCGAAATTACAATCCAAACTATCGTAATTCAAATACAATTCCGAACACCCAACTAAATTGGGGATTGCAACCCAATCTGGGGATGCATAATAGATTCGCGAGTGGAAACGCTCAACCTCCAAACTATCCCAAACCACCCAGTGTGGAACCTATGGACGTGGACCGATCGACCCAGACGAGACAAGTTAACTACATGAATAGACCACCAACTAACCAATTTGTCAAAAGACCAGCTGGAGGATCTTTCCAAGGCCCAGTTAACAAATTACAGAGAAACTTCCACATGAGTGCTGATTATGTACCAGAGGACATGCAAAATGAATGGGCGTACTACCCGCCCGAAATAAATGATCCCGATATGTGCTCGCAAAATGCAGAAGCCGGATGCTATCAAGAATATTTACAGCAAATACCCGATGAATTAGAAGCCGCAGCAGAATACCATGAAGAACAGCTGGATGAAGTCCAGCCGTTAGTGTATTTTTTAGAGGAACAACCCAGTTCTTCTACTATGACACAGCATAGTGCGGAAAGCTCATCTGAACATTTAATACCTAGTGTCGAAGCTCCTATCAATGTATTTAAGAATCAGTTGATAATCAATATTGGCAATTCGGCCTCATATCAGTTTAACATAATCTTTCCGGGATTTCACCGCCACCTTATAACAGAAACCGACTACGACGAAGAGAAACTAATAAATATTCTTAAGAAATACCTTAACCCATCCGTAATAAATGCCATCAAAACACCCGAACCAATAATGGGAAAAATCCAGAAAATATACCCAAACCATTTTTCGAGCTACAAATGTAGATTTACTCAACTCATGGTTGAAGACATAACATCTGAAAATGATCAAGAAAACATTATAATTGAGGAACACAATAGAGCTCATCGTAACGATAGGGAAAACAAAGTACAGATTTTAGGAAAATATTACTTTCCAGGAATGAATGGGAAAATTAAGAGAATCATAAAATTATGTTCCACATGTAAGAAAAGCAAGTACGAACGACATCCAAATGATCCAGTACTTAAAGAGACGCCAGTTCCAACGTATCCAGGCCATACTATTCATATCGACATTTTTTCTACGGACAAGAAACTAATTTTAACGTCAATCGATAAATTTTCGAAATATGTTCAAGTCAAACAGCTACAAGGCAGATCTATTGAGAACATTAGAAGGCCTCTAAGGGAACTCCTGTTTTTTTATGGAGTACCAAAGAACGTAGTTATGGACAATGAACCTTCATTAAACTCTGCATCAATCATGTTTATGATGAAAGACGACTTAAAAATTAATGTTTTTACCACACCTTCCTATAGGAGCGAATCAAACGGGCAGATAGAACGATTTCACTCCACATTAGCGGAATTAATGAGATGTCTGAAAGAAGATGGAACGTCTAGGAACTTTGAAGAATTGCTGGAAAGATCAGTAAATGAATATAACCACTCAATTCATTCTACCACTAAAAGAAGACCTGTAGATTTGTATTTTGGACGCACAATCGAATTTTCCCCACAGGACTACGAAAAAACAAGACTGTCAAACATCGAAAGGCTAAAACGGAAACAGGAACAAGATATTGCTTACCATAATAAAAAGAAAACACCTATTAAGAATTATGTGCCTGGCCAGCTAGTATATGTAAAGAACAACAAAAGATTGGGCACGAAATTGAGTAGTCGCTTTAAAATCGAGATAGTAAAGGAGAACAGAGATACAACAATTGTCACGAATAGTGGCCGTGTGATCCATAAGAGTCACATCAGAAATTAGAAACCTTTTCCCTATCCTCAGACTACTGTACACCTTGGGACGAATTGAACTTAAACGCTAATATTTTTTTTTTTACAGGATACTACTAACCTTCGAGTCTATTATGGGTGAATTCCAGATAATGGATTACTCCAATTCGAGATTGGTCGTTGTAAACACCGGCCCGGCGAAAATCCAAACAGGCGTTTTTAGATTGATTCACACGATTGATTTGGGACAATACGAGGAATTGGTGCAGAAACTTGAAGATGGACTTCGCATGTATAACGAAACTGACAATTCGATGCTACCTTACCTATCGTACACCATATCCCAGATGAAATCCAGTCTAACCAGACTTAGATCGAAGGCAAGGACAAAGAGATCACTTGACTTTATTGGAAGTGCTTGGAAGTGGTTGGCCGGAAGTCCCGATCATTTTGATTTCGAAATTATAGAGAACAAAATTAATAATGTTTTGCAAAATAATAATAACCAAGTTGTAATAAATCAAATGGCACTGGATAAAGTTAACAAATTATCCATTATGACAAACAACATTTCAAAATTATTAGAGAATAAACTTCAAGAAAAGCCTTTAATAGATTTTAAATATAAGTTAGAGATTGTTAAAGAAGAATTATCCAATATTGAATATGCAATTCATTGGGCCAAATCAAATACAGTAAATTCATTTATTTTTTCTAATTCTGAAATAGAAATTCTAAGAAATATCTTTAATAATGATAATATTCCATTTGGTAACATAGACGAATTGTTAAATTTTTCCAAAATTAAAGTAGCTTCGAATGACAGGGAAATAATTTATATCGTAAATATCCCAACAACGAATAAGCAGAATTGTGAAAATCTCTTAATTAGACCTGTAAAAAGTAAAAACTTAGTGATTAAGACAAATTTTAAAAATATATTAAATTGTTATGGTAAAATATATAGAATAAAAGATGAATGTAAAAATTACAATAGTTTAAGTATTTGTGGAAAAGAAAATACCATAGACTTAAGCGAATCAGAATGTATCCCTAATTTGATAAAGAGTAAGCCATCACGATGCATAACAACAAACGATGAACATGTGGCGCTTATAGAAAAAATTGACGAAAGTATGATACTACTGAACCAATTTGCAGGAAATATATCTATCGATAACTCAACAATCGTTTTAAATGGCACCTTTTTGATTCACCATCTTAATTCTACAGTATGGATAGGTAACCAAACATATTCAACAACTCAGGTTACCTTTTCTAAGCCATTACCTGCATTGTTCCAGCCAGTTAACGTGAATTTTCAAGAAGAAGTGATAACTTTGGAAAGAATGGAAGCTTTAAATGTTAACAATTCTCACATTATACAACAACTACAAGTCGAAAACAAAGTTAATTTGTCCATTAATATTGTGCTAATATTAGCTCTGTTACTACTGATCATTATTATCTCGGCCATAAGGCGAAATCGCAATAAGATAAATAAGGAACATAAAGTTTCGGAAACCCACAAGAAAATGCAACCGCCAGAAGAAGAAGCAAAAACAACAGAGGGCACTAATGTTTGCCTAAACCGGAAGAAATCCCTATCATTGTCAACGGAAGGTTTAGGAAGAAGCAAGATTCACAATTTACCATTTGTTTAAGAGAAAAAAAAGAAAGGAAGTTATCATACGAGGACGTACGATCTTAGAGGGGGAGGAGTTAACACAGAAAACATTCAAACTCCAAAAATATAATTCACACGCTAACAAAGCCTACGTTGCATCTCCAATTACAACATGTCTCAACAGCAACGTAGCTTTGTTCCCATTAATATTACTGACTGTGCTGTTCCCACCAAAATTGCTGAGTATGCGTCTGGCCAACATGAAGAAGTGGCGTGATCGGCTGAATGCTAGGGTAGCTTAAGTAAAGTGTACTTAAAAATAATCACTTGTATTTTTACCTTAATTAAATAAAGTTGTGTTGTGCGGTTAAAAAACGCACAACTAAAAAATTATTTTTTTTCATAAAATTCTCAACGCGAATTTAATTTACATATTGTTTAAAAACATGTTCTTTTACATAAGTATAAGGGGGTATGATTGTCATTTATACTTCCTTCCTATTTATGTTTGTATGTGTAACATACTGTTGAAAGCTTTAATATCAAAATAACTCATTTTTCTCTCTTACAAACATGTAAGTAGATGAACAAGTGCATAACATTTATTTCTTTGTTACTACTGCTGTTTATGCTATTGCCACATACGTATGTACATGCATACATACACAAGTTATAATAAATGTTTTCGTATATCTTGTGTGCGTGTTTGTGGTTTCTTTCTTATACAGGTATTACTTACAACAACACACTTGTGGCGTTGTCTTATTATAAAAGTTTTTTACAGCAAAAACACGATTGATACATCCGTTTGATAACATTCAGAAATATTCTGTCGTCTATCTACCGAGTTTATATATATGTACACATACATATGTATGTGTGTATGTCTCTGTGTGTATTTGCTGGTGCATTTGTATCCATTTCAAAATGTTTCTAGTATTGTTTAAGTATCAAGTTATGACATAAATGCATATTTGAAGTTCCTTTCTATTGTTATTAAACTTTTCTGGATATGCGGTTTGATATGGTAATGTCACAGTCACTTTCATTATCAAATAGTTACACCCCCACATTTGCTAACCGTCATCAGCAGGTTTCTTTTAACCTTGAATTTTACATTTTTGAAACTCAAAGAAAAATTATTTACTTTAGTTAAAGTGGTTTTAAATAAACAACTGTAAGTAGCTCGGGAAGAAATTGTAAGGATTTTAATTGCAATAAAATGAAATACGTAGCAGTTTGGTAATTAGGTGAGTAATTTTTCTCTACCAAATTAAGTATTGTTTTTTTTATTTCCAGACTAATTATCTTAAAAATGGATGAATAAATGACATTTATTTTGATCAAAACAAAATTCATATAAGTTAACTCATTATTCCAAAGAGAAGGGAAATATACAAAATATATGAAGTACCCCTACAGAGAAGTGGACCGGTCCAAGACTATTGACGTGAACGGTTCCTTAGGGTAGGGACTGATTCTAGTTCTTAAACTTTATATGAAGAGAACCTGTATAACTTTTTTTAGAAATCATTGGAACCAATATGAGAAAAATAAGTTGAACCTAATTTAACTACTGTTTCTATCTTTTTTGATTCGAATTAACCGTAAGACTCTTAAATTTAAAAAATAGGAACAAATAGTATTTTTTTAAACTCCCCTTGAAAGCAAACAGAGTTATGTTTATTTCCCTATATATTTAGTTTCGTAAAGTATAACAGGGACAAGTTAGGGCTTCAATATTGAAAAAATGCCCAAAACAGTTTTAATCTTTCTTTGAATTCTGTCGAAGCCAAGTTGAATTAAATTTTATTTATTTTTTTATTTATTTGTTTTGCTAAAGAAGAACAGTGTAAAAATAAAGTTTTCCCCTTTTTTGCCCGATAAAGTCCCAACATAAGCAAAAGAGACGGTAAAAAGTTCGAGTGTTTTAATAGTTTTTGTAAACGACACTTTAAAGTGTGTATTTCTATCATCTAAGCTTCAGAGATATTTTGCCAATTTGTATCCTCTTAACCGACGCATTTTACAAGATCCCGTTGTTAAAGAGTTTTACAGGAAGAAACACACCAGCAGTCTTAATTTCAAGTTTCAAGCCTAACGCACTTAAGCTGTACGGCTACGAATGTTTCGGTCAGTCAATCTGTTTCTTACTCCATGTCTTTATATGTGGGCAATTCCATTGCAATAGTTGTGGCCATTTTTTTACCCATGGCACGGTGTAAAATGATACCAATTGTTTGTTCATTTATTGTTGATAAATCAAAAAAAAAAAATAATAAGGAACTTATCACCTATAAATAATATTCAATAGAAAAAACTTTTCATTCCATATAAAAGATGAATGATGCTTAACGATTGGTTAAGTGTTGCCAAACAAAAAAAGCATTGTGTATTTGGGAAATTTTAAATTTCGTTCTAACTAACAAAATTATTATTATTTCCGTTTACTTTTCTGGATAACTGGTCTCCTAAATGCATTCTTTCTCGACTAGTTTTGGTAGAAAACCTTGCTTTTTCAAAAAAAGTTAACTCCAACGTTAGCCAAAAATAATTATTTTTTGTAATAAAAATGAAATCATGAGCTATAGCCAGAATGGACAGCAAAAATTTAGCCTCTATGTTTTAAAGGAAATTATCCCTCTAAACGTTTGATCGTGGGTAGACATTAAACAGACATGAATTCTGCTGGTAATGTCCACTTAAAGACAACGATATTACACATTTTAATTTTTAATAATTTTAGATTTAAGATTAAATTCTAGAATTTTATTCTTAAATTTATTTAAAATTTAACTCGAAATAAGGTTATCTTAAGTCAAACCTTGTTGGAGTTACTTTAAAAATCAAGCACAAAACATTTGTTGCTTTTAAATTTTTTTTTTAAATCTGAAAACAAAGTCTTGTTGGTAGAGCGCTGTTATTGCAGCTCAAAGAATTCCAGGCTCAAGTACAAACTATGACAAGTACAGATAAATATTTTCAAATTATTAATATTAAGTATTGATAAAACAAAAACAAAATATAAAACTTTTCTTGTTTAATAAAACCCCGTAAATCAAAAAAATACTTTTAATTTTTAGACTATTCCTTTTTACGCTTAAATAAATCTGTTTAAGCTTGATTTTGTTTAACAATCCTATACCCTATCTCCGCCCCCTAAGAGTGTGGCCAGACAAATTATTTTTTTTTTTTTTTTTTTTTTTTCCAACCACTCCTACTGCTTCCAGGATGCTCCCACAAAATTTGAAAATATTACAGTAAAAAGCTAAACAACTTGACTGGAGTCGCTCTTAGAAGAATAAAATTAATAAAAGGATCCCATTAGTTTTCTTAAATGTATTCCTAGAGTATACTTACTTACTTCCACCCTCACATAAGGAGGTTGCCATATAAAATTTACAAAAATGATTTAAAAACGCTCGCAAATAACCTAAGTCGGCTTTAGAGAAATGCAGTCTTCGACTGAAACCCATTAGTTTCCTCTCCCTAACATATTCCTTGAACATACTTAGCCCCTTTCTTTATCGCCTAAGAGACTTCCAATACAAAATTTGGGAAATTGAAATAATTCCTCCCTACATCTTAATGGGTGCCCATGTGTAGGTCAATGCAGGGCTGTCCCCAACTCATTTTTTCATTGCAAACATTTCCTAGAACATACTTACCCCTTATCACCAACCCCTAAGGGAGTTGCCTTACAAAATTGGAAAAAAGTAGTAGTTTTAAACAACATCGTAGTTTAAAGTAACATTTATTGTATTAAATACTCTTTTTCTACAAAAAAACATTTTTTCTAAAAAAATTCTTTTGGAAAATGTGAACGCTATAACAATTTTACCGAAATGTAAAAATAATAAGAACAGATTATATAATTGTGTTCATTTTGAAGCTTTGCCCAACAAAAAAATTAGATATATGATTAAGTTTATTTATTTGAATTATTTTTAGTCCGAGTAGTAAAGACTTGCCTTTAAAAAGAAAATCAAAACTATGTTCAAATACTTTGGTTCTCCTGAGATCTTATATATATTTGACTCCCTACCAAAATGTTTGTTGATATTAAGAAATATGCTACAATAAAAGTAATAAATCAATTGTTTTCTATATTTTAAAATTTATATAAAATCATTTTTTTCTATTTTTTAAGTTTTTAACATTGTATTCAATATTAGTATAATTAAAAAATAATTTTTTAAGATTAAACCGCTCCGTGAATTTTTTCTTTAAATATTTTTTTAGTTGAAAAATATTTTTTTTAGAATCAAAATCACATTATCTTATTTTTGCTAGATAACCCAATTCGTAAACCGAAATCTGTTTGACTTTTCAAACTTTGTCTATAGTTTTTACTAAATTTAACTTACCTGTAGGTGGCCAGCAAATTAAGCCTGACAAATACATACAAAAACACAAACCTTATTTGACAAACAAATGTTACACAATATTCACATTTATTGCACTACCAAAAAAATACAAAAGCACACGTGACAGAAGCAATACGATACATTAAAAAAGAATTTAATGCCGTTAGTTTTTAAATTACTGGTTTAACAGAGAAGTTCAAACTTTGGTAAACGGGGGGCACTAAAAGCAAAAATTTTATTGATTTTGTACTGAACAGCTTAGAAACTTTTTTCCCAATGATATTTTAGGCAAATATGTTATAATCTTATAATATTAATTGTGACAGTACAACAATAAGATATGATAACACAAAATGTGAATTTGCAAATCATACATAATTAGCATTTTCTTTTTGTTTTTTTTTCACTTTGGGTTTCCTTCCTCTGTTTAAACCCAATTTCGACTAATTTTGGAGTTTTAACTTTTCACTAAATGGCCTGCGAACTGCTTTACTATGTTTATAAAAAGACTACTTCTTATGTGCTCACACAGAGTAGTAGAAAATTGCTTTGAGAAAAAATACTACAAAAAACGCTTTCCTAAACACATAACCACAAAGTGCAACACACAATTAGATTTGTGGCATAAACAACATTTTCGTACAAAATTTTTGCATTTACTTGGTCTATACTCAAACTCACTAATAAACTTATAAATATTGGTTAATATTTTCCATATTTTCTACCACAATATTAGTGTGTGTGATAACATTTTTTTTTAAACAATATAAATTTGTGGCAAATTCTAACAAAATATTTTGTAATTGATAGACAAAAACTAAAGTGTTTGTTTGGTGGTGACACAAGTAGTCAAGACAAAAAATATTCTTTTTTCATGTGATGGCATAGAAATTTAAAAAAGCTTTTTCTGGTGAAAAATTCAAGCCTTTTTAATTTAATTTTAAGTTAAAAATATATTTTACATGAACATTTAATAATCAAACAACAGTTGGAAAAAAAACTCTTGATTGAAAAAAAAACTCATGAAACAAAATGTTTTTAAAAATATGTTTTTAATATACAAAATTTATTTTTGAGATAAACTTTTGCTTGCTTTTAGAAATTTACACACATACATTTATATACATACATAAACGAGCACTTTTTATATTAAAATATCCCAAATTTGCATGCAAGTTTAAATGTCACATTTACAAACAATTTAATTAGTAACTAATTTATAATAAAATTTAATTAACTTAAATCCATTTTAGAGTGCTTTTTGCCTTTGCAAAAAAAAGACCATAAACTTCGACTCTATAACAAACTATACATACATACACACGTGTCCCCGCTTATACATGTATGTGGGGGTGTGTGCGTGTATATGTATATGTATACAGAAACATAAGCATCAACTAACTAAATGAAAATGTTTACTTTTTATTGTTTGCCAGGAAAACGTGACCAACATGTTAAGAGAAATGTATTTGCAAAATATCCAAAAAAATGGGGTCTAAAATTCATTTAAATTAAGATAAATTGAAATTTTATGTTTCGCAATAAGTTTTTCACTAAAAAAAATAACTTGAAATTTTAAAGATAAAGAAATAAAGAAATTTTATTTATTAAATAACTTTTTCTTTGGGTTTTTAAACAACACTTATATCTTTTAATTATTTTTTTTTACCAAAGGAAAAGTTTTCAGATCAGATTAAAACTCCAAAAAATTAAAAAAAAAATTATTGACAATTTATGACAAAAACAAGAAAAAAGAAAAATTTTATTAAAGAGGCGACTTTTTCAGTATTAATAAAATAAATATCTATACAGTGTGTCTAGTGGCAATTTGTATTTTCACATTTAAATAAAAAACGTAATAATTGACACAAAGTTTAATTAAGAGCATTGAACGATAGAATGGAAATGCCAGCTCCAGAATATGTCATACAGATGTCTTCCGTCGAGTTGAACACACTGTTTAAAACGGAGCCTTCTATTCTACTCCTCACGCTGCAGAAAACTTGGTTCAATTAAACTGACTTATTGAAAAATATTTTTATTTAAAGTTACAAGAGATTTGAGATTGTTTATAAAAACGCTCTCGTTGAGGTAGCCTCGCAAAAATATACATGAGAGCTAGATCGGGCAACCTCGGTAGCCATGGTATGTCCCCAAAACAACTCATCCGCTTTTGGAGGAAATTTTCCCAAAGCAAATTCACCGAATCTCTGTCTCTGTGGGCAGTCGTCACCCCATCTTACAGCAATCCCGTACCTAAGGAGTACGATAGATGAGCTCGCAGGTTTGGCAAAAAGAATTAAATTATTTGTAAATAATTTTTACCGTTGACATTCGTCGCCTGGCCTCCAGAATTTTCCAAAAAAAATGTTTCAATTATCTCATGTATAGATAAGGCACACCTAGAATTTACCCTGGGGCAGTGCAATTGTTTTTTTGTGTTTCAATCGAGGGTAGCGGGTTTTTGTGGACCAGTCACGACAGGTTTTATTGTTTACGTGACCGCTTAAGTGAAAATAGACATTATCGCTCAGAAAAAATAGGATTTCAGTTCTTGAGTGACTTAAATTTAAAAAAAAATAAACTTCAAATTCTTTTTTAAAAATTTCATAAATAATCCAGTGCCAATGAGGCTCTTTTCCGTGTTAAAAGTCGTGGATTATACCGTAAACTGCTTTCAATTAGTTCAATATTTATGGGAGTCTCTGAAGATTGATTGACCCTGGCAGTGTTACATTCAAAGCCGAAGCAGTTGCAAGGAATCTCTGCGTCCATGAACGAATTAATTTTAGCCTCTTTTTATCACTTCTACGAGAGTGATTTGTATGACATTTGGAGAGAATGCAAACACCCTTTAACAAAATTTTTTTTAGGCCAAAAAAGTGGGTGTGCCACGCCTACTGAAAATTCAATTTAGATAGAGTTGATTTTACCAACCCAATTTTTAACAAATTTTTTGGGTAAACTAACACGCTAAAGACAAAAAAATAGGTGTTAATTACATGCGCACAAAAAAATTAATCTAAATACTAAATAATCTTCTACACGGGTTTCGTTGAATTTTTTCGATACACTCATTTATATTTTTATATGAAAAATTTTTTTAACTCAAATAAAAATTAAAGAAAACCCCCCTTTTTAAAAACGAGGAATATTTTTTGTTAATAAAATGAACTAAGAAGTTAAAACTAGAAATGAGCTCTAATAGCAATGTTACACTTCGTAAGTTTGTTTTAACCCTTAACAAAAATTAAGGATCCTGGTCTACGACAAAATAATTACAGATTGTACATAATTATATACATTTTACACTTAAACTTTATTTATTGTGTCTCCCCTTTTTTATCACAGTCCCGATTTTACAAATAAAATTGTGTTACATTTTGGTGGTATAATTAAGAACATTGTTATCTTAGTGTAAAATTTAAAATTTTTTAGTCACTTTGACTGTTTAATATTAAAAAAAAATTTATGGTCTAATACTTACAATGCTTCGTTTAATAAACATCAAAATTTTAATGCCAAATTCCATTCTCAAGTATGTTTGGGCCGCATCCTTTTTCATCTGCAGCACTGAATCAGCCAATTTTCTCGATTGTGATAATATTACAGATAAATTATTATTTTGCGTAAACATTTTAAGCATTAATTAATTTATAAAAATAAGATTCAGCTACTGAAAGTCTAGATAAAAAGAAATTGGGATTTTGTTTAAAAAAAAGCTATTGATTGTTCTTTATTAGCGGCACGCCAGCCGGCTGGACTTCAACTGGGCTCAAAGGGGATTTGGAATAAAACCAAAGACACAAGATTACAAAAATTTCAATTTATTTAATCCATATGTAGAGTTGATTTCATTAAAATTCCTAGGTACATAAAATTAATTCATTGTATAAAATACAAATACAAATACAAAAATATATCCTACTTTTTGGTTTTGAAACCACTAGGAAATTGTTCTTAAATATTTAACAAAAAATATAACTAGCCTTTATTTCGCTAAGAAAACTTAAAGGCAGTTAAAATGGAGGAAGCTGAAAAAAGAATGGCACTGCCTCGTAAAGTTTAAAAGGCTTTGAATAAAAAATAAAATGTCAATAATTTCCCACTAAATAAGGTGTTGCCAGATAAAATATTATGTTGATTTTGACATTCTTAATTTTAGTCTCCATGAAATTTTATTCTTTTTTTTTTATAAGAAAATAAGAAAGTTTGGTCACATCATTTCCACTTTTAATAATTCCTTTTACAAAACGTCTTTAAGAAAATTGCTTTAGTCATATGAAAGCATTTATGATTGAAGTGACTTATTAAGATCTAAATAAAATCCATCTATCATTTTATCTAATAATATCTTTCAATATTTGCACAAATAACTTTACACTTAGACACATATTCAATTATACATACATATGTTCAAATGTATGTATAAGTTAGTTTGATTTGATTTTATTTACAGAACACCTATAAGTTTGCTTAACCAGGTTGCCTATAACCAAAAAACACACACACACACTTAAATATGTACATATGTACTCATAGCACAAATACACAAACACGTATTTGTTAAATTAACATGAAGATGAGTCAAAAGATTTTTTTTAATAAAATAATCTAATCGAATTGATTATTTGAGCACCTTAATTTATGAATATTTATACTTGTAAGTAGATTTGTTTAAGAATTTTTTAATAATTTCTTACTTGTTTTAGAATTTTGTCTGACGTTAATATTGCATGGTAAATCAAAAACTGTCACAACTCCAAATATACCAGAACCATTTTTTTTTACTGAAACCAGTTCCCAGATTTAATCATGGACAAGTATACAAATTCCGTTTGCATTTCAGCAAATCTCATTATAAGAAGATTCTCTTACTGTGGAACTTAACTTGGCCATACAATTGAAGTCATGTTTTTTAAGGGAGAAAAAATGATTTTCGTAAAAAAATTATTTATTTTATTTTAGACTGTTTTTGATTCAGTGTGCGTTAAGTCCATTAAGACATACATACATATATGAAAATACTTTTGCATGCACATACTATTTAACCTGCCAGATAGTTTCATAATTATTAAGGTAGTTTCATCTCCCTAAAGTCAGGTGGCAGAAACATATGGACATGCATAAGTATTTAAGTGGTAGAATGCAAATTGGCTGAAATTAAATTCTCTGGTGTGTTAGAATTTAATTGATAGAAATTGATTGCAAGTCTGCAGGTTTCTGCAAGCCTCATTTGTATGTGTGTGGGCTTAATGGAAAGAAGCTTGAGATCGAATTTTATAAGAATCCGTACTTAGATAATTGCATTAAAGATAGATATTTAAATGCTTGTTTTAATTAATCCTTTAAGTTTTTATAAATATTTGTTTCTTTTTCTATATTTTCAGTCACACAAAATTATGCATTAAATTTGAAAGGTAAGTCTTCAAAGGGTCAAAAAAGCAAAGGCAATTTTGAAAAATATTATTTTGTAGTTTTAATATTTTTAACGTGCACCCTATTTTCCAGTTCTGTTTTTGTACAAGGTGGGCCAAAAAAAGTCATCCGATATTGTTTGGCTCTGATTTTTTTTTTCTAAACAAAAAACCTTCATTCTGTTTTTTGATTATTTTTACTTGATCCTTAAGAATTTTATTGGTTAAGTTGAGAAGATGATATCGGCCAAATATGCAGCTTAACAATTGATTGCTATTCTGGCTCTTTGTTTTGGAATTTTTCATCATTTCGGCGAAAACTTTGGGCGACAGATTCTTGCACTTGTGCCGAATGTTATCTTTAAGGGCTCCAAGGGTCTCAACTTTGTTCGCGCTAACACGGGATTAAAAAAAAACCTACAAAAAAAGTCTGCAACGATTTTGTCGTTTGTGGCTCGCGCAGTGTGTGCCGCTGCTAAGTTCTGTTTAAACCACATGTCTTCCAAACCTAACTCGTTCAATTGCAACAGAAAAATCTTGGTCAACATTGCCCTATAGCACTCACCGCCCACTGCTGTCAATTTAGCAGCGGCGTCCTCGAAAAAAATAGCGTGATGACTTCTGCAGCGTGAACAGTGCACCAAACGGTCACATTGAGCGGGTGTAATGGCACCTCGTGCATTACCTTTGGATTTTTGTTGTCCTAGAAGCAATAGTTCAGCTTATTCATGTACCCCCTGTGGTGGAGATGAGTCTCATCCTTCATTATAATTTTAGTCGAAAAATCGTTCACGTATATGGCAGTCAACAGGCATCAAGTGATTCAAAGACTAAACTTTGTTAGGGAACATGCGTAGATCTTTTACCAAAATGCGCCTAAGGGATGACCGGCTGATGGCTAATTGCAAGGCACGGTGTCTGGTCGATGTTTCTGGCAACAGCTTGACATTCTTGCTAACAGCGGCGATATTCTTGACAAAACGGGCGTTCCAGGGCCGGTAACACTTAGCAATGTTTTGTGTGGTCCCATACTCTTCAAGGCCTGTTGCCAAACGGCGCAGTTTTCGCGCAGTCCGTGCCGGATGCCTGGGGAATCGTCGTCGAAATTCGCGCTGCGCTAACACCCTAAACGAATTGTTACGCACAAAAAAAAGACACGATTATTCCACGTTCTAGAGGAGTGTATCGCTCAATGGCTTATTCCCTTGTATTCTACATCTGTTTTATTCACAAATATCAAAACAGAGTTGAAGTTGGCCACTATTTTTAAAAATAAAGGCATCTTCCAATAGAGTGATTTCTTTTGGCCCACCCTGTATATTAGTGCGCAACATAAGATTAGCTGAGGGATATGTTTTTGCCAGATTTAGTGCTTCAGGGTCATTAAGAGGGTAATTAACAAAAACTCAAGTTTTATATATTTTTAGATTTAGAAAATATTTCACACTATTAGAAGTTTAAGGCTACTGAGTGCAAAAAAAGTACTCTGTTTTCCTTTTTGGACTTTTTTACCTCTTTCGAGATAATAAAAAAGTACTGTTTTGGCAATTTTTTTGACAAAAAATTTGAATTTAGGGCTATTTAATCCAATCAAAACCAGAAGTCAATTCAAATAGTTTTGATACTTATTTTTTATTTTTACTAATCAAGCTTATATTAGGGAATATAATAAATTTTTTAAACTTTTTTTGTGTATTTATCGTAAATATTAAACGATTCCTTTTTTTATTTAAATTAATTTATTTCAAAAAAGTTTATTAAAGATTTCGTATTAAAATTGTATGAAAAAACATAGAAACTTTACCTTTTAATACTCACAATTCATTTTCCGATTAAATAGTCTACTTTAAAAAACTAACTAAAAAAGCGAGTTGAATTAGCGGGTTAATCTCTTGTTTAGAATAGCAAATAAAACATTTATCCCACATATGTAGACTGACGGTATGTATACGTTATGTGAATTATCATATTGATTATATATAACTCATACGTACTTATGTCTGTATGAACGTTAAAATAATTATTGATCTACAACAGTGGTGTTCGCAAAGAGGGCCAGATAAAAAATGTGTTTGTAGTGGTTAGGGTTTTTATGTACAAAGAAAAAAAACAAAACTTTTTCAAGATAATTCTTTAATAAAAATCTTATCACAATTAAATTGTACCAATTAGCCTGGTAAACTATAAGGAAAACTTGGAAAAAAATGCATGTTAAAATTTTGCTTAATAAATAAAATTTGTAATTTAATTAAGGAATTAATTAACTCTGCTTGTAACTAAAAAAAATTAAGTTTTATATATAAAGCGTCATCTGAAGTATGGCCAAAGCAACTGAAAATAGGAATAAAAATAGAAGACACTACTATCACTAAAAGAAAAATAAAATAACCTTTTTCATATTTTAGAAATTCTAAAATTCCAATAAAATTCCTAAGCCCATTCTTAAACTCTTAACATAAAACATAATATATTAAAGGATATTAAAGTGTGTTTGTCTCCAAACAACGCACAAAAAACTGTTATCACTTTACCAAATTGCTCATTAGCACGTGCTAATATGAGAAGCGTTTCGAAAGTATTATAACTTCTTTATACAAAAATAAAACACAAACGAAAAATATATATTTACACATACAACGTTATTGTTGTTGTTGTTATTGTAATAACGCCTTAAGAAATTATACCCAAACTCCCACTGCTATCAAAGTAGCAGACAGCGTTAACACATTCTAGATTTAGAGAGGCAGGTGATAACAGTAATAAGCAGCTCTTTAGTTTATTAACATAAATAGACACAATTTCAAAACTTTGCCGTTGATAAGATGGCGGATTTGCCAAATTCCATTTACCTTAAAACAATTTATAAATATGAGAAGGTAAAATATAATTTGTTGAGTTACAAATTTTTTACAACTACAAAAACACACACAGACGGGTTTTTTGTAACTTTTTGTAGATTTTGGCATATTTTATTTTCATTTGCTGTGCAGTCATGTAAAGCTGTTGGTTTTAGCCAAAGGGCATCAGATGTCAGCGATATTTTTTTTTGTATATTTATTTATATGTTTATTTGAAGAAAATTTGGGAAAAAAATTGTCTGGAGGGGAAGTATAGCCAAGATATTTTATTTGAAAAATTAATCTTGTTTTTAAAACAAAGATAATTTCTTATTTAAAGAAGCTTTAGAATGTGTTTTTATTTTAATTTAATATAATTTTCTTACAATTTTTATAAAAAGTTAGGGCTAGAGCTTAAAACTCTTTGGCACCTTCCCTTTGTCTTTAAGATTTTTCGATGTAATTTGTGCTAACTACCTTCTCTGTTCCTTTGGGCAATGGAATACTTTTCACATTATTATGAGTTTTAAATTGTTGTTAAAGACTCACCTACATGCAACCACGTGCAACAATTTTTCTAAGAACACACACACATACACAAAATTAATTCCAATTTTGCTTACAAGTCTCGCTGTAATTTGCGTTAAAAGAAAACAAGGAAAAAATTAAATTATTACATTAAGTTTATAGCAGCGTTTAGTTAGATAAGTACTTCTCTATACAAATAAGGATATTCGTAAAAGTAAGCTCTCCTGCGAAGGTATATATGCATGTGTGTGTATGTTCTGTGTATGTGTGGCTTTAAGACTTTAGATGTTGGTTGTTAAGTAATGGTTTTATCTGCTACTTATACAGTTTAAATGTCAGTGTTTTCTTTTGAATCTCTAGCACTCATATGTGAGATTTTGTGGTTAAACTTGAAAAAATAAAACAAACAACAAATTTTATTTTAACCAAAAAACCCCGGGAAATAAAAATTAAGGGAAGTTTTATTATTTCTTTTTTTTAAACAACATGTGAAGTTTTGTGGAAAAATTAAATCTTTGTTTGTTGACTTTATGTTGAGATAATTATATTGTTTTATGTATACACTTACCATAAAATGCGCATAAATATGAGCACATTCATACATATATGTGATTTTATATGGTGTATGAGTGCTTCTATTAAATGAGGTTTTTGCCAGTGACATTACACTGCCACTGCCACTATTTGCCACCGTCTATCCGTAAGCATCATATAAGCCAAAAAAAAAAAAAGCAGTGAAAATATTGTTAGCACCATGTTAAACATAATGAAAGCATTAATTTCATATCCTTTTTTAATTATTTTTATGTAATAATATGTTTAAAGGAAAAATATGTTGAGTGTATAAAAGAGAACAAAAAGAAAAACATATGGAAGTAAGGAAGACATAAGGAGCAATAAACATAATTGAACAAATTTCAAGTCTTTTGTTATGAAAATAAATTTAATTAAATTTAAGCAGTAAGTGGGTGGCAGATTATCACTTTTTTCATATAATTTTATTAGCTTAAACCGATTACTAAGAAGAAAAATACCAATTTTTCTTTATAAATTTCCAGACCTTAGTTAAAAAGGTTTGAGCTATATCGCTTTAACGTAAGGTAAGTTTAAATAAGTTCTTAGAACTAGCAGCAGCTAGCGACCAACCATCTGCTGCATTATTTGGAGTCCATTAGGTACATTCTAATTATATTACTTAAAGGCAGAGAGAAGACTAAACATTTAAACATCCTGTTAAAAGTAGGGAGCCATGAGGATTTAAGGGTCCACACTTATTTAAAGAGAATACTTAGGGTCCCTGAAAACCATAAGTTGCAATATTTCCCAAGTAAGTCCCTTCTTGTAATACTTACTACTCAGTGTTACTGTAGATATCCAATTTCCTCCAGGTCTCCTTTGCCCTTGAAATTAAATTCCTTGCCAGGAATCAAATTCCAATTTTCAGTTATGATATTCGGTAACAGCTTTTTGCACTTTTCTGCACTCGTAAACAAACAATAAAGTGATGTGTCCTTTAGGGGAAAATATTGCATTTTTCTCTACAATCGAAATCTCTCTTTCAATTTATGTAAGCACATGATGCCACTTTAATCCACGAAGTAGTCGCATTACCCATTACTTAAAACCGCTTTCAATCTTGATCTTTTCGGATAAAGGGTAATCAGATTTGTGTATCACTCCTTCATTCTCAATCTATATACTTCTATGTTTTCTCCTTCCTTCATCAATCATTTTTAGCTTACATGTCCAAACCATAAGCATGTGATAAGCAATGCCAGTGCCAGAACACACAAAGAAAAAATTAAGTACACTTTACTTAAATCAAGCCATAGCGGTGTCAAAAGTACGGTGAGTACGGGTTTCCTTAAATCAAGTACGAAATTTCTTACTCCAAGTAAAGTTTTCAAGTACGAATTTCTTACTTTTAGCCACAATTAAGTAAAAAAAGGATTGATTTAAGTTCGGAACCGTACATGATTTAAGCGTGAAAAAGATTGATTTAAGCCGTAAACGGGATTATTTTGAAAATAAAATATAATTTTTTTGACTTATGGAGCTTTATTAAAGAAGAAGGATTTAATATTTTATTTTTATGTTATAGACACTTAAAATTTTTAATTTAAAAATTTCATTTTTTTACTTACCGAAGCTAAAATTCGAACCAGGGACTTTCAGCACTACAATGCTTCCTCTAGGCCACCGAGACACTTTGTTTTCAAATGCAAAATAATATATTAAAACATCAAGATCTTCTCTGCTTGATTTGTGGAAGCAATCCGAATTGGCTTGATTTAAGGAAATGTAAGTACCCGTACTTGAAAATTTCAAAAAAGATTTTTGATAAATTCATTTCTGTGTATAAGCTGAGGTTGAAAATATTCAACTTAAACAAAAACATCTCAACAACATTTACAAGGACCCTCTGTCCCTTTTAAATGGTTGTAATGCTAAGGCAAAGTAAATTTTATATAATTAAACTGTTTTCCTCCTTATACAAGGGTAGTATAATAACAGAGTATAATACTAGTATAAAACCATCTCAATAAGCTTTCTGGGCTATTGAAAATTGCCCATGTGCAACCTCTAGGAAATATATTTTTTTTTTGTTTTGCCTATAGTGGAAGATTTTCCAATAAGGACTTGACAACTGTTGTTTTAAAATAATAAGCAAAACATTTGAGATATTTCCAAAACTTTATAACCTGCTTGAGAATCAATTAAAACATTTATAAATAGAACTCAACTTCATTCATACAGCCTCCTTGGCACGTCGACAGCGGCCGATTCGTTGGACGCAAATTTCGATGACTTGGTCTCACATTTCGGCCACAACGGCCACTATTTTGCGTTCACCGTTGGCTCTGGGTTTCTTTAGCATCGTCGGCTTAATGGCATAGACAAATGATTAAACGTAGCATTAAAGAAAAAAGTCTACCGGCGTTAAATTTCACGTAAGTGGCGATTAATTCATGGGAGGTTTATATTGTGAGGCACTTAGTTTAGTAAAAATAGAAATTCAAATAGTAAGTTTGAATTTGAGGTTTTTCTTATCAAAGGAAAATTTAGAAATTTTATTACTGGTTGAAATTTTGAATTGTAAGGGAGAATTTTTAAAATAATAAAAGTTTTGAGATTGTGGAAAAGTTGGATTAAAATTCAAAAGCACATATCATCCTTGTGTTATTTTTGTACTATACTACATCTTTCGCTGCGGTAATATTTTGTTTTTTTTTCCACTTAGGTAAGTTGTTAGAGGGTTTACCGTTGGTTTTTTTTACTATTTATAACCAACCACATGAATTTTATTATAGGCAAAATAAAGTTGCGCTCAAAAGGAGCAAGGGTCTGAAAGAGATCTATATTTGGCCGCAGGGTTCTGCTAGTGAGGGTAACAACTCACAAGATTCAAGAGCCGTGCTTAGAACAACATCTCGCAATTACCTGCACCGAAAACTGTTTTATCATTGTGGATCTACAAGCTCGTCCCTTCAAGCAGCTGAAGTTACAGATATTTCCTCCATAATTGAAGAATTGTTAGGAACATAGAAACCCACATCAAGTGCAACATATATTTAGCGTCGAATTTTAAAATCTCTCCTCCCGGCCATAACACAAAGCATTTTCTCGGATAGTACACAATAAATTTTTTTTTTTTTTGATATTTTTATCTGGTTCACCATATATGACGTGCAACTTGAAATTTAAATTTCATTACATATGTATTGGTCAATTTTTTTTTTTTTTACCTGATTAGCGTTGAATATTTAATTGAAGTATTACATTTATGTTTATCTCGTTTAACATAATTTTTTTTTTTTTAAAGATTTAAATTTGAAATTAAACTAATACAGACATTTAATTTAGTTGTACATTTAAATCACCTACATACACTCCTAACATTGACATACATTTTCATAACAAAAGGGGGAAAATAGACCTTTTCGCTTAGCTTCTGATTTTGGAAAATATAAAAAGAACTCCGACATCAACGACATCAGGCCTGAAGTCAACGTGGGAAAATGCTGAGGTGAGTGGATTCTAAAGGTTTTGTTTTTCCCTATATATATATATACATTTATACATACATACCTGTTTCGTTTTTTATTTATTTATTTATGTATAATATGTTTAACCATCAAATTGAATTTTTAAATTAACACTTTTAATGGTATACTTCTTTTAACTGTTTACTTCCCCGTGTAGTTATAGAATTAATCTTGTATCATATAATTTAAATTTCTTAAATATAAATAGTTAAAAAAAAAAAAAAAAACAAAATAATAATAATGACAATGAAAATACTAAAAAACTATATGATTATGGATATGATTTGCTAATTTTTAATTCAGTTACGTTCATGAAACGTTAAGGCTTAAGCGCAGGTAGATTTGATGTAGGGCTATCTTAAACGATCAACACAGATAGCATGGTTGGGTGGGTAAAGACATAAGAAGAGGACCTGACACCTATCCCTCTTCGACTAAGCTTCCATTTGTTCCTATACCCATATTCTTTTATAGTCCCTCTTTTAAGTTCCGGTTTTTATTAGTTTTAATTTGTTGTTTGTTTGGTCGATGTGGTTCAAAATTCGCTACCTTTTTTTAAGTTTTGTAAAGAGCCGTAGTCTGACTTTTCAGGAGCAAGATCCACCCCCATTTTCCATGAGCACGGCCGGTATTATAGGTAGCACCGTTCCTGCAGAGTTGGAGCCGGTTACGGTTTGGTTCGTTACAATATTTATATTTTGCTTAGATATGAATATAAGTTTAATTTAAAATCTGAATTTGGGTATTGAAGGATTTTGAGAATTTTACAACTTTTTTAAAAAAGTAACGAAATAAAGTTTTATAATTTTTTTTTGTTTATCAATAATTGTCATACACTTAAAAAGAACCCATATTATGTTCGTCCTCACCTTCATCATCATAATCTTCGCTATCAATACTCTTACTTTTATGTATTTCTTGAGAAATAATAGGCGATAACAAAAGCTGTAGTTCGGAGTTTGATATTTGTTGCTTTTCTTTCCGCTTATTTTGTTTATAAATACTAGATATGAATGGATTTGAACTGAGAAAAAATCTATTTAGAATCTCTTCATTCGACTTTTCTCGGCTGCAATTGCAAACAAAATGTTCCCTATAATTTTTAAAATCCTTATTTCTGGCTTCCTGTGCTTCTTCTGAAATTTCTCCAATCGGTATATTTTATTATTTCGGGACCATGAATTATTGTAAAAGCCATACAAAACCATTTAAACACTCTTGTGAATGAAAATGCCTGAAACTTGTTCAGGCGCCTATCTCTATTGAAATTAAAATCCTCTGACTACAATAACAACAATAGGAAACATTGAACGAATGACTATAGCAAAACCAAATACACGTTGGTTTTGTTAAATACATGACTTTGAAAAAACACAACTTCAAACAGAAAAATGTTAATAGCAAAAAATGGAGCAACAAAACCGCAAATTTTTTTTTTTTTATTATCAAGCTACGATTCCATACTTTTAGAAAATACATGATTCAACCTTAACTAACTTAGAAGTTATGGTTCACGAAACATCAAAATAGACCAATTTTAGACCTTTTTTTAAAAAAATCGTCAAAAATATTTTACACATATTTTCAAAAACACTACATCATTTTTATATACCTAAATACCTGAAGTTGGAGGTTCCAATCTTAAAACAACATTTTGTTTACGTTAAATTTGGAAATTACGGACTCAAGTCGTTATCTTGCTGGCACGACAGTAACACACAATGAATGTGTACCATGATGAAAACGTTGAGTTTACTAAAAGAAAAGAAAATAACAGTAAGATGATCAGTGAATAAGTGCGTTCACAAATTAAATTCATATTTGTGTTCTTTTTAATAAAAAAAATTTCAAACTCGAATAAAAACACTTAAAATTACCTTAAAAATAACAAAAATTAAATTCAAAAAAACATTTTACACAACACGATCTAAAAGTAAAAATTTTCTAAAATTAAAATTTGTCATGTCACGCCCGCCACAGCCTTCATTCGGTCGTTGTGAGAAGAAATCGTGTTTTTAAGTGTCCTTTTAGATGTTATTTGCTTAAAAATATTCTATCATTGAAGGTCACAGCCGCTTTTAAGCTTAAGTTTTGAATTATTTGAAGTTTAAGCAACAATGGGACAAAATAGGTCAAACCTGTCATAATGAGACTGCCCATACGCATATCCTTTTTTCTTTCTATTCGCAATTATTTTTTTCTTAAAGCTGCCATACTAGCTTAAACAATTCAAAACTAATAGAGTGGTAATTTTGATCGACTTATTTAAGTGGTATGTCCTTCTTTCGGTCAAGTTAAATAAAAAAAAATCATGCAAAAAAAAAAACATTAATAATAACGGTTTGCAATCGAAAATAAAATTCCTTTAGTACAATTAGTACCTTAACTGACATTTTATGTTTAACCTCAACCAAGATTTTTTATATCAATTACTGTAATTTTTAAGGTACCAACCGTTCTTTGAAACTAAATGGCTACAAAATATATTATAATAACAATTAGTAAACGTTTTTATATGAATACAAACTTTCCAAATAAAATATTACAACAGTCTACTATGGTCGAAAAATCACTTTTCTTGGCCAAAACTATTAAAACTTAAAATAACGGAATTTTTAACTGGAATTTGAATTTGCAGTATATTTTAATTGTTTTTGTATAAAATAAATATTTTTTTTTTTGTAAAAAATTATCAACATTTAGATTAAAATTTAAAAAAAAATTTACATAAATTTTTTTTCTTTTCTTTCTGAGTTTTAATTTTTTTAGCTCTACAAGTAAATATGTTCTTTCTGGAAATTGAAAATATGATTTACACACGTATTTGCGAAAATATTAAAATTTTATTATACTATTTAATTTGAATACAATTCATTATCCAAAAATGTATTTTACTCTTCAAGTTCTTCTGGATAATCGTTCTCGGTCGCACATGTTTCACCGATATCCTCACAATACAATAATTCCTTTACTTCTGGTTGCAGTGTTAAACGCTTCCTTTGGTGCACACGTGTACTTAAGCGAAGAGATGAAATTAGTGGATCCGATGTGTCCAGAGCTCTATGAACTACATCGAAAAGATTATGAATGCGGCTAGTCTTACGTGCATGGTGCAGTCTGTCGCTTTTATATATTTTGTTTCGTGACTCAGCTGCATCCTCTCCGAAGTAACCAACAGAAAGTGCTGTATTCTGCATTATTTGCTTTGAGTGAACTATAACTTAATGTACTGTGGGAGTCATTGGCAACCAGGGGTACTTGTTTTGATATAATTGACCAGTTTGAAAGCAATACTCTTCAAATTTATCCAAATTTAGGGAAAATTGACAAGATAAACATATATATATTATTCTCAATCAAAATACTAATTCGGTGTCTACTCCTAAAATTTTCAAAAATTTTTCAAACTTTAAATTTATTTACCTGTTTGTTACAGTTTCTGAACAAAGCCAGCCAGAATATTTAATTTGAAAATCATCTAATCTTCTATGACACTTTTTCCATTTTACAGACAAGTTATTGTTAAGAATGCGTGCTTTTTTTGTTAAATATTGATATTATTCATCTGAAATTTTATCGGCTTCACATTTTTGCATAAAATAATTTATTAGTGCGTCCTTATTTTTTTTTTTCCTTTCTCCTGCTGGGTCAACCAAATATCAAAAACTGCTGAATTCTGTAAACAAATGACGACTGGAAAAAAAATTTACTCAAAAACCGCAAAAACCGCAAATCGAGATAAACATTTTCAAAAACTAAACACTTCAAAGTAATTTTGGTTTTTAATCTTATGCTTATCACTCCTAAACAAAATGTGTTAAGCTTACTCAAACTTAAAAAATAAAATAAATTCAAAAATGTCAAAGACATTTGGAAAAAGTTATTTTATTTTTTTTGAGTATCCAATTTTTGAGTATTATATTTTACAAAATTAATAAACTTACCATCACCTTCGTTTTCCATTTAAACTTTTATTTAACACGCTTTGTTTTCAGCTTTAACAAACAAATGAAATAAGCTTTATAAAACACCGAACGCAATTCTGTTTACAAATGAAGCCAACAAATTCAACTTCGATGACTTACCGAAAAACGGTGAATTGCATATTACAATAACAAAATTAATTTTTGGTTGTTTTGGAGTGTTGACTACTAGATTTCAAAAACAAAAACATATTTCGTGAGTGTAAACATTTTGACTTTTGGCCAACAAAATTAAATTTCCGACCACAGTGCAGTCCCTAGACTACTTTACAAACCGTTTATGTTTACCTAAAACAAACAAAATCTATTGTTTTTTTAATATTCTTGTCTAATTTACCAAATTAACTAAATTACTAAATTTTTCGCCAGCACTTTCGCCAACAATAAACATATTAATAATGTTACACCAAATAGAATCATTCAACAAAAAGGTATTTGTTTTGGTAAAGAAAGAAAATTAAGTAAACAAAATTACAAGAACATCATTAAAAGGTTATAAAAAAATTGAGTAGCAATATGCCGCAGACTGCGGCATAAATTCCAAATAAAATAAATATTTGCCTTTTAAAACAAATAACCTCAACATAAATGAAGGTTACTATAAAATAAGGGATTTTTTTTCCTTCGTATAAAATTTTGAAAGGCAAATTAATAGGGACAGTACTTGTTAGCATTTAGTTGGTCTTTTAGACTTTTAGAAATCTCAAGCTATTATTGAAAATATAACTAAAGGAAATGCCAGCTGAATAAATATTTGTTTTAACACAAAATTTTCATTTCTTAATATTATGCCTGCTTATCTGGGGGCAAATAACGGCATTCGATTCTAGTCGAAATTCTACTTGGTCGATCGAGTTGTCAATGGTGTTAATAAAGGAATTCTAATAAGAATTTTAAAATTTCGATTCGAATCGAATGCCGTTATTTTCTTCTGTCGTAGTAATTTTTCAAAAACAAATAAAAAAAAAACAACAAGAGAAGATTTTGTTATTTTGTAGGGTGAAGAAGTAATTAACATGCATTAATATAGAAAAGCCTTAACTCAGGTCGTTATAAGCCCAGATCTTTGCTTATTTTAAAAATGACCTGCATATTAACATAATTAGCAAAAAAAATTTCGACTGAAAATATGCGAGTTAGGGCTTTTTCATATTCAGGTAACGATATATAAAAGCATAAGGATAAAAATTTTTTAGGGGGCTGTTTAGACTAAGTGGTAGACCCATGCCAGTAGCCCCGATTATTCAGCTGATTTTTTTTTAAGACTTTATATGAAAAGATCTCCAATCTGAAATACCTTGTGAATGGAACATGGATTCTGCAAACCCTCATTAACCGTTTATTTTTTGCATACAGTAGACTCGCGGTAACAAAACACCGCCTTACGTGAACACCGGATAACACAAACAAAATTATTTTTACACTAAATACTCCGTAGCGTGAACATGGTGTGAAAACCCTTTAACGTGAACAAGTTTAAAATTCATTGAACATAGAAAACGCTGTTTTTTTCTACATTGACGGTTATCCAAACTGTTTTTATAATAAAAAGGGGCATCCCCATAAATGATTTCTCAGTAGTACTGGTTATTATTCTTGATGTGTCTAGTTAGTGCGTTTAGTTTTGTGCACGCTGCTGATTTGGCATGATATAATTAAAAGTTTCGCCACCAAAATTCTTGTCTCTAAATGAAAACGTTGATGTAATAACAAAATTAAATGGAGGCCCAAGCGTAACTAGCTAAGAAAAGAGAAGGAAAGTTATCTTCCAGACCTGAACTTCTGGACCCTTTTTTAAACAAACTGCAAGCCAAAATTAAAGAGCTTCGCCTGTCTCATGATCAAATTTAATTTGATTGGAAGGGCAAATAATCCTCGCTCTTTTAGGAACATTGAATCTCCTGTGGACTACAATTGCTCCAAATCGTCATAGATGACAGCTGCCATTTTTGAAAATTGGTTTCACAATTCAATTCACGTTGCATCTGTGTTTCATTTTATGTATTGTAGGTCCGAAAATTTTTAAAAGCGAAATTATTGCCCAATAAAGCTCTGCTGTTGATAGATAACGCTCCATCACATTGAGTTCAGACGACGATATACCAACAAACGTCACGAGCAATTTAAACTCTTTAGGAGATGAAAAAGACTGTAAAGAGGATATTCCATTATTTTTTTTGAGAATGAGGATTTGTTCAGCAATTAACGTTTAACAGGAAAATGTAATAGAACTTCTTAATAAAGTAATTCTATGGGTTGGAAATTTTTCTTTCGCGCAGTAACTCTTGATCCAAGTTGCATATTTGCAGTTTAGTTTTTCATTTGCTGATATCGATGAATGGAATGAAGATCTTTCAAACACAAACGAAGCTAACAAAGTTTTGAGCAGTGAAGAAAGTAAATGCAATGACAGTATTCTGGAATGAGCACATACCAGAATAGAGCCTTGTGAAGAAATCAATATTTTGAACAAAGCTTTTGAATGGGTGGAAGATGAAAAAATAACTCAAACAGATAACTCCGTGAAAAGGCCGTGTTTACAAATTTACAAAAAGCAAAATCCAAAAAAAATAACTCATTTTTTTGAACTAATTTCAACGTATTTTTTCCCTAACAAAACATATTGATATTTAA